>JAJJXG010000047.1:0-530723 GCA_024516215.1 Geopyxis carbonaria | reverse complement strand
TAACCCTAACCCTAACCCTAACCCTAACCCTAACCCTAACCCTAACCCTAACCCTAACCCTAACCCTAACCCTAACCCTAACCCTAACCCTAACCCTAACCCTAACCCTAACCCTAACCCTAACCCTAACCCATCTCTGTTGCAGACATGTAGCCGCCAATTTGTGGTATACATGGCACCCACAATGAATGATTATACCAATCTCGCGGTTTTTTCTCATGATCCTTTGTTTTGCTGAGTTCTTCTTTTCTCATATGGACGGCATTGTGCCAATGAAACCCCCGGTCATCTCCTTTGGTGTCCCTAACCCAAAAGCTACGGTTAATCGGCTGTGGAAAGCACGGATTGAATTGGAGAAAAAATATGATGAATTGCGACTTGAAGTGATCAGGGTTGAGGTAAGGTATTGTCCGTGCCTTCTGAATATCTACAAGCAAGTTCATGTACTTTTGGAAAAGGGCACGATAAGGTTTGTGTTCCCAACCTTGCCGCTGGCGATGCCCATCAGTGAACCAGAGCAATTCGACGATGTCCTTAGTTGAAAACTGTGACCGATTGTATGGCTTCATCCACTTGATCGGGTAAACATCTGGCATGCGGCCAACAGTCTTGAGTATTGACTCAAACCATACAACCACCTTTCCGGCAAGAGCTCTCTGCATAAAGTCCGGTCCCAAGTCATCCGGCAACTCTGCTTGAGTTGGTACATATTGTTGCAGATGTGACCAAACTTCCTGCCGGAAGGCAACTAAACAGTTACACCTAATGATAAAACATATGTAACGGCAGTGCATTTCTGACAAAGTAGCAAGATCAGGGCCGTGTGCAAAGATTGCATGTCTCAACTGGTCGACTGTTGAATTGGACTCCATTAACAGTTTGACGGCTTTCCATCTGCGATGATAGGCTGAGACTACCGCATTGTTTGCCAAAAGATTATCCTTTTGCATTCTTGCTACAAAAGCCAGGGTGGAAAAGTCAATACGGTCATCTAAAAGCCAAGCATATCCTGAGACGGCAAGGTGATGACCCATTCCCAAACCATATCGACGTTGTATCTTGTTGTTTCCCAATTCCCGGTCTCGATGTGACAAATACAATGCTGGTTGTCTTTTCAAAGCCGATGCACCATATGAGTGGTTCAGCAATCGCAACAAGGTCAACATCATGGTTGACTGTGCCCATGTCACCCGGTCGCTTGTAGTTTTGGAAACAAGATATTCGAAAGGGAGAACAAACCGGATGACATTGAAAGTCAACAGCTCAGTTACGGTTGGTGTCGGCAGAATCCAACATGTTGCGTGCAAAGGTGGATTCTGAACTTGGTAATTGTGGTTGACTTTCCCCGACTGCACAAGATAGTTTGCCAGCTGGTGCAGGAGTCTCATTGTGATACGATGCTCTGTTCTAACACCGTATGAATTCTGGCTGCATTTCCTCAATGCCCCAAATGACCGGTCCCTTGAATGAAAGTATGAACTTCTCACCGCTTGTGGACTCCAAACTGTTGCTCCCCCGGTCTGTTTCAAGCTGGTTGCGAGGCCAGGGTCGATTGCCAAGGCTTCCAACTTGGGGTTGTTGAAGGGGTATGTCTTAGCCGCATCGAAGATCTCCTTGGTTGATGAGTAGTATTGGCTGTATGCAAGACCGGCTTTATGCATGGGACAAGCCGTCTTGGTCTCATAGGTGGAGTTTTGGGCAGCAACGGTTAGAGCCCACTTGTATGTCTCATGTCGGACCCCAGTTGACTTCAGGCCACCACACGACTGATGCAACGCATCATAATGTGATTGGCTGCAACACGTCTTCCACAGTGCTGTCATCGGAGATTTATCACCGTTGTCGTCTAGCGCATAAGGAACCATCTCTTTTCCATAGTCAATCCATGTCTTATCCTGTTCCAGGGTGTTGGACGCGACGGTGGTGCCCCACAATTCCAAGAATTGCTGGAAGCAACCTGTCGGCGTGCTGTGTTTGGTCAATGTCTTGAGGTTCTTAGCATTGAACAACAAGGTACATCCATAGAAATCTAAGTTTCCAGGCAATGCAACTCTCCGTAAGATCTCGGACCAGATCTCGCCTAGACAACTTCCTGGTAGTCGGTAACTCAGGGGTTGGACCCGGCCAAATGTTGAAGAACCAAGCGACCGGGATTCAGTACCCCTTGCTGTAGTTTTGTAGACAGCATCTTCGTAGGAAGCAGGCAAATGCTGCAGCATGTCGGGATCCAATGTTTCATGCATGGCCGGGAATACCACTAGATTAAAGAATCGGCTAATAGTCGTGGTCGGTGGATAGTTGTTATCTTTTGTGCTGTCGTATAGCCGAGGAAACAAGATGAGGATATCCCCGTCGACAGCACCAAGGGGCCGTCCAATGTTAATTTGTGGTATATCTTTAATAGCTACATTGCACCATCGGTCGGTGTCAGGATTCTTCAGCCGTATGCTGATGTGCAGATTTGTAGTGATGTTTTGTGTATACTGGGGAGTGAGCGACAGTGCCATTCCGAACTTGGCAAATGCTAGGGTTGATGGAAATGTGATGATGCTGTCAATGTCAAATGACACCTTGTAGTTATAGTCATCACGTCTTGACGACTTGCCAAAATTCAACAATTTGATGTCATCCACATTACTCTGGTAGCCGGACAATAAATATCTCCAAGTTTTATCTGAGAAAGCCTGAAAGTCATCACCATCAATCCATTCTTTAGGTAGCAATGATGCGTCTCCCCAACCGGGTAGATTATGAGTTTCGGCCAGAAACTCTTCCACTGAACATCCGCCTTGCTGATTGTTAACACAAGACCTGTTGGCACGGTCGGCGCTCTTGGAACAGCCGGCAAATCCAGCTAGATCTCGAGCCAAGTATTTGAGTGTAATGTCAATATCTGTGGCCGTTGCATGCTTTTTAGGCATGAGTGCTTCCTTTGTCGGTGGTGCATTGTCCCTTATTGGATTCTGTATTATTCAACAAGTCAGCTTGTGGGTCAACCGGGTGGTTTCAAGTTATTGTTATTACCTCTACAATCTTGACCGCCAAGATCTCAGCCGGTGCATCCTCATTGAAATCATCAAACCGAGCAAAGTCGTCCAGCGGTACATTGTCGTCCTCTTCAATAGTACCGGCCATCAATGTTTGAGGTTGTTCGGCAGCCTGTTCTTCCACCTGTTTACTGCCTGACTTGGATGATTCCCCTTGACATATTGCCAACATGGTTTTCTTAGCCGTCGGTGGTTGAATCATGGGTCCCTTGCCTTTGTTACTGATGACCGGCTGGGAAGATTGCATACTCAAAGAATCTGTCGGCTGATTAATAGTTATACATAATAGATGAACAGTGGACAACTCTTACCAAACACCGCCTCCAAAGGAACATCAATGTTTGTTTCCTCCCCGGAGTCGATGTGTTGCTCATGAATGCCGTCAAAGAAATCTCCATTGTTATTTGAAGCAAGCAACATCAGTGCTCCACCCTGGACCGGCACCAGATTGAGATCATCAAGGTTGTCACTGAGGTCGACCACATTCCCATCCGAGGACCCAGGATTGGCAAGCTCTTGGGCGGCCTTCTTTTCCTGAGCTTTCCTAGCTCTAAGTTTGACATTTCTCAATCTTGTCTTTTCCCTTTGTGCTTGCAATTTTTCCTCCGGTGTCTTATAAATGGATGGCCGACCGCCTTTGTTTTTGACAGGAACGGCTGCAGGAACAATGGGTGGCATTGTACTGGTCGATTGAATTGTGATTATTTCACTGCGGATGTGGAACTTAAGAATGCACGGCTAACAGTGAATAGCAAGGTGGTAATGTCGAGCAACAGTGTATACTCATGTATTATACAACGCACTTTATAAAGCGAGGAGATATCATTCAATACTATCCTATGGCCGGTGACTATGGAATGGCTACTGCATAAAAGTAGTGTTAAGGTGAACTGTTGTCTTGTTGCAAGCTCGACTGCCAAGTCCCATAGCATACTTGTCGGCACCCCCAACAGAACCTTTTTGCCGGCCTAAGACTATCAATAACAATCACAATTTTTTAGTCGCATGAAAAAAAATAAAACAGGCATGTCGGCAACAGTCAACTAGAGTTAGATCTACAATAAGAAAATTTTTCATCGACTGTGTTGGCAGGTATTTAGATCAACAGGTTACAGCCGGCCACAAGTTGTGCTGTCTATTGGTAACCAACTATGTGCCCGGCTGCACTAAGAACACAATCAGTTCTTGAGCAGTCTTACAAATTGCCTTGGACAAGTCGAGCGTCACAGTCGGCCATGAGTAATTGTCGGTAGTGGGGTTGACAGTCATGAAGGTGGTTTACTAAGCGGCAGCACATGAGGGGAGTTTATCCTCATGGTCGGCCATGAGTAATTGTCGGCAGGGGGTTTACCGTCATGGAGGTGGTTTACTAAGCGGCAGCACATGAGGGAGGTTTATCGTCATGGTCGGCCATGAGTAATTGTCGGCAGGGGGTTTACCGTCATGGAGGTGGTTTACTAAGCGGCAGCACATGAGGGGGGTTTATCGTCATGGTCGGCCATGAGTAATGGTCGGCAGGGGGGTTTACCGTCATGAAGGTGGTTTACTAAGCGGCAGCACATGAGGGGGGTGTATCGTCATGGTCGGCCATGAGTAATGGTCGGCAGGGGGGTTTACCGTCATGAAGGTGGTTTACTAAGCTTGAGCAAGGGGGGTTAACCGTCACGGCAGGGGAGGTTAACCGTCACGGTAGGGGTGGTTAACCGTCACGCCCGAACTTGGGTGTCGACCACACCAAAAAATCAAGCGAGCACAACTTCAAAGCAACACCACCTGGCTCAACCACCTTTTCACTTTTCCCGCTTGGAGAGGATTATACTACTCGAGCCGGGCTACAATCCTATATAAATATGCAAAATAATTTCTGTGGTCGCTTAGAGTAATCATCAAGACGAAGCATTGATGTGGTGAGGTGGGGTGAACTGGTTGCCGCCAAGGCCGGCCGGTTACACACACACAGTTTTGCAGGCAAATCTCTAACCCTAAGGCCGGATATCAATGATATAATATAATCGCCAGGTTGGTTTTCACCGAGTGGGGAGAGTGTGATACTCCCGTATGTCGCCATGCCATACTCCTCGTGCACCGGGATGGGACTTCTTAGTAGCTCAAGCACCATGGCGTGGAGCTGTGCGACGGTCATCCGGCGGCCGGCAGCGGGTTCAAGCACGTCTGCCAGCGCGGCCGTCAAGCTTTGTGCGTTGCTATATTGATCCATCCCCCAATGAAGTCCCACATACGACCCGAGTCGCCATGGAGTAATGCCACTAGCAGTGTCAGGGGAATAGCAGTCCTGAATCACTAACACGTCATGTGAGGAGGCCAAGTCGAGGATGCGGCGGACTCGCTGCCAGTTGACGCAGTCTGCTCCGGGGTCGTCCGACCGCCTATTCATGTTAGTGACGCAGGAAATACAAAGAGTTCGCCGGTACTGGCAGTCTTACAGCCAGTGCCCTTCGCGCGTCGTATAGCCGCTGTACACAATCACCAACAGCCCTTTTTCTGGTCCCCACAGCTCGGCTTCAGGCCCCAACCACTCCTTGTTGTTGCCCAGAATGTTGACAAGCTTTCCAATGCAATGTTCGACCTTAGTTTCCGCCATTTGATATGGCCCACCCATATTGTGGGAAGCGACTGTGAACCCGTAGACAGTTTTGAATAAGTGCTTGAGACGTGCGCATCCGGGTGACTCGGTCGCACAGTTCCACTCGAAAAAAAGCGCGGTGGCTTTTGGGTACGGCGGAGCTTTTGCACGGGGATAGGCAGCGCCGACAGCAGTGCGGAGATCGCTCCGCAGCTGCTTCAGGGTGGTGACATCATTCTCCCGGATATCAAATACGGCGCTTCGAATGTATTGTTGAGGCGACCAGGACATGGTGAAGTCGATTCGGGGTTGCGACGAAAAATTGCTGGTAGTCAGGACACGCAAGGCGATGAGATGAAGGTACCGTGTGGGTGTATGTTAAGTGTTTGGTTCGAAGCAACGGAGGCGATCAATTTATGGGCCCTCGAACCGGGGTTAGAGATACTGGGGTTCGGTTCAAGATGCAGCAGCCCGATATCGTCGTCCATCACAGAATTCACTTCCGCCGAATCGGCCCGCACTAGCAGCATCCGGCGCATATAAATCCCGGCTCATGGACTGGCACCCGCCCTAGACTCGAATAAGAGATAAAGCTAACTCGCTGGCTTTGGCGTTGATGCATGCGCTGCGAGCTTTACATCAGGAGCAGAGATCGATCAGTCCCACCTTCACGTTATCCGAGCCGCGAGGACGATGTGACCCAGCCGTGTTTTCATCTATCCCGTATGATTAGTGGCGCTACTGCTCGGAACTGAAGCTAGGTAACGCCGCCGCTCGCGCGTGAGGTCTGGTGTGGTGCATAGAGAGCGAGTACGGCCACGCGAGGCGTAATGTTATGGCGTTACTGTCATAGTGACCGCTGTATATTCAATGACGCACAGGCGAAGCCAGCGCAAAAATCGGAAAAATATTGATGTAGCTTGCGTGGATTTCCAGGAAGGTTTGTTGATTCTCAACCACCACGAGCTAATGGGCCATGATCTCGTCTACCATCAAGTTCACGTCCCGCGCCTGTAGGTCTTGACTCAGCGCCCAACAGCCCTTTCCCCCCGCTCAACCCAACATTGACGACCCCCGCCACCCGCCGCACCACCAGGTGCACAAGCACCGGCGGGGCCACACACTTCTCGATCAGTGCATACCTCTAGTGTTGTCGACATCCTCATTCACGTTGGTCGTCGTCCATTCAAGCGATTCCCCAGGCCGGCTGCACCGTCGTCACGTCTTGCACCCGCCGCAGCGCGCGCGCTGGGGACACCCGGGGCCTCCGCGAGCCGCGGCGTATTGGATCGCAAGTCCGGCACACGGCCCACGCGCAACGTTGAGCGCTGTCGGCGCGGGCTGGAGAACGCGCCGCCGTTCCTGCCAAACCTGCATATATGCACCCCCTCGACGTCCTCTGCGCTGCGGCGCTCGGACAGCGGGATCGCGCAGCAGCTTCTTCCAAATACTAAGATTGGTGATTTCGTACAGGCGATGTGACGTGACCTGAGCGAACGAGGTGAGCGGCCAGTGTCGAGAGGCGCTGTAAGAGTGTGTGGTGTGAAGAGGCGCGTGTCCAGGTAGAGTTGGAAGAGGACGCGCACGTGACGGCTAGTCAGCGAACGTAGGCCAGCTGGAGGTCTTTACTGAATTCGAGAAGCAATTCTTGGCGGTTGGGGGCGGCAGGGCAGCTGCACCAGGGCGGTGTCACTTATCTTGGGAAGTGAAGGCCTAACCAATTAGCCTCCTAGGCGCAGACACAGGACGACCGTCGCGCTGAAGTGTGGGACTGCGATCTCGGGGAAACAGCGGAAAATGGCTGTTGAACGTGGAACCGAGTGTGCACTACCGCGGTAGCAGCCCCGGATATCACGTTGGATGCGTCTGTTTTAGTTTGCAGGGGCGGGGACTGACGCGTAGGCGTGCAGTAGGCTGGACGAGACATAATGCTTCGCACCGGTCCTCTTACTTGTTGGTTTCTCGGATACTTTAGACAAAAGCATCGTTAGAAACCAATCTCTGCGTGAGAAGACCAATTGATCATGATCAAACGGTTGAGGATGGTATCTTCTGCGAGTGCGGGTTCTAGTTTCATGTGTCCGTTTCTCGGGCAACAGTATGGGCAGACGGGATGACAAACTACATCGAGAGAACAGGTACTATAATGGCTCCGATTATTTCAGTCCACACCACCTAGAATCCCACCCGCGCTGTCGAAATCCTATCGTCTCACCAGTGGTGAAGCAAGGGTCGTTGATGCCCGTACGGCATACCGTTTTCGACAGGATTGAGTGCGTCGGCCGGTCGACCTGCATTCCTCGCCGTCTACCAGTTCGATATTCGCGCCACGGGCCATCTTCTGCGATCGAAAGTTTACCGCTACTTCCCCGCGGCCTTCGGGACTGTTTCACTGCCGGCCTGCGCGCCCACGCTCCCTCCGGCGCAGCTGGAAGCCCTGTTTAACCAAGGCGAAACAGTGAGCAAACTTGTATGTAGCGTGCGCCGGGGTGTCGCAGGCTTGCCTGACCGGGGGGCAGAGCTGCAGTCAGTGAGATCAGACGCTACGATGGAATCTGAGTACTTGACGGTGTAGGGGAATAGACGGAACTGTGTGCATGCCGCATGGCCGACTGCATCGCGATGTACCTCACGCCGACGCAACGCGAGGGTAAGTCACGCTGAATGATTAGAATAAGCAGTCGACTCGCGGTCTGTTTCCCGTCGAATCAAAGACTTGCAACGCCAGTATACCCGGACTCGGCCTATTCCACGGCTAGGAAGTATGTCATAGTTCCCCATTAGCTGTTTCATCCTGGTTATTCATGAAGAAAAACTTGTGAATTCAGCCGTGGACCACGTCTTCCTTTCAACAACAGAGAAGTGCCGGCGCACGAACAAACAATCTAGCTGCCTTTCGCTTCTCGCGCGCGTCACGGGGCATGTACTTCATTGAGTGGGAGCTCGCGGATACATTGCGCGTGAAGTGCGCGGACGTCGAACTACCTCCGGCCTGGCCCCTTGGGTGCCCATGCCGCAATTTATTAGCCGCAGCCGCGTGCAAACTAGTCTATGTGTTGGAGTGAGTGCTCGCGCCCAGATAAAATTGAGGGGAATGAAGGGGGTGTGAATGAGTCAACGTAGCCTTGTGGATGTGAGATGTTGGAGGGTTGTTAATTCGGCGTCGTTGATGTGGCTGCGTCCAGTTACCTGGATATCCAATATGAACACCACGATCACCACGATCTTCACTGCCCGCAACCGCAATGAAAATGACAGTTTCAGGAATATTGCGGGTTCACAGTTTTTGGGGGATGTAGGTTGCGTGGTGATGGTAGGCGATGGTGAAAACGTTAGTTGTGGCGGAACAATCGGTTGAAACTTCCTAGTGAATTGAAACACGTTCCATATCCTAGGTGCTAAATAAGAGGCCATTCTTTGAGCGTTACAATGTTGGGCGATGCAGCTCGTTGGATTCGAACATGGTGTTTTCCGTGTGATCGTTTCTCTTTGCATACCCTTGCCGCAGGCCCGGTTCTTTGTCTTCCTGGCCGGGCTCCCCAGGCGCCTTCGGAATGTATGTGTTCGCTCTCGGGATTCCGAACGCACGTCGCAGCCTACCGGTCGTCCCCGGGCATCAGTCCTGCGACTTTCGGCATCGTCTGCCTGGCGGCCGTTGAGCTGACCGACTTTGTCGGGACTATCAGCGGATGCGCCGGTCTGTGCTACAACATGCTGTGATCTCGGTATCACTCGACATTGCCACATCATGGACGCGGTACTGTATTATCCAGGGGCTGCCCGGCGCACGAGGCTCGTCGATGCGCTGCAGTGCGCTTCGGCGACATTGACGCCACCGGCGCGATTTGCTGGAGCAGGCTGACGAGACGGTGCGTGCTCTAAACAGATCACATACACGAAAGATATGCGCAGGGAAACCTATCGACAATGACGATTTGACTGCACATGATAATCTTTGAGCGAGGAAGAGAGTAGCTGGGCACACCCTATGTTTGCGCCCTTGAATAATGAGCAATAAGCAAATTCCGCAACCGGCGCAGTAGAAAGCACGGCTACGAGTCAGAAGATACGACCAAAGCGCATGGCGGGTGTGCGAAAGATAGGATGCGACAGCGCGCCGGACGCCTTCAACGGCGTCCATCACGTGAGACAGCGCTTTACCTCGCCGGAGATCGAAATTTAAAACCGTTCATCTATTCGCACTCGCAATATTCGAGAAAACGTTTTAACATCTCCGGTGATCATTTCATTGCCCATCTCATTTTCCACAATCTGGCAGCTACGAGAAATTCACAACTTCGATCGCTTTCTATTCTGGCAGGTCGGATACACCCTTCCACACTGCTCGTGTGCCATGCACTTTGGCATCCGAAGGTGGCCGCCGGATTGATAGTCCTGGCCAGATGGTGACCTCAAAAACGCTGGGGACTCAAGTACCATTGTCAACCTGATTGCGAGCGCCGGTCGGCTGTTGTAGGCCTGGTGTTCGCTCAGGCCTTGAAACCCGGCTATTCTTGACGGTTATTTGTGCCAGTTTTACACTGTTGAGTTGCGCGTCATACGCTCAGTGCATTTCGGGGGCCGGGTAGTTGACAGCCATACTATCCAACGCTTGATCAAGTCGAATGGCCGCATGTCCAGGTGCAGGAAGGCGAGACTTACTTGCGACAGTTTGATCCCGCCGGACCCGCCAGCGTCCGTGCCCCAGTGCTCTCTCCCGTGTGTAGGCCCGAGTAAGGCCTCCAAACAAAGGGTTCAAGGCCCCCTGAGATTTCGGCGCAGTCTGTAAGGTATCGCCGGTGCCGAGTGAGATTAGACGACGCGATCGGCAAAACATTTCCGCGGGGTTTGTTCAACTGGCGGACGATAATCATGGGTCAACCCAGTGCAGCGAAGATGTGTAATAAGTAGTCGCAGGCGCGGAATAAAACCCATTCTGTGATTGACCACGGTGAATCTTCCTCTACTCGCACGAATTATAACAGTAGCCAGGAACTGCAGCGTTTCAGTGTCTTCACGTCCTCGCACGCTTCTTCGGCAGTTGTGTCATTGGGCGCGTTGTATTAAAGATAGAATTGGGCCTCACTAATTCATGATTCCCTCCGTACCTGTGACGAAAACTCCGCGTCTGAAGTTCTCAAATCCGCAAATTGTTATGCCGAACTCCAAGCTTCTTCCGACTACCAGGACCGGGATTGTCGTCTCGCGCACTTGAAATATCCATGCGCTGTGCGGTGTCGCAGTGTCTACCACGGTCCTCAACATCGGCCGCGCGTGCCGGCTTAATCCTGACCGCCGGCCGCAGTGTTGTCTGGATCTCTCACTCACACGTCAGCGGATACCCGCCTAGGCCGCCATCGCAACCTACTTGCGTGACGGCACGTCTCGCACTGAATTTTCCTCATCGTCGGCCGCAGGCGAGCCTGCAACGGCCTACCTCACAGCGACAGCGTAGTCTAGACCTGTCACACACACACGCCTACCACTGCCGCCATCACTAGTCTACTAGACACCCTCAAGCAAATGCTCTAAGAAAAACATCCTACTTGTAGCGGATTGCATGTTTCATGAGCTCTCTTACAAGCTTGCGTTGCCAGCTACGCCGTTTGAGCGTTTGCACCTGATTGCAATTGAATGAACGTCAATATAACGCAGCATTTCGACACTGGAGGCACGGAGCCACAGTGTAATACTTGGGGACGGCGAGGGCCTGGAAGTGCAAGGGGCTACGTTTTCGGCCAGGATTCCCGATCGCGGCAGCAGACATGTCGCTATCCGCGGCATAATCAAGTTAACGAGCTGCCAATCGAAAAGCTGCCAGAAATGTAAGAGACCTTCGCCCTGGTCAGCCTATAGATAGGACTGATACCAGGAATTGAACTAAGGTGTTCAAGCAGTCTGTATGATTGTCACAATCAAGTAAAGTTCGCAGTGAAGTCACTATTCAACTCTGTAATATTGAAAGCTAAAACTGATGTAGTGTAGAAGATCTGAAGAAGAGAAATAAGAGGGAAACCAGTCCTCCTTATATACACAATTTTCGTAGGCTTATATAATGAAACTCTGTCCAAGGAAATACTTATTTGTAAACAATCAAACCATATTTGTAAACAGATAGAAGAAGATAAAACATAATAGAGGTGCGGGGTATCTCTGTGCAGGGATACCAATGAGGTATTAATTCGTAGACAGGGATACAAAACAGGTATTAAATGCCTCAACTAGGCGCCGGCCCTGAACCCTAACATCCTACTAACAAACTCAATCTCACAACATGTTAAGGGAAACATTATTCCCTTACAGAAAGTACCGTGGCGGCGACTCTTTGGAAGTCCCATCACTAGCGATGACAAACCGTTGTCTTCACGGAGTACGGCATGTCGACGATTATTTTCAAGCACAAAGCCCTTCGGGAACACGTCTTGAAATGCAACAACAAATCATGTTCTCATACAGTCTTTATCGCGTGTGCGAGGCCTGTGTCCCAGGGATTTCGAAGCAAGCGATTCTATTTCGCATGCCGAGGCTTCATGCCAAGTCGCTATGTCGAGTCATGAATTCGTGAGCGCTCGCGACGTCAACATGAAAGGAAACCCGATACCTGTTCTTGGATCTTTCAGTCATCCGACTCAGAAAACGCTTCCATCGCTAGCACTTTCGATATCACGGCGCGCTTCACTAAGAGGGTTGCCCTGGATCTCACTCCCAACACTCCGGAACTCGACGTTGCGGTGATGCTGCGTCCGGTTCGTATACTTGTTCCTGCTTGCAGCGCTCACTGGACACATCGAAGAAACAAGAACAACCAGCAAGGGACGGTTTCTTGGTATTGTATGTTGTAGTGGAGTCATAGAAACACAGATGGCAGCGGTGGTGTAGCGGGAAACACCAGGTTGTGCCACGTACCAAACATCCCGCTCTCAGGCGAACTGGATCAGATTGCGTAATAGATAATGTATCACCCCAAGCCTGCCCGATACGTCTGTTGCTATCACTAGCATTGTAATATCCGCGTTCCTACTTCCCGAGGTCCCAAACACGACGTGCCATGTAGGTGCCGAGAGAGTGATCACCTGTGCTGCGATGCCGCATTGCACCCCGCCGCCGTTCTCGCCCTACTTATAAATAGGGATCAACACCGTCAACTGCACGCCCAGTCCAGCCGTACCGGTCAGTGCCCAGCCCATCAAAGACCCGTCTATCTCCCGCCCGCCCCAGAAAATCCATACCACTCCGTTGGCGCCGCCGTGCCGTACAAGTTCCGTCGCAGCGGCGTAACCTCCGTCGGATCTGAACACCCTTTCATTGATGCAGACGCCACGTCGGCACTTTCATGCGCTGCGCTATTGCCCACGTCTAGCTGCTGGTTCGCATATCAAAGTTGCGCCAGAAGCCGCGCCTTGCCCCTGCCGCCGTGCGACGCGTCAACAAGTGTGCGTGCGACCTCCGCCACGTGAGAGGTTCAGTCGCGGGCGTTAGATAGCCCGATATTGATGCAGTCAATGGCGGTGGGGTTGCGGCCGCCAGCACGGCGCTGCGCTTACGAGGTTGATTGCCACAGAGCGGTATACGATGTCAGCGCGGGGCAACCGATTCAAAGGGTGCGTGCAGCTCCATTTTCGGTGTTTCACGGAAGCTGGGAGCTCGAGCGGGTGCGGCGGAGTGGTGCCTGACTGGTCGTTTCGGCGTTAGCCATCGCCGAACCGCATCGCATGTGAGCGCATCTCCGCCGCGCACCGTCTCTTGCTGGCCGCCTTATGCTACATGTTCAAGTCGCTCGATCCGCGGCTTGCCGGGGCCGAGCAAGAAAAAGACAAGGCACGCCGCGCAGGCCGTTTTACGACAGACGCGCCGAGAGAATCTTGCCCATCAGTGGTTCTAGGATGACACCGGCGTAGGCAAGGGTCCTGAACAGAGAGCGATGTACAGCATCGATGTAGGTGAGATACATCCACGTCCCAGCGGAAGAAAAGCACCGTTGCGTTTGGGTAGGGCGATTCGTTGACCCGTGGATAGGCGCTTCTGACGGCCCTAGAGAGCTCGGACTTTAGGTTCTGGAGGGTTCGCTCAGGGGACTTGGGATTCAAGGTAGACATTGGGGCGGTGGAGAAAGGAAATGCCCACACGGGAAGTGCCGAAGTAAGCGCGAAGATGGCACAAAAAAACAGCGAGATGCGGCGATGAAAGTACGGTGTAGGTGTATGTTAAGTGGTTGCAGGGAAGCAACGGAGGCGATCAATTTATGGGCCCTGGAACCGGGGTTAGGGCTACCCGATATTTGGTAAAATCCAGCGACCCGAAACAGTCGTGCGTTAAAGAATTCACTTCGGCCACATCAACACGGCCGAGCCGCATCGGGTGCAACCAGCTCTCGCCCGAGCTAGACGCAGAGATTTGAAGCCAACTTGCTGGCCTGGGCGTTGATACGTCCGCTGTTTGTTTTGTACCAGCAACAGAGGTCGATCGGTCGACCACGGATCGCCCTCCCGGTGCCAGGGCGGCCAGTGCAGAATCATCTAGCATGCAGTTCGTACCGTTGAATTAGGCAATCCTGTACCATCAATAGTTACGTCTTGATCGTATGAGGCTCAATCTCAGGGCTACAATCAGGCGGCCGCATGCTTCTGAGTGGCACTTCCGGAGCGCCGTGAATGATACAGAGGAGGCGCCCATGCGCCTTTCGGCCAGGGCATACGGCGTGTGCAATCTCGGAGTATCCATTTTGTCTAAATACTACCCGCGTTTGCATCCAGCAGAGCGCTGCTGCTCTGTCCATCTTTTACTCAGCAGCATTACACAGTTTACCTCCGGTACAATCCAATGCAGCTTGCACCGTCACGTAAAAATCCGTGTATCGTATCATGCATTATCAACCGTTCCGTGTTCCCCACGGCGTCGTCGCGCGTACCGTGGCCGTGCCTGTCAGGAAGCTATGAAGTTTGCAACTTTTTTGCCACACCTCCTAGCTGCCCGTGCTGCAAAGGCTGCCTGTGCTCGTGACAGCGACCCCATTCCCATCTCCGCGAAACTCGCCCGCATCTTCATATAAATATCTCCCGCGAGCTATGAGGCAGCGCACCCTCATACTGCACTTGCATACTGTAGCACCGCAGCCACAGCACTGAACTTGCACTGCACAATGAGCGCCGACGCCACATAACCTTCTTCCGGCGCACAGGCTCCGTCGACATACACAAGTCCACAATATCCGCGAAGAGGAAGTACGGGTTTGCAGGAAAATACACCCCCAGTACGCGTTCCTTGTTGGGCCCACACCCACCGGGGAAGGCTATCCGTAATTCGCACGGAGACAGCCGTTTGGCGCATCGAGCACACTGCAGCATCGACACCGTTTCGTACAATTCTAAAGCATCTATCATGCACCTCCGTTCCAGGGCCTTGGGTTCCATTCGTGCGCCCCAAATACAACCAGCGCACACGAGCGTCAACCACATCATCCTCCTGTTTGTCCATGCAAGCGTATTCCGCGTTCCGATCCCAATCAATCATCATTTCCCACAGAAAGCCCATCGCTACACCCATCCACGACGTAACTTTGCCATCTGGGGCGATCACGGCTGACATCTCGCCGTCTCCGGTGCACTACATATCCTCAGCGCACAATATCCACCTATTAGCCTGCCGTTCCCAACCCGCCCATCACTAGACTGCAAAAAAAGTGCGCCCGCGTCACTCCGCAGCCCAAAGTACGCAGCGCGCTTCAGAACTGACAAAATGCTGCGCGCACCCGTCGCCGGCCGCCGCTGCGCGCTACACTGTGTGCTGACACTTGATTAACCCAACGCACCGCGCCCAAGTAGCGCCGGTACGCGAGCGTACCGGAATAGAAGGGGGCGCGAGGGCGCGGGTGCTCAACCTGTTGTTTTTCCCGCAGAGCGTCTACTGAAAAGTAGCGGTAGAGTTGGCCATCGCGCGACACCGTGCGCGGCGGATAACAGGTGAAGTTCGAGCCCAAGACCCCGACCAAGACTGAGCTGCCAACTTTAGCGGCCGAGCATAGATGGCGGCGGAGATACCGAAGCGCCGCTGGGTTGCGACTGGTGCCTGAGATCAAGACGAGTGGTAACTTTTCGGTTGCTTACGACAGCGCCTTTACGAGGGCGGCTGTGATGAGGACACTCAGGAGCAAGGCACTGAAAGGTTCATCCAGCAGTATATTTTGTATATACTCAGCGGGAATGCGATATTGACGGACGTCAGATCATCGGTCGGAGAGCGGGAACGGGAACGAATCTACGACCGCTTCTGTGGCCACAGAAAGTACACTGCATATCGCACTGTTCGTCATCTCGGCAACGCGTATGTTGCGCAAAAGAAACCAAGGTACCGTGCGTGAGCCGAGGGTCCAATGCCATGTGGGCGGCGACACCGATCCGGCTCAGTTTCTGTGCAGTCTTAAGCCGCGTCAGCATCCTAGCGGAGGAGCACAGTTGCAACCGACCTTATTGTAGGAACATCCGAGCAAACGTGGCGCCCACTGAGGCGCGGTGAGCTCCGTCGTTGCCGGGTAAGCGTCTGGGCGCTTGCTCTATAACCTTAATTCAACGTCGCGGTTAGCTTCCTTCACGACGACGTACCTCGACAATGTCCAACAACGAGTCTGAACAGCCAACCGGCCCCTATTCAGCAGATCCGTCTCCCATCATACGAGATCCCTCCGGTCTTCCTCCCAACATCGCGGTTACAACCCAAGAATATACGGGGCGTTCCGCCATGCCGGACCCCGACTTGCGCATCCAAGTGCCCGCCTCGCCGCGTGCATCCTCTGACGAGTTGAAGTCCGTCGGCTCTAGTGTGGTTGCAAATAGCTTCCCCCCACCAGACACCCAAGGCAAGATCCAGAATATCGACGGCCCCTGTTCCTCCTCACCGCGCAATGCCGTATCCGGTGACGGAACATCGCTCAGAACACCCTCCACCACGGAATGCACGCCGTATCGCAGAACCGGCATTCCAATAGAACCGTCAACGTACCCGCACTCTACAACGCCTGGAACCGACCCAGAATACGCCCTTTCGGAGACCGGGGACGCGAACTACACGCGTTTCCGCGAGGACAAGACCGTAGAAGACCAGCTTGAGGCCCTTTGGAGTTGTTTGTCCGATGTGAAAGTCGCGCACGAAAAGACCACCTTGGCGCACGAAAAGACCACCTTGGCGTTACGCGAGCTAGCTGAATTGAACAGTGAAATTACGAGCAAGATAAGCAGCGTGGGGCAGACATGGAGGGACAATCGTGCGGCGCGGTACGACATGGTTCAGCAGATGATTGATCTCATTGAAGACCAGCGCCGGCGTGCGAGAAATATGCAATACTATTGATTTATTTCCGAACTGTACTTTCTAAGTAGCGTGGAGAACACCGATTTAATCCTTAAACCGTGCCGTCTGTGTGAAACATCCTGAGTATAGTACGTGAAAGAGCGAAGGATCGCCTCGCAGAGATCCAACTGGCCGTGAATGATTATAGCTTCCCCGTCCCTGCCGCGACACGGAAGGCGTCCGGAGTATGATCCTTGATATACCAATCTCCATGCTGCTGGTGGTCTGTGCAAAGTTGAGCATAATTTCCACCTACCATGCCGAGCGCCACCGCCCATCACTACCTCTTCTTGCCGCATCTGCGCGCCGTTTTAGCCGTACCCTGCGCACTATGATGCCGCAGCGCTCCTGTCATTGAATGCGCATACGTAGTGTGCGCTTCGTGCCATCGCTGGGTGCCCGCGGCCTACCGCAGCTTTGACACAATGAGGTAGAGATTCACAGCGCTGGCCGACACCGCCGTACGCCGCTTTTTGTGGTAACCCTTTATCTTGTAGCCTGAACAGCGAAAGTGCGAACGCCGGAAGCCAGGGCGCGGGCGCGCGTGCACCCTGGTTTCTGTCGAGTGCAGTATACGTAGGAAACCAGCGATGGCGTGACGCCAGCTTAAGCGGGTAGTGGGACAAGTGCGAGCCCACGCCTAACTGATAGGTCGGGAACTGTAGCAGGCGAGCATAGTGATACCATAGGCGGCAGCAGTGACGCCAAAAGCGCTGGGTCGCGACGGGGCTTAGGAGACCTAACCAGATCAGAGTGTGAGATCACTGCTGTGGGGACGGTGACGAAGACGCTGGAGGCGAAACTGCGACAGAAACATCGACCTGCCGATATATCCAGGGGCAATGCAATATCAGAAATCCGACTATGGGCCGGAGGGTGGAGATCGGTATGCGCTCCAGGACCGCTCCTTCTGGTTATAGTGACTACACTCCGTGTTGCGCCATACTGAGCTCGCGACCATGAAGTAGCGCGGACTGGCCAATGAACTTTGCTGGTATCTCACTCGAATCTTGTCTTTCCGCCATGTCCCACAGGCTTCTCGGTCCATTTGTCCCCAGCTTTAAGTCTGTCCGTGCTGCTCTTTGCCGAAACGAGATTATCTCATACCTGACGCCTTCGTCCGGCCGTGCGCGCCTCAGGTCAGCGATTCTTTGTGCAGCAAAACCTCCTTCATCAATGGATTCACTCCTCGTGCATATCGCTTGTCAACGTCGGTTGACCATCATGCAGGTTGCCGTCTGACCGAAACCGCTGAGTTCGAGCCAACGAGGTGGTGTGCGGATGTTTTCGATGACGGCGCTGGCTTATACGCCGCTGTTTCACGTTCGCGTTCACAATCAAAATCAACATTTGACGGACAGTATCTGCTCTGCGCTGTTATCGTCTCGGGAACGCGCAAACACACATTTCCACTCTTCTTCTCCGACGCGCCCCGCGAACCGTATAGCTTCCCTCAATCCATCGACGTGGCGACAATGCTATCCCGCCGACTCCCCTAGCCAAAGCTTATTTTGAGACATTTCAAGCGGTCAGCGGACACGATTTGCGGCCTGGTGAGCTAGTCGGCCGCTTACAATGAACGAGGGGATGTTGGGATGGCAACGGGACTGGGGCACCAAAGGGGATAGCCGGTGGGCAAAGTGTGAGTAACCGTGTTTAAGTATCTATCTCGGGCGGCCTGTGCCTTCGCCCGGCCAAGGTGATCCTTTGTGACTGTAGAAATGCCTCCCGAATGCGCGGTCTGCGCATTCGAACATCCTTAGCAGTTGCACATGGCGGACGTTCTGGGTCCTGAGGTCGAGTGATGGTTCCGTGAGCGCTCGCGTTTGGCGAACTGACGGGATCCGAACTGGATTGTATGTACCTACAAAAGCTGTTTCGATTCCCATAGAATCACGACCAGGTCTTCCGCTAGGCCTTTGCGCGGCGGATCTTCAGCCCAGCAGTACGCTCAGTGCCCGGTAGCCCCGCATCACGCTGAACGTCGGAATTTACGAACGTGGCCTCGCGATGGACGTTGGTATCACGCCTTGCATTTGTTGAATCGTTTCAGCTGCTCGTCGGCGATTTTTTCGAAGTGCGTTCGCCTCCTTCGCCACGTGGCGATTAACTGCAACCCAAAATGTTGTGAGATCAAACCGCGACCAACATCGATGTTGCGTACTCGGCCTGCCGACAACAAGCGGCTATGGGTCCACTGCACAGCTTTTGTTGTTGTACATCCACAATAACACTTGGCCGTCAGTGTTTTTAGGTAGTTGTGTCTCTAAATCCGGCGCTGACACCTACCAAGGTGTGTGAGACGGTTAGCAATCAGAGGGTTGATCGGCTTCACATACTGTTGCGGTTGACTGTTTGTTTGACGTTGCGCTCTCGGATTGTTATACAGACATGCAAGAGTATCTCACCAGCCAAGAACTATCTTGTGCATCGGCTGCCAACCGCATGCCCTGAGGCGGCACTGCGCGCAGCACAAGTTACAAGCGCAAGTGAAGTCACATATCCGCAGGGCTGCGCGTTGTTCTGCCGCTGAAAAATCCATGTCTACGTGTTATCATGTTTCATATGGTTGTTGGATCCCACACATCCATATCTCTGCTGGAGAAGCCCCTGTTTGGCCGGCCTGTGCGCATATAACCGCTGAAATCAAGACGGTCAGATGCAGCGACGACACGGAAGGTCTTCAAATCCGTCCTGAGAACATGAGATAGGCGTGATCAATTCACACACGGTTTGCTCGCGCATCGAACTTCAATGTAGCGGAGCGCCTCCTTTCTGAATGACGGTTATGCAGCGTCACTATCGAAGTACTTGCACCGATGGACATCCCGTATTATCTCTCATTTGGTGTTTGTTCTTCACAAACACAACATGATTATACCACACAGACGCTGTCGCAATGCGGCGTTCGAGTTGCAAATCCGTATAGTTTCCAAGAATATCCGCCTGGACTGCTGCTTTTACGGACATCTTTCGCTTGCGATCATCTTTATCGCAGGGCACATCCGAGCAAACCTGGCCTCAAGATGATTTGCGGGGCGAGTGAGTGGCGGTGTCGCGCTTCCGTGGATTGTCGTTGCCTTCAAAATCCAACCGATGTTGCGTCTATGCGTCATATCCGGAGAAGTGCTGTGGTGCCATCTTTGCCGCCAACGACGCCGTAATGGAACCCCACAACGACGCCGCCAACAGACACGCAGACTCAATCACACATGACTACTGCGCCACATTCATTCGCAAGAACGTATGGAAGAGAGGTATTATGTTATAGAAGGGATAAAACTGTTACCAACTTGCCACTGTCCAACGAGGCAAATCGACGACCGACGCCGCAATTAGACGCCGCCAACAGACACCAACCCGAGGTCACACTCGTTGAGGCTACTGCGCCACCTGCGGCGGTCCTTGTATCGACGATTTCCCTGGCTGTCCACGTCCATACACTCACGAACGTTCGTATCAGACAACCCCGATACACTTCGATTAAGCGCTTTGGTTGCAAAGAACCGATGCATGGATCACGTGATTCGCCTATCTCGCATATGACTGTGAGACATCTGGTCACTGAGACAGCCGGGTAAGCGTCTTGGCACTAGCTATATAACCCTACCTCCACGTCCCAGATAGCTTCATATGCAACAACAACAACTTACCTCAGCAATGTCTAACAACAGATCTGAGCAGGCAAACATCCCCGACTCCCCAGAGGAGTACTCTCCGACTATTCCAGATCCCACCAATGTCTTCGTGCTCAACAGGCCGGTTACCCCCCAACAGAATACGGGCCGCTCGGTCCCCTCTGACCCCGTTGATCCCGTTGACCCCGGCGCCATCACCCCCGACCCTGTCGACCCCGGCGCGGCAGGCACCGTCCCCTGCACGCCCCCCCGGGCCACCCAGGGTCCGCTGCCCGCATCCCCTGACAATATGTCCATCGACTCGACCAGTGCTGATGACGCGGATAACGTCCCCCCACCCGCTACTCAACGCAACTACCGACCTGTCTACCTGATGTCGCCAATCAGAATCACACCGATCGAAGACGAGGAAATGTCGGAGGGAACACCCTCAACCACGGCGAGCGCGCGCGCTTTCAGATACGAAAAGCGACATGACCCCAAAGCGCGCCCGCACTTGACGCCCACAAATCCCCAAGAAGAGTTCGCTAGGTGGTTCAGGTTTGATGTTTACTCCAACAACCTGAAGGAAATGCCTACCGAAGGCCGATTCATGTTCCTTGGGGAATCGATATATGATATGGAAATCCAGGGCGACAAGACCGACCGCAAGTTGAACGCATTGCGCGGAGGGGTGGAGAAATTGACGGAAAATGTCAGCACAATGAACGAGGACATGCAAACGATGAAGACAGACATGGGCGGACTGCGCGAAGATATGAAGACAGACATGGCCGGACTGCGCGAAGATGTGAAGACAGACATGGCCGGACTGCGCGAAGATGTGAAGACAGACATGGCCGGACTGCGCAAAGATATGAAGACAGACATGGGCGAACTGCGCGCAGATATGAAGACAGACATGGCCGGACTGCGCAAAGATATGAAGTCAGACATGGGCGGACTGCGCGACGATATGACCGCGTTGCAGGAGTGTATGCGCACTGTGGTCAGCCATACGAAAGAATTGCATGACGCGGTCAATCACTTGATTAGTTTAAAGTAAGTACTTAGCGCCGGCGCGTGTCAGTGAGTGGAGGCGGATGCAATACCTTTGATTTATATTTATACCGAACTGTACTTTCCTTGTAGCTTAGCCGCGAGTTTAATCGAGCACCTACTTAGTTCCCAATCTGCGCCGTCTGCGTGAACCAACCGTGACAGAGCTGGAAACCGCCTCTCAGTGATCCGCATGCCCATATCCGCCGGGGCGACGTGCAAAGCTGCACTCGTTGCTGTCGAGCAGGTTTGGCCGTGTCGAACACCGCCCGACCTGTCCTCGTAGGTTTCATGACCAATCGCCGTCGGATAAGACTGCTTCCCCGGCGGTGATCCCTGCGCTCCACCGGCATCGGCTTCGGAGAGTGCCATACTACTTTTCCCGGCTGGCACGGAGAACGGGTGATCATTCCTCGGGCGTACAGAGCCCGAACCGGCGCGCATCCGAAACACCAGCCCAGGCCTTTGCACTGCCACAGCGGCGGGCACTAACGAGCGAGATATCCTCGGGCCCTGACCGCTGTGTGGCCAGTACTTGGTGGGACCACAGAGATAGCTTTCAACAGCGAACAGCTGGAAGAGGTGGTATTGAGCAAACTTGGCAGCGAGCCAGGAAGCGAGGGCAGCGAGAAGTGTGTGGACTTGAATATATGGTCAGTCTAGAGTATACATATCTACAAGTAACTAGTTTACAACCCGTCATATAGGTTACACGCATCCTCGCTTCTCATCATGACCCGGAATTGAAATGGTGTCCTGGTGTGTCGAGCGCTCTTGAATTGCCGCACTACTAAGTTGCTGATGACGCCGCGAGCCCATCACTCCCGGTCAAAGGCATCTATACGCTGTGTTTCAGGACCACAGGTTTCTCTCGATCTCTCAGAACAACGCTGTCACCACCACGATCCGTCACAGTACTAGCTTTTGCCGTTCTCTTTCTTTTTCCGCCATCTAGTTTGGCCCGCACGGCTCCTGTTGGAAGCCGCGCTTGGTTCTCAACTCTTCGTCCCGTTTTGTTCCCTTTGTGAAGGCTTGGAACGGTGGCAGATCCGGAGCTGCTGGGCGTTCCTGGACATGCACGTCCAAGCCAGTGGCGGTTCCCGCGCCCGAACATTCCTAGGACCACGACCCCGCCCAGCTACCGCTTTTCACTGCAGCAACTCTATCCAGAAACGCCGCTAGGAGACCTGGTGACGTTGCGGACAACCCGGGTGCGGAGGTGCGCGGGGGCGGTGTGAAGAAGGAAGCACAGGGGACGGAGGCGCGGGGTGGACGTGTGCCACTGCGACAGAAGAGTCGCGGCTTCAGCGCCCAGATAAGGTTTCCCGCGCCTTCCATACAGATTCCGGCGTGCTCTCATGGAGCCCACCGCTGACCCACTTCCCAGCTTTGACTCTGCACACAAAGGATGCAGTATTTCGATCCACAACTTCCAAAGCGCCCCGTCCAAATCGCTGACCATTGACCCAGTCAAACCGAGTGTCTCCTCCCATCTACAGTTCCCGCTACGGTAATACGTGGAATGACGAGAAGGCGGCGGGCGGTCTCGTCGTCGAGCGGGCAGCGCGGAACGTATTTAAGCCTACTATCGCGGTTGCCGTGCGCCAGTGACATGGAAGAACGTTTGTTCGCGCGGGACAGGTTGTGGACGCCGGGATAGCGGTTGCGAGGTCGCGCTGGAGGTGCGGGAAGGAATGCACAGGGGTCGCGACATTGGGAAGAACGTGTTGAACGTATAAGGTGCTCAATGGCATAGATGTGTGTATTGTACATGATGAGAAAACAAAAAGCAGAAACAGAGCGATAAGACTCCACCCGGAGACCCAAACCCACATGACCGAAACCGAACCATCCATGATGCAGGATTGCACACTTCAACACCCCCCTTCAATCCTGAATCCCTGAGAATTCCGTACATGAAATTTGGTATCCACACAAGAGACAAACATACGACAAAGAAATCATAATAGTAATATCCATCAGAGCAGGATCCGATAAGTGAGATATCAAACCAAAAAGGGTATCCATCGGAACAGGATAAACAGCATTACATGCATGAAACAAAAGGACAGTATCCATCAGAGCAGGATACCATAAGCAAAGCAGGAATGTAGTTTAACATTGAAAATATGATTGCGAAATCAGATGGTTGAGAATATTGTGCAACCGGGATAGGGTATCATTTCAATTTTGCCTTTTAGCAGCTTGATTGCATGGGCAAAGCATTGGACTCTAAACGGAGACTCAAGCAGAGCACTAGTGGGATCGTGTAGTAGACTGCTAGTGCACGACAGATTTGGGTATCTTAAGCCTATAGCTATAGGGTTTTTGTAGACAGCCACGACGGGCTTTGAGTACCTTACGCATAAAAGCGATGGGATTTTGTAACTGCCACTATCGGACTTTATGAGTGCCTTACGCATAAAAGCGATGGGATTTTGTAAACTGCCACTATCGGACTTTATGAGTGCCTTACGCATAAAAGCGATGGGATTTTGTAAACTGCCACTATCGGACTTTATGAGTACCTTACGCATAAAAGCGATGGGATTTTGTAAACTGCCACTATCGGACTTTTTGTAGAGAACCTTACGCATATCTGATATAGAGGCGATGGGTTTTGTATGAGTACCTTACGCATATAAGCGATGGGATTTTGTAAACTGCCAACGTGGGACTTTTTGTAGAGAACTTTACGCATATCTGATATAGAGGCGATGGATTTTGTATGAGTACCTTACGCATATAAGCGATGGGATTTTGTAAACTGCCAACGTGGGACTTTTGTATGTTCCAATCAGTACACCAAAGCTTTCCGTTGGCCAGACGGTCAGCTTGTTTACTAGTTGGAATAGTATATATAAAAGATGATGCAGCTCGTGAAAGCTGTCAGTGATGAAGACTTGATGGGAAAGTGCACAAGAGCTATCGATGGTAAAGAAAAGAAGCAGCAAGCATTCATCGGAAAGAAATCAAGCAGCGGGAGCTGTGATCGATGTGGAAATGAAGCAGCGGCTCGTGGGAGCAGCCCGTGATTAGTAGATGAAGCAGCTCGCAAAAGCTGTCGTGGGAGCTGTCAGTAATGACGCAGTGAACCGTCAAGCAATAAGGTAGCGAGCTGTCTGGTAATTAAGATCGAAATTAGTATAGCAATTACTTGCTTCCGGCAAGGTCAGGTAGCGAGTTTTCAAACAAGTAGCTTGGCCGTTGTCCGTGGTAAAGAGATAAAGTAGCGAACTATCACCAAGCAAGCTGGGCCATCGGAAGCAACAAGTTAGCCGGACTCATTAATGGAGCGGGAGATAACAAAGCAGTTTAGAATTTCCGGCTCAGTTCGGAGACTGGTGCTGATAACGTGTTGAACGTATAATACGTGCTCAATGGCATAGATGTGTATATTGTACATAATAACAAGTAAAGAGCAGCAAAGCAGAAATAAGGGCCATTAAATCCAGCCGCACATGACCAAACCCGAACCATCGGATGCAGGATTGCACCCTTCAACAGAACGAGCTAGATCGTTTCACGATTGAAGCTGGGCGGGATGGTGGGGTGTAGGTGGTTGGCTGGTGGAAGCAGCGGGGCGGTCAAGGTGTGGGGTTGAATCGGGGTTAGGGTTACCCGGTTGTTCTGCCAATCCAGCGACCCGGTCGGGAACGAGTCAACTCGATTTCACTGGACTTGGCTTTGCTGCATTCGCTGCCTAGCGGAGCACAGCGCGTTCCCGGTGTCTGAGGTGCGGGTACGATCTGATCCAGCCTGGACTGGGGCGTGGACACAGGGTCAACAACACTCTTGCATCACGCGTTCGAACCTGCTCGGCCACACACCGGACTCGAGAAACAATCATGAGAACCCCACTTCCGCTGTTCTGGGCAGTGTCTTTACGTCCAGTCCCCATCACGTCCGCTTCCTACACCGCCGGCGCGTCGTTCTGTTAGAGCTCTTGTCGCGTTGATCCGCAGCGCCTCCCAACCCGCTTCTCGCGACGGCTGATTGGACCCTCCACTATCGGCACACTGCCGGCTCCACGCAACCCGCCCGATTGACCGCACCCACAGCTGCCGGTAGGTGGACACGAGCGCCGTAGCGCACCATCGTCACCAACACAGCACATCCAGCGTTCAATGCAGAACAACCGCCCGCGCCGGATCCGCTTCCATCGGCGCATCCGCGCTGTGGACATACACCAGCCGCGCACGCGCACCCAATACATTAGTCTTGTGGTCAACTTATAAAGCGTGGCGGTCGACTCTCAACCAATCTGTCGCTGCTGAACTGAACCATCCCATGCCAGATGCCTTCGTCCTAAACGTACGTTCCTATGCTCACCGCTATTTCATCAGGGGCATTGTATAACGTCAGGGCCGGATGCCAGGCTGATGTAGTCGATGCGACGAGGGCGTGGACATTGGCGATGACGGCGGCGTTTTGGTGTTCTTGTACGCGGGTGAGACGGGGTGGAGCAGGGCCGGGCAATGGATACACGTTGCGGCCGTTGTTCATGTTCAACCAAGTGATGCGCTCAGTGCCCACTGCGTTTGTTTCGCCATGTGGCAGGATCCACCTCCCGACTAAGCAACATTGGCGCGCGGGGAGCAGTTCTAGATTCGGCTTTTCCAACAGCAGTTCATCTCCAAACCGGCCCAAAGATCGCGCGCGACAAACACCATCGTAGCGAGGAGAACATGGAGAAGATGAATTATGGGTGCACGGCGAAGTCTGTGGTAGCGCTCCTTGCGGGGTATCGTCTTGGCCTGGTGCTTCTTCACGTGCGTGTCAGCCGTGCGATCGTATCTCACTGCCGCAATTTCCGTGCTGAGCTCACCTGTCCAGCACCGGTACCAGCGCCGGACCGAGAAACTCTGATGCGCCCGCTGACGTTTGAGACACCGCGAGCGCGATCGCAACCCGGCCGTGTGTGAGTGTGTTGTAGTGGGCGCGCAGGAAGCATCACGTCCGGGTGCGCAGTCGCACGGGCTGCCGAATTAATGATCGGGCCGCAGGCGGGCGGCTGAACTTACTGGTACATCCTCCAATACGCAAACGCGTCACCGCTCGGACTTTTGTCAGCAAATCCCACATCCTTGATCACTTATTTCCTGCAACGCTAGCGAACCTCCACTTTTCTCCCGGCTTGGTTTGGTTGTAAGCCCGTCGTTGAAAGTTGGCCCACGCTTGGACGCTTTCAGTGTTCCGCCTGAGCGCTGTTTCGACTGCGCACAGGCGTCGTGTCCGGCACGAGCAACAGGCGCCGTGCGGGCCATCGTCGTCTGGCCCTGTACCGTCAGCTCTCCGCGCGTGACCGTCCAGCTAGTCCTTCTCGTGCTCAATCCCAACCCGCAGCGTCGCCGGCCGCGGCTGGCAGCGTGTGGGCTCAGCCGGAGGCAACCGCAGTCTGCCAAAACCAAGTCCCGACACCAGTATATTATTTGAATTGATGGGCCGGGTTCAATTCTATCCGTTGATGACAAGCAGGTACTTAATCTCACGATCGTCGATGAATCAATGTCCCTTGAATGCAGGTTACCGTCAGTCGAAAATCAAGAGACGGTGACCGAAGTCCGCACAAAACCGGTAGAAAATGTCGCCAGACACGGCTTCGAAGATCGACCAAATTGCGCTTGTTTCTGGTTGAAGATGTGAGTGATTGCCGAGCAACGATCGTGGTGCCGGGCCGGAGGTTGTGCCAAGTCATGGTTTTGTGAGCGCTCGCGTGGGGCTCAATCATCAAATGTTGTAAACGTGCAGTTAAAACACACGTACGTAGCTAGGAAAAGTTTCATCGCCACCACCCGAGCGTCGCAAGTGCATCCTGAATCCAGAGGTCATCTCCCACCCCCGCCCCAGCCCGCCAGGCCTACAAGGTCCCGCAGAACTCAACCCGACCCCGCATCCCCGTGCTGCAACATCACTGACCTCGTCCGCTCAGTTATAATTTCAGCAGTTTGCGGAAGCAGACAGAAGGACAGACGCACTTGGCGTCGCGGTTGAGGGGGATGAAATTACGGTTCCCAATCGACCACCGCCGCGTCTCCCCTCGACCCCAGTCCGCATACATAAGCCCCGCTAGCCGGCTTTGACGCGATCAGCGGCTGAGCTTTGTAGGCGGTTGTCCTACACACGCGCTAAGCAGCTCTCCAGTGGCGCCGAGCTGCAGGGTTGCCCTGCGCAGCGACAAATATGCCTGAACAACCTGGCACCGCATCGCGGCGCGACAACTCATCACCCGAAAATGCACTTAGGGTTAGGGTGCACCAGCACCACCACTGAAGCGCCCCGCTTCACACTGCTGACGGCCAGCACACTGCGCGCGCCTATAGTGGCAATGCACGACGTCCATGCATCCTGACCCCGTTGCTATGCCGCGTCGGTATACGAGCGCATGTCCGAGCCGCTGCCTGGCGCGGGCGTCGCTGACTCCGCGAGGCGTAGCCTCGATCCCTTCTCGCGCCCGCTGCGACCATAGCCCACCTCGCAGCTGCAGCGCGAACAACACCCCGAGCAACCGGCCTCGCACCCTCATCCCACCGATAGAGGTGCTCGGCGGCGCTGTTATAGATCTGCATAGCAAGGCGGAGCGTCGGGATCGCGACGTTGGCCGGGCGGACGGGGACATGAAGGGACACAGGAGATGGGGCGGGTGGTTCGAGGTTTGGCTAGTGAGACGCAGGAGACGAGGATGGCGGCATGGGAGAAGGAGGCGAGAAACGTGATTAGTATGCTGGAGACGTTTGGAATTGAGCTGCAGAAGATTTTGGATAAGTTGGATGAGAGTCAGAAGGAGGGAGCATAGCGGGGTGGGGGCCATGATTATCAGGTAAAGGGTGCGACGAATGCGGCTGAGATATCTTTATTTATTATTCGGATTGTTTATTATTCGGAACAATACGTGCTTGTAGCAGAAGTTCTCAAATATAATCCCCGCGAGACTCCATGTGAAACAAAACCGAACCTGACGTTCGATAGGCGACGACATGCAGCGCTAGGGAGCAAGTCAACAAGTTGAGCAATACAAAGCCGTACAGGTGCACTGGGAGGCCGGTGATTCTGGCGACCACGTAAGCTAGCTCAGACGTTGTCGATTCGGATATATGGCATCTGCCTCATCTATGGGACACCCGATGTGTACTGTCTCCATCATCTTACCACGCCCTGTCCGCAGCGGCCGTGATGCGATGCGATCCGTGTCGCATCCACAGTCCCGGCTCCCGCACCCAGCTGAAGACATTGTCACAACGCTGCCAGTACCGTCACACTGACACCTATGTGCGCTGAATGATCCTGCATGAGCGCATACACTCACGCTGCCGCTGATATCTACCCTCACGACGGCCGCCCGATGTACCCAGTGCACCGTGGGAGCTACGGTATCAGACGGACTTTATATTCACGGCGCCTGTGCTTCGCTGCTGCGCTTCAGTCGCGCTGCTGCCGCACCTCCGGTTGCAGCGACCGGCGCTGCAAGTGGCGCTGTGACTGCTGTTTTCGAACAGGAGAACGGCGGCGGGGTACTGGTAATGTGTATGAACGCTGCAGAAAGAAGTGCAGCACGTGTACGTTAGGAACGGGAAAATCGTGGTATTGTTCCACTGTTACTACGGTTAAAGAACAACTGTGTTGGTGATAACCTTACGATTTTAGCTAAAAGCGCAATTATATACGGCCGAGGCGCAAGAGCAGAACGTCAAGTGGGTGGTGATTGAAACCCGGCGGGCGAGCGCTGGCAACAACAGCGCGTCCGAACTTCCGACCCGGCAATCACAAGAGCGTCACAGTTCTGCTCCCTCGTTTGCGCTTCACAAGCGGCACTGTGCGATGCCGTCGCTGAGGACCCTGGTCAAGCCGCATCTGTAATCATAAACTGGCACAACTGTTCTTCTTGGCTGACCTTCGATTGAAACCGGACCGCCCGACCAAGGCAGTCCGATTTCTCGCTCTGACATGCTCTCGATTTTGCTGTGGCAATCGCGAGGAAAGCAGTTGTGCGAACGCAGTCTTGGTATTCTCCGCCGCTGGGAAAAGGACTGGGCAAGACTGACGGCTGCGACCGAGACAGACAAATAAATCTTGACTTCTCGCCACTGGCCGTGAAGACAAGAATCCGAATGGCGACGTGTCAACGAGTTCTTGGACTGGTCCAAACGGCCGGACTGCATTTTGGACGCTCAATTAATTGCAGTGGGTTAGGGTAACTATTTGACGGGCTTTTACATATTCCGTGCTACCGATATTTGTTGCTCGTGTGCGCGGCCTGGGGCAGCTTGACACCAGCTGCACGCACACACGCCGAACCAATTGTTGCAATTCCCGCCGATGCCGAACCCCGGCAACCGTTTAGTCATGCTTCGTGTGCGGCTGTCCCTCCTTCGCGCTTACCAATCAGCAGATCTAACATCCCGGCTTGGAGTCGTTAATCCTTGTCCCGCCCTAGATCCGTCCAAGTGAGGTTTTTTGGCGCGTATTACCTCGTGGCACATATCGCTCTCGAGATTAGAACAAAAATAATTGTTTTTTTTTTTTTGATTTAACGGTCTGAGAACGCGACAACGTTGATCCCGCTTTGCGCACCACAACCGGGATATATGTATAATTCGTCCATCGAACCATGTTTTCTGGCCTATTATCGTTCACCGCTAGTCACCGCCAGATTCTCGAACGCCTGACAAAACCGATCGTAATGAAGCAGCCCTGTCTCGCCTTAAGCCGCACCGTCGCCATCTGCACACCCCGCCGGCCCGATACCCTTCCAGCAGCGCCCCAGCTCGCACAACCCACACAACACCGCCGCCGCCGCCGCCACAACACCAGCCCAGGCGGTGTACTCCTCCATCAGCGCTGACACCCAGGCGGCCAACCTAGGCGCCACAGTCGGCTGCGCTTCCGTCCACGTCTTCGGTTTATCCAGCCAAAACACCAGCGCGCAGCTGGAGCGCCTGGTGCGGCCGCCGACAGGCGCCTGTGCCGCACGCCAGAGCCGAACTCGATAGACTAAACAGGCGCGGCCACGCCCGACTGCGGGCGCGACGCGGGCAACAACGGGAACTTTGCGGCCACGAGGGCCAGCGCCTCTTGGTGCGGCGCCGGCACGGACAGCGGAAGAATGGTGTGCGCGCCTGGCGGGTGTCCCCAGCGGCGAGAGGTGGAATGGATGTGGCTAGATGGCGGCGGCGCGGAAGCGTGGGGTTGCGACTCGTGCGTGAAGTGGCGATCTGCGGGGGTCACGACGGGTGGGAGCGGCTGGGTGCGCAGTGTGGCAGCTGTGGCGCCGAAGAGCCGGATTGTTGCGCATGCGTCGGGCCTGACGCGATGCGGAGGCCATGACACGCGGGATGAGACGGGGTCGGTCATGGCTGTGGCCCAGGGGACGAACGGAAAGCGGCGGCCTTTCGGTCCGGGTGCGCACTGTGAGCGACGGTGGATATGGCAGTTGTGATGTCGCATCGACGGACGGATATCAGCGGGACTGTGGGACTGCGTCGTTTCATGATTGACGGTTAATCGTGTTGCATATCCGATACACTCGACATGTTCACCCGTGTTGGAGACTTCGAACTCCCAAGCAGTAACACGAAGACACGGGCTAGTATAAAGAAGGCTCATTGGTTGTGGAAGCGATCGCTGCCACGTGGAATAAACGAACACAGACAACTGCGGTAGGAATATACACGCCCCATGGGGACTGATATTCGACAAGTGCTGCGCCGTGTATTGCATGTCGCTAGAGCGTTCTCACACTAATTCATCATTTAGCTGTAAAAAAAGTCAAATGAGACAATATCGTTTATTTTTGATATCACGTTTTATGTATTTCCGAACGCGTCACAATCCGTTGTCATGGCGCCTTGGCGGGAACTTGCACCGCGTCTCACAAAGCATCACTTGTCCAACCTCAGCCACTATTTGCCCTCAAACACGCAAACAACGAAGCTCGCTTCCGACTTTGCATCTTGCGCACCACCTGGCTCTACCATTCAATCCGTGTCCTACGTACAGCACAGTTTGCCCACGCTGTGATCAGTCGCACCAGCATGTCAAACCATCACATGGCAGCTTAGCTCTCACATGCGCATGAAACTCAGTATATCTAGAGCCCGCCTCGCCACTTCTCGCGCGCTCTCTCTGACTTGCGTACTTCCCCGTCCTTTCGTACCCGTTTCCACTCCTGGAGCAGCACTGTCTACCATGATGGTTGCGGGCGCGCAGCTGCTACCACACGAAAACTTGGCCGGTCATCGATTGGAGTCCCAGAACAAGGTTGGACCAGTAGGTGTTGCACTGGAGACTTGCACAGTCGGTTCCGCGCCGTAGAGCACTCGGTTCCCGACATCGACACATTGACTCTTAATCGTCTATGAGGACGACGCTTCGGCACATATTTGACTTCATTTCTATCCATCAGCATCGCAAAGCTTGAGCTTCTGCACCGACACCCACTGGCACTCCGCACCGGCGTGATTATTCCGTTTCGATCGCAGATTATGACGCCCGCCTTCAAGGCGCTCTGTGGCTTTGCAACCGTAAACGGAGGCTAGCCAGAAGTACCGAATTCGAACATCCAGAGTTTGTGTCAAGAACAGAATCTCAACTGCGCCCGGAAGAGCATCGGCAAAGCCTGCGACTTCCGTATGCGTCGAAAGTCTTCCCTTCAAATATCAAGAGTAGATCTAGTCATTTGGGACGTGCGCGACCGTCCCAGCATCGACGTTGCTGGACGCAGGTACCACAACCTTCTTTTGTGGCGGCGATTTGCAAAATCCGCGTATCCCCCCAAGCTTCAACGCGGCCTGGTAGACCATGACTGCTCCGCACTCTCCTGCACTCCACCTCAGCGTACCCGCGAAACTTCAGATCCCCCGCCGCACGCCGCCAGCCCCGGACTGCCCACCGCTATGCTGCACCGGCCCTGACACCCATAAAACACTGTCGCCACCACCCCATGTCCGCGGCGTAACCACCGTCAGCGCTGCATACTCCTTCATCAGTGCACATGCCCATCGGACTACTAGCGCCGTGTGCCGGCGCCGCATTCTTCTACATCAGGAGGTTCCGCCTGCTGCGCTCGATACCCGCCGTTGCGGCGCCCGCAACGCAGAGAGCGCGGCGACGCGGGACAGTGACCGTCAGCGCCAGCGCCCCGAAGTGCAGCGCTGCGGAATGTATGTCAGCGGCATATGAGACCAGCGCGCGACTTTCGGCGTCGGCTGGCGAAAAAGACGCGTGAATTTCTGGCTGGTGGCGCGCAGTCAATGACGAAAACGGTGAGGTGGCGCTGGAGTCGCCGGAGCGTGGGATCGCGCTTGTGCGTCAGGCCTGGCGCGGTGAAGGGGATTGGGCCGGGTTGGAACAGCCGAATTCACTGTGTGGGCGACGGGGGAGATGACGGCTGCGATTTAAATATCGCGTTATATCGGCGTCGATGTCTTGACAAAGCAAACTATCGATGGTTTTTTTATACTAGCTGGTTGGGCTTGCGGCATTGGCTGACTGCGGTCATCTGCTTGCGATTTTGATTAATAATTCTTGGTGTTAATTGCATGAACGAAGACCTGCATGGGTACGTCTTCCAAAACTCGTTCCAGAGCGCTTTGACGTCGAAACTGACCCAAAACCGCAAAAAATACCCACCGCAACGCCTCGAAAATCTGGGTTGATTCTCTTTTCTCGTGCACTTGAGGAAGGTCTACGCTGTGTTTTCCGAGCAAGGATCGTCGTTCCGCTACCAAGGCTCGTGCCAAGACTCTGTGTCAAGTAATTATTTGTGAACCATTGTGTTGCCGGTAGCGAGTGATACCTGGAGACACGCTCCCGTATCCTGTCTGTGCCAGGTGGCACGCTCCAGGCGCGTCGGTACAGCGTGGTTCTAGACTTGCGTGAGCAGAATATTATTCCAGCATCCAGTGTGCCTGAACACCATACATCAGCAAAAACATGTTGCAAATCGCTGCCGGGGATGATCGACCCAGCTTTCCCGCGACGGTTTATGTTCGGCGCCCGTCGCCAAGCCTGAAACGTAGAGCATAATCACACCCACAGGTAGCAAACGTCGTGGTGAGGCATTCGGTTCTACTACTGGATTCTGTGTATTTTGAAAACTAACTAAACTAACCGTAGCTGTGCCCCGGGCCCGCCATTATTGCCTATCCGTAATGCACACATTGAGATCAAGTCCTCGAGTCGCGTATGCTATATTGAGTCAGCACTTACATTCGCGGCCACTTCACCTGAGTTCGTTGACAGTACGGCCCCCAGAGCCAAGAACGTACGACATGGTACGGCGCGCTGGCGGATCCGATTGCAGCGGACTTATAAAGAAGCCCTGGTCCACCTCGACCATCATATCGCTTGAGCCAATCTCCAAGAACTCTGCAGAGCACGCCACGGGGTGGACGCGGTACAAAAGGGTCACCGGCCTCGGCCCGTCCTCGCACTACGGCGCAATCAGTACAGCGCCGGAGGGAGCGCGGGAAAGCCACCGAGCGCCCGGCGCTGGCATACGCCGGGATACGACACAAACGCGGCGAGCGGACGCTCCGCTAACAGCGAGGATTGCGCCCGAGCGCAAGGTTGCGACGTGCTGGGGGCCTGGCGCAGTGCAACGCATCAGGACGCGGGAGATCCGCTGGGTGCGCACAAGTGGCGTCGATAGCGATGATGGCTGTGGAATGGATCGACATCGCAGGCTCTAGGATAGTAGACCGCAGCACTCCTCTGTATCTCCTGCGGAAGAAGCTTCGACGTCATCATGGCCTAAGGACATTTAAGAATTCGTATCTTACGAAGAAAGGCAAAGCGCGGCGTGCTTCTCAGACATTGGTGACCAGCTCCCTCTCGGCGTGTAGCACTGTGGTTGAAACGCGAGTTACCGTGAGTGGATACAGCCGGAAACAGCACAGCCCTCTTGATAAATACCCCTCAATCGCGCGGCCTCCAATTTCGTTTCGAATCCTAGCACCGTTTGGCTGCCAGTCTTTCACTCTACCAGATATCCAGCGATGACCGTGGAAACCCGGAAGACACATGCTACCGCGTTCACGCACAACACCACGACTGCAAACTTCCGCTTCAAAAAACTGTTCAACCCATAAACTTGGTGTCTCCATCAAAGAAATGATGATGCAGTACAGAGCGTACACGCACGGACGCGTGTTCATGAAATTCATTGTACCTGCGAGTATGGCATATCCGATTCGCCCAGCTTGAAAGTTGACACTCCACAGTCCCTACCCGGATGACGCAACTACATGATTCCGTTGTTCATCAATGCCAGTATACACATCTACACTGGCTTCTCGGCGAACTTTCTCACAACGCAGCCAACAATCAAGAGCCGGCGCAGTGCAAGCCATTACTGTACCCGCGGGTGTGGCACCTGCTGTCACTCGCTCGGAGGTCTCGCATCCCGACCAGCCATCAAGGTTGACCAACGCTCTGTATTGTCAAGCATACGCTTTGCGAACATGTTTCTTACATACGGAACTTGAGACGCGCCACCATGTCGTCCTCGTTTCAAGCCGGCACAACTCACGCATCCAGCTTTTGTTGTGCTGGACAAGCCAAATACAACAAAACATACGCGTATATTGTTGTGGCACCGGTCCATAACAGCGGAAAGATGTTAACATGCATTGAGGAGTAGAAGCACCGCGACATGACCTGATTTACAATCAGTGCTCACATGGGCGCAAACCGTGCTACCAACGGCGGAGTGGTCGTACATAGCCGTGTCCCAAGGTACTTTTGAGCCTTTATTGCGTGCGAGCGATGTTCTGTGACGATACATGCGCCGGGCTACAGGGGCACTCCGCAGACTGCCCGATCCCGAGGGCATCACGGACATTTGGACACAAGATCAGCCGGCACGGTTAGTTTGAAGGGGAATGTGCACGTGGAACTGCGCTTGAGATTGGGGTGTGGATGACAGATATGTGGTTCCCAGTGATGCATAGCTGTCGGCTGTGTTTGATATCATGGCCTTTCATCGCAATGGACCATTCGCGTCGGCGCCCACTCGCCGCCACTATATCTCCACACTGCCCATAACACAAGTATATTGGTTCATTGACACCTTGTGCTCTACTCATATTCTCGCACACAGTTGAATCAGCTCGCCATAGCGCCAAATTAACAGCTGTGCATCACTTCTGCGGTATCACGGCGAATGTCGTAGGCATGGATCGATTACATTTATAGAGCTATCCTAGGTCAAGCTTCGGGTGCCAATTAAGTTTCACGAAAAGGAACAAAGGTTGAGCGTGGCGTGATTGGCAGCATCAGGTCTATGGTTGCTGTATGTGGAAACGCGAGTGACGATGTGTAGATCCGCCGGGCACAGCCACACATCAAACGAACCTTACCACCAATGCAGCACAGCACAATTGCGATCGACGCCTCGCCGCTGGAATTGCGCTAGCTACTCAGTTGGAATATAGCCGGGGTATATTTGTTTGAACACCATATTCTCCTGGTCGTACATGCCATGCTGACAGTGGATACAGAGTATGCTGTAGCTTGCAGTGCTAGTATGCACCAGTTCTTTGACATGCGCGAGTTTGCGGTCGCTGTCGCTAGCCGAATGACAAAACTACATACATCATGCTAGCCTACAGCTGACTCGCGGTATAGATTTGTCAAACACCACAATAAGTACTCATTCGAAATCTATGTCTATCCATACCCCCGACAATCTACCGCGCCTAGACCCCCGGGCTTCCACGTCACTTAGCTGCTTCACACATTCAATCATTACCTCCCACCCTCGCGATCGCCACTGCCGTTGATAATTTCTGGTGGCTCTATCTCCCCTACGTCTCACTCCCAGACTTTCCGCACCTCCCCATTAAAAATCTGCTTCTGACACCGGCACTATACTATCCCATCCATCAGTGGATGCGATGGTTTTATCGACGCTAGAAGGTTTCTTATCAGCGATGAGAGCAGCTTGATGTGTCACGAGATATTGGTTTGACATATCCTAGTGACCGAAGGCGATGGAGTACGATGATTGATCTCAAGCGCGATGGGTACTTCTTGACGGCCATGTTCTAACCCGTACACAACGGATTATCTAAGGCCTACCGGTCGACCGATTGGCGAATGGGTTGACTTATATGCGTACGTTTGAATTTGGCCAACTGGTAAAGACTTGACCCAGTTGCCAAACCAGTTGGTCTGTTTGCGAAAGATGACATTTGGTGTGTCTTTCGACCTCTAGCATCACTCAGAGCTCCACCATGATGTTTTCTGGCCATTAAATAAAGTACCTGTGGCGAAAACTCTTCTTGCACCCTTTAACTAGACACATCTCTTCTTTGTCGCGTAAAGGTCTCTTGCGCCTGCTTGCAAGGTTTTCTTCCTTTGGTACAGCCAAACGATGCAGGGTCATAGGCGGGATTCTCTAACATGACGATGGTGTTGCGAGGTGTTGGGAGTTGCGACAGTGGTGATGGGAGTTCCCTAGATGTGCGAGTGTGGTGCTATGACGGACCTCCGGGAGTAGGCAACACCAGAACTAGTTACGCACGAGAGCAGATGAGTGCAATTTCTAGCTGAGAAAATCAGACAGCAACGATGCAATTTAATTCTCGCTAGTGAAAATCTTGACTTTAAATTTGGGATAAAATCTGTCCTCACTTCCCCATTGGACCCTCAAGCGACTCGGAACCTGAGAAAAGCTCAACACGTTCGAGTCTTCAATCTTAATTCAATTTTTATGATCACGAAATGCTTTTACACGAAAGCCCAACCACCGATTACCACCGAGAAACATTGCAATGGGGCGATGAAAACATGCATAACCATAAAAACCCCTTTCCTTGCGCGCAAGCTTGCAAAAAAAACCAAAACGGCTGTGAGGAATAAAAGCTAGTGGTAAGAAGACCGGTGTTTTGGGCTGGGTGGAGGCCAAAGATCCGGCATCGATTGCGAACTGACGCTGTTACTACTGGAACGAATAGAACCACTCAAGCCAGTGCGGCTTCGTCTATTCAATGGAAAAGGGGGGCGTATTCCCTCTGTTATAGTTATCAGCAAGGTAATTCACATAATGTTTGTTCAGCAGAAAGTAATCAGTACCTTGACCAATGTCGCTATATTCTTGCCCTTCTAGGAAGCGCGGAAAACCGCTAATCGGAAAAACTTCCTTTGGAGTTTTGCTCGTTCCAAAGGACATCACAATTTCAGTTTTAGTATTAGCTTTCGGGTTAACAACAAAATTGACCGGGAGTTCAAAGGATGTTGGCTCTTTCCCCTCGATAATATCGTTGCACATGTTCATGAAGTCGTGTGGGTCGACAGAGAGTGACTCGAAATCGTTTCTGTGTTCCCACCCCTTCAAAAAGAAGATTCTTTGAAAATCGAAATCTTTTGAACCTTCTAGCAATCGTAACAATCTTTTAGACAAGGCTATAAGTGGAGGTGAGCCGGCCGCTAGCCGACAAAATATCTTGCCTGTGAAACAGTATTTTTGAGTAACGTTCACCAGTTTTTATGAATATGTTACCTTGGTATTCTTCGGATCCTTGGCGTGAAGGCCCATAATGATCCGATATCGGTTCTTCCTCGAGATAGAACAGTGAAGCGATCAGCCGTGAAGCTACGGCTTGGATCTGGGGTGAATCACGGTAAAATTTGTTTGTTATTGCTTCGAGCTCGTCAACTTGATCCACTTCATCCAATTCAGGAACTCTAGCAAATTTTGGATTTAACCGGATACTGCTAGCAAGGCGGTGCGATCCATTGAATCTTTCCCATATTCTCTCACTATTCATGCTGTTTTGCATCGAATCTGTCAACACTTGGACGATATCTCGAACATAACCAAACCCAAAACGTGATTCCTGCTTTTGGTTCACAGTAGGTTCATCTGCGGCAGAAGTCATGTCCATACAGCCAGTACCGATCGACAGCAGTACGTCTGGTTCGTTATCTGCAATCTCAGGCCATATATTCTTGCATTCTATATTTGCCACTTCAACTGGATTATTGAATGCTAATCCTCCATCTGCAAACCGGGAACGGTTATGCTCGAACGTTTTGAAATAGGTAGGGGCAGCGGAGGTAGCTCTCGCCCTAAAATAAATGGATCCATTAGCTTAACTTTAAACATAAATTTTTGACGGATGCCATACGCTTGCCACACATTAGGCTCCGAGGATAGATCTCGAGTTCGGAAAAGTTCATATAAACCCGCTAACATCATTAGCGAATATTCAGTCAACGGTTATCGGATTAACAATCTGTTCATTGGACATAAGTGCCTCAAACTAATTCAAAGATAATAGAAAATTTTCTCTTACATGGTTGGCGGATAGGTCGATTGTAGTTGGCCAAAATGCGACAGTGATAGTTTTGATCTGGATTCGTAGTTGTTACTGCCACCTTTACGGGATGCTTCCCTTGGTGGGTTTGATCCCTGCCAAAGAGCGGACCATCATCAAATACATTTTGCAGAGCCTTTTCTAATTCTCCTGTCCTATACTTTCCTTGATGTATCGCTCCCACAATGATTCTGAACCCTCTCATGCTAGCCCCCCGCTGCAGTCTGAATGCCTGTCGAGAAAGTTCTTTGAAGCGAGTTGTACATTCCTCCAAACCCAGGTTCTCGGATCCTAATGCAAGTGCTACAATTCCACCTCCGCTGAAGAAATACGGATATGAGCGAGCGAACATGCCATGGCACAACGCACGCGGTAGGAGATACATACCTCGTTCCAACCATAAGATCAAAAAATTCACGTATTGGAATTCCTAGGCCAATAGCTGCTTCAATTTTGCCAAGTATCGCTAACTGTACTATTGAGCGTATTCCACCACTATTTAAAATCAGTAAATGTATCGCTACCCGGAAATATTTCAAATAGAACCTGCTGTTTAAGCAGAAAACCTAACGTACCCATCCAGAGAGAGTACCCGTATTCCGGCTGTTGGGTGTTTCACTCTTATTTCCCACTCAGGGCTCCAGTGTTTGTCAATGTTACAACACAGTGGACAAACAGCGACTCGTAAGAAGTTTTTGCAGGGTGAAGGGGTGGAATAATCTTCTAGGCAGTTCTGGCAGATTATGTGATTGCATTTTAGAACGTGGATGGGAACAGCATTCAAACAACAAAAGCAGGTATTGGGGTTGAAGTTTCCATAAAGCCAGAAATTCTTGATATGGACAAGGACTGCCAACGCATGTTTGGTGGTTACGTGCTTTATCTCTTGTGATCTTTCATCTGCTGTTGAACGCTCGTTAATCAGTCTTTGAGCCTCGAATAACCGTTTACTTTGACTCGACACAGTATCAAGGAAATTCTGTCGACACAAAGCAAATCCAGGCGCCACAAATCCGACGCTTTTGTATTCTACAAAAGGCTTCCCGCTTGCTGTCTGATGCCCCTTTGAATGGCCATTTTTGACATTTGCACAACGTTCATTTTTTTTATATCTTGTTGCTTCGCATCGCCAATATTTGACTCCGAATTGATCTACTGCTGATTCGCAGAGTTCCATGTATTCTTTAAGCGCCTCCATTGAGTTTCCTTGCGTCAAGATATCACATTAGCGTTTCTGCCGAAGTTTTTCAAGTTCAACAACCCAGACTACGCACCTCTGCCGGGGATTCTTTTCCGGTAAATATCAAGAACGATACAGGATGCAACTAAACGAGCGGCGTTTTTCAAAGCGATTATCTCATCTGAATTCCTTTCTTTTAGATAAACGAGTAAATTAACAATGTGATCTTTAAATGTGGGATTGATCGGGTTGAATTTCAACGCGGCTTCTAGAAAATTGAAAGGGCGATTGGGCTCTTGAGAGAAATGCGCAAATGCCATCTCGACATACTGATCGAGCTCCTGGCTATTCATTGGTAGTCCTGCAGTTTGTCGGTAGTCTTCGGCTTTTGCAGAAGCCTGCACAAGCTCGGAGTGTAATTTTCGATATTGGGCGTCTATAAATGTAGGCGGATATTTGGAATGTGGTATACATATTATCTTGATGTCACTGAAGTAACAAAGAATTAGATCCCTTAAATTATCGATCTTTCTTCCCTTTTCGCGCCAGTCTTTTGCCAATTTATGCAGTGCGCCCTTTATTTCAGATTCTTCGTTGCCGACTATTGAGTCAAGGCGGCCAAGTTGAGTTTCGGTAGAGTATTCCATATCCCACCATTTTTCACCATCCTGCTATAGGTCGATTAGAACAGACCGAATAATATGCGGATAGTGGATGTACAATACTAGGTTCCAGAGCATTGTTGATGATAATCGCATATGGTAACATAGTCTGATTTATTGCTCTTGCAAACGATCTGTCGGCCCATTGAATAAGTTTCGTAATTTCGGACTCTAGTTTTCTAAAAGAATCAGCTAGTTTCCGATCACGTAGAAAGATAAAGTGCACTTTGTATTCCGGGAGACGAAACAGACAACGTCAGAGAAAGTAAACAAGATCGTCGGATACAAGTTGTTTACTATCCACTGGTGCGATGTATCTTCCCCATCTAAGTGCAGTTCTCTCGTGATATATCCTCTGATTCGGTTTCTAATGTTGAGTTTTGCATGCGATTTTGCCGTTGCATTTCCGTCTGGAACATTTTCATCTCGAATATATTCAGCTATTCTTTCCGATATCGAGCCGGGTGCCTGAGTGTTTCCTCCATCCAGTCCTTCGCAGTCTCCATAGATTAACGGCCGGTTGGTATCGTATGTGTACGGATCCGCGAAAAGATGAACATCACCGCTTGTAGCCGTTCCAGTTGCCGAACCTACAACTGGTACCTGTTCTTTTTTTGTATAGTCCACTGATTTCGTCTTCAAGGATATTAGTTCTTGTCTACCGAGATTTCTCACTCGCTTCATATACCTTTATCAACGCGCTTATGAGAGTAGACTTTCCTGCACCTGTGTCTCCTACAAAAGAGACGAGAGAAGGGTATTGGCTGGCCTTGTCTACCTCCGAGCCATTGTATATAAGCAGTGAACGTAAACGGCCTGTACTGTAGAAGTCTGGTCTTCGTGCTACCGATGATTTAGAACTTCCAGTCGAAGATGTCTCTTCCGATTTCTTGGGACGGCCGTCGGCAACGTCCGTTGTTCGCAATACTGATAGTCGTTTAACACTGCCGGTCGAAACCTTATCTTCTTCTTCATTGCAGGGAAAGCTGTCGGTAACCCCAAACCATTTGGTCTCCAAATTGATATTATGATTCTTCGATAGCTCCGTTGGCTCATCATCAGGTCTCAGGATCGAATATACGCGTTTGGCAATTTGCAATTCGGTTTTTCGGTGCTTAGCAGCAGTATCGTCATCGGTTTGTGACCCGGAGTCTGCGCCATTTGATTCTTCGTCTTCTTCATCGTGGAATGAAAGTTCATCCCAACATTCATCGCAAAATACTCGCTTGCAGTCAGCACACCACCACAAGTTTTCTTTGGCCAAACAAGGTTTCTTTTTCCGTTTGTGATTGTGACATTTATCGGACAGGTTCTTTGGTAGAGACATGATGTGTGATTGCGGAAAACTCAAGGCGCGTGGAACTAGATCTTCAGGGGGTGATGATAGACAACTTCGAGTGCACAGCTTTATCATATATATAGCCAGGCTTCTGTCAGACGAAAGACGTCGTAACAAGCATCAAGGAAAGGTCAATCGAAGTTTTCCACAATCGGAAAACAAGCATTCTTTCGGAGCTGCAAGATGCCGTACATTTTTCACATTTTTCAAAGCGCAAGCTACTATGCACCTCGCAGAGTCTTCCACAACCATTGCATCGGAGATACCGGGTGCGTGAATTATTTGACAATACCCAATCTTGTGTTCGAGTCATACGAGAAGCGAAAAAAACAATTTTCGCGGCTCAACATTGAAAGAGCCTCATGGTACCTTCTCTTTCCGGTTCGGCTAGAGGGATCTTGCTGTGGGCGACATGTTGACCTGATATGCTCTCATTGGTTTGACTAGCGACGTTGCGGGGTTGGGGTGCCGATGATTTGCAGCATCCGTAAAGATCGGAGGCTCAACAAGAAATATAGGGTGTACGAGCACACATAAGGTTATTCGCCTGTGAAAGTTTAATCTGATTGGAGTCGATATGGCGCGTATGCGGCGATGCCGTCCCAATCAAGATAAGCCTTTGAATTGCATGGTGTCACTGCATGCATGCATGCACGCGTGCTGCAAGAGTACCTCAATCAGTGATTGTACTCTACTTTTTCGTAGCGCATGCACTGATTGCGTAATAAGATACGTAGGATAGCGCCGGCATTGCGCACATGTACATGCAATATTACCCCTAATATTGCGTATATCGACTACATATCATCAATCCGGATTACAGAAACAAGAGGCTCAACTGCGTCGTTAAAATCTCCATCTCCAATAGCGACTGCAGCTTATGCTCCGAGCGGTTACGACAGCTAGCTGGCCGAATTTACAAACTTATCAAACAAAACCAAAAAGTGGGGTTGACCTTGCCTGGCCGGCCCAGTCATATTTACTGACTTCTTCCTGTTTATCTTCATCACCCAATAATCGAAGTTCATCATCCACACTATCCAAGGTTTACCCAGGCCTGATGAAACTCTCGGCACCTGGTCTGTGCCAACGTTTTTCCCACAACCTGATATGAAGCTCAGCATAGCCTCAAAGCCTAGATGTCGCGCGCGCGCACCTGACACTTTGTGCATATCGATCGAGCGATCAAATATTTGCAATCTAGAGCTGACTTTACAAGGTCGCTATGCATGACATCGAGATAATTCAACTGCCAAAAAAGAATTAAAGTTATTCAGAGGAGGAATCCCAGAGGGCGCTAATGAAATGAAGAGGTATGAACGTTTCAATCCAAAAGTCGTCGAATAATACGTCCTTCCGCGCGCTGTATGCAACAGTTTACGTATAGCGAACCAGTATCACAGCTGGAAGATACTGGAGGCTGTCCCAAGCTCATTACAAGCGTTAATTACACAAGGAGCGGGGTAAGACCGATCAGAGGCCCGAGAATCAAGTGCGTTATCCCCCACGATACAAGAGCTACGGATTTCAGTGGTTGGCGCCAGCGACACCTTAACTCTCATTTCCACGGTCGAAATTCCCACACCTAGCAACACCAGTACAGACAACACCGTTACATCCAACACGTCTGCAACCTTTGGTTATACTAAAGGAAACAAGGGGAGCTAAAGTAAATAAAATAGTAAGGCCGCTAGTTGGTGACAGCGAGCCTCATATACAGTACAAAGATCAGTGGGAGGTACTACGGTGGAACGACAAATGTCATCGGATACGTAGCAGGCAGCCATCGTAGAAAGTTGATTATGTGTTGAGCGCGCAAGAGAAAAAATTGATAAACCAGTATGATCAGCGCAAATTACTTGTAACAGTAGACCTTACATGATTATGTAGACCTCCGGGTTCCAATCAGAACTTCCTATTGTCCCACCCAATTTTCCTGCACGCACGTGTACAAAGTGCGTTCAGTTTGATAGCATTTCCGCCCCTGGACGGGCACACTTTCCTGGGTAGCCGGCGGGGACTTGTCAGGACAGGTATTTCGGAGTGGCGCCGGATGGGGGTAGCCGTTCGCTCATCGACCAATTTCCTGGCAGACCAACTGGTTCACGGAGCTTTACCTTTGCAGGTTATCTGTAAAACTGGCCTCGTCGACGGGCATACACACTTGCCTCGTTGCTTGTGGGTAGGGCGAGATATTGTTATACTCGAATGAACACGGAGCTTAGTCTCGTTCCTAGTCGCGGTATTCGTGGCACTCGGTTTCACCGGAGGAACGAGATCAGCGACATCACTAGGTACGCTACTACTTCCAATAGCGAGATTTGTGCGAGGTAGATGAATGAGAGTGATAGTTGACGATGCGGAATTTATGGCGCGCAGGGATTGTTTGTATTCGGGAGGTCTGTCCCAGTGGCCAACCATGAAAGTAAATTGTTTACGGTCGGTAGAACTTTTTGGAGATGTCAATTATGCGCCCGGTATCGCTCAGATTTGATCATTTGGAATACTGGCGTGTCATTCCTTGTCGATTGTTACAGTCAGCCAGCGGAGGAGAGTCCACCGCGCAGTGACCAGTTTGTACTACCCTCCGTCCGTGTGCCACCTAGCTGGTCCGCGGACTTGGAGGTAGGAATCAAGCGCAAGCCCCCCTAGCTATGAGTTGCCCAGCAAGAACGGTCATCAGTGGGCTGGCAGTTGCTCACCAAACAACTGGGGACTCTGCGGAGGTATCTTCTCCGCCAACCGTTGACTAGAACATCCAAGATAAATGCCTGCAGCGAACCCCATCAGCGCAATCATTAGATACACTGGCACGCGGTCGCAACAAAAAGGCGAACTCCTTATGACCGGACAGTTACCGGCAGACTCATTTTCATTGGAACTAACGTCCGCGGCGTGGCGGTTACCCATGGTGTGGCCATTACCCACTGGTTCCCCACCCGGTCGCAACCTGCAAAAGAGCGTCTTCAACCACAACCAAAGCTAGACAAAAGTTGGATACCATGATAATTATGATAGTATATAGATTGAGCTTTAGTAGCTAATATTTTAAGTAATAGTACACGGCCTGGATGAAAATTCATGCGAGTGATAATTCACGATGCGTGAGATACCCCCCCCAAAAATGCCCCCGAGTTGGATCAGTTTTTACTCTAACTTGCTATAACTTTCTGGGCATTAAGTATACATATGAGAGCAGGTATTGTGTGAGTTTCCCGCCGAACGCAGCGTTGGTTCCTTCTTTTTTGCTGAAGCCGGCTCTGCTTCTGATTCCAGGCCCGGGGCCGGGGACCTGGCATCCGCCTCCATCAATGCTTCCACCTCTCGTTCCACCTCGCTATCAGATGCAGCTATAATATCTTCCATCTCCGAGCCCTGCTGCTGCGTCTTGGAGGTGCTTTCAGTTAATTTAGCTTTCTTGATTTGTTGTTTCCTAGGCGCGGCACCCGGGTCTTTGAGACCTTGTCTGGCGGTAGTCAGATCTGCCTGGGTAATGTAGCGAGGAGTAGAGAGTGTTCTTCCGCTTTTCTTTGCTGGCTTGGTGTGTGTCAAAGCTTGGTGCAGCTCTTGCTGTGCTATTGAAAGCTGTGCCTCGAGCATTTTGGCTTTGGAGCCCAGTGTGGCTATTTGTGACTTTGCTTCTTCTAAATTGCTAGGTATGGTGCTAGAAATTCGCTATTTCAGGTGGACTAGGACGATGAGGTAGTGCTCTCAGGCCTTCGTGTGGTGGAGGGGATTCAGGATGTTTTCTGAACAAGAGTGAATATTTTGGGATGGATAACACTCGGGTCCTGTTGAATGGATGGACTCCGCATGTGGCCCATGCTGCTTGGATATTTTGAGCTGTAACAGCCTTCTTGCATGCTTTCTCACACATAGGTAAGAAATCTCCTTTGAGAAAGGATGTGTGTAGTGGCTGGGTTGCCATCCAGTTATCAACCTCCTGGCGTACGTAGCGGACCAATAGACTGAACACACCAACATCCAATGGCTGCAATATACATCAGCAAAAAATCAAGTACCGCTCGGCCGTTGCACCGTGCAACTGAGCCGCTCACAGCGCTCAGCCGCGCTCAGGGGTTTTCGGGGCGCTCAGGAGATCCGACTAGCAAACTCTGTCCCCGGTCGCTCGCCCAGCTACGCTCAAGGCCGCTTGGAGATCCGGCTTGTAAGGCCCGTCGCTCAGCTACGCTCAGGGCTGCTTGGAGATCTGGCTTGTAAGGCCTCTCCGTGGTCGCACTCTCAGAGGCACTGGTAACGTCGTCGTCACGATACCCACCCATAGTAGGCCATGGATAGGTCTTCTCATGGCTTCTCCCTTAGGTGCTTCGCTTAAATTTTTTTAAATCGCATCGTTGGTTCCGCTTTCGCTAAGGAATTAATTCATAATTACGCCATGCGCGCTGAGTATCCAGATGGACCTTGCAAGCGCGCCCCCTTCTAAGGGCTGTATAACTAGTCTTTGAATCTGCTCTTCTACAACTACATAGAAATTCTCTTTCCAGGCGCCAATTATATATGTCCTCCTGAAGAAGATTTCACGTAGTCACATCTATATGCGTGTTTGCATAGTACATATTTGGATCCCTACTGCCGTCCGACATGCAATGGGCACCCCCTTTGATCACGTGTAGGGCCGTCACCCAAGAGGCCGTCCGCTCATTGTATAACCACTGGCTCAGTCCATGAGCGTTAACCCCGGTGTAGTCCTTTTGAAGAGTGTAATCTTTCACGATTGCGTGCACCTTGTTGTCATCTTCCCCTTTCCTCCATACCTTCACCATGGCGACTAGACGGCATAGGACCAAGTTCCCCACATGTTTTCCTCTCCAGAATGGATCCCCGTCCTTCACGCTAATTCAACAGTTGTCGTTTCTTGGTGGGCCCTTTCAGTAGTTTGATCTGCCAGTGCACCTCAGAGTATGCATCACGTAGCCCAGCCCGTGATTGGAGTTATGATGTAGTGGAAAGGGTACTCACAGTTCTGTAGCCAAGCGGAAGACATAACGGCGCAGTTCAGCGTGATCAAGTTTTGCCATATCGATTCCGTAGACGCGCCTGTAGAACGGTTCCAGAAGGCCCAAGATGGTTCACGGGGCTATCTGGGAGATCTCTGCGTAGACTGCGTACTCCGCTTCGTCAAAGTTTGAGAGGACGCGTCTGGGAACGTCATCGCAAAGGCGGAACTCTGGATCATGTGTCGCAGTCAGGTCCAGTGTGCTGTCCTCCCCATGCAGTTTCATGTTACGGTTCACATGACGCCTGTGATCCGAGCTGTGCAGTCCCAGGAGCCGAATCATCTTGTCGTTGTAGTCATAGTGACCGTCTGCCGCAAACTGCTTGAGGTTCAGCTCCCTGATATGGAAAGCGTTCATGCGTTCGTTGGCTGCCATCAACTGATCCGCTATGTCGACTTGCTTATTCGACCTATTGTAGGCGTCCTTGACGATGTATTTGTGGGCCGACTCCGAGGTCTCCGTGCTATATTGCTTCAGATTACCAAAGAGCTTGATGGAACTGTTCTGGTGAGCATTCTTGCAAGGCGTGTCTGGAAGGCTGCACCATGATTACCTTCCAAAATGCCTCAAAAGGTGGATCTTGGGAAAGTCGAAGTGTGCCAATTTGGTGACGAGCCCCTTTATCTCTGTTTCCAGCTCCGCCAGCATGTCCCGTTTTATGTTGTTTTGCATCGTATCATTCATTCCTCGTTGCGCCTCTGCAATCCGTCCCTTGTAGTCGGTTCGGAGGTCGGCTATGCGAGTATTGAGTCTGGCATCCGCACGGCACCACAGGAACACCTCTTTATGTCGATGGAATTCGGCGAGATAATGCTCCAGGTAACCGATGGTCGCTTCCGTATGCGTCTCGTACTCCGTCATCAGATGGAACTGGACCAGGGCACGTACGCATCATATTGCCTCTTGGAAGTCGGACTTCTGAGCTGGGCTTGGATTGGCCAACGCAGCAGAAAAGTGGATTAAAATGATCCGCGCCAGGTTGCACATCTCCTTGCCTTGCCATTGTACGACTTCGCAATACCTCTTGGTGGGTGGCTTGAACCGGTCGTCGGCGTATGCCGGCGTTTTGGCCCAAAGGTCATCGAACTTATCCGCCCTGTCATGTTTCTTCAAAAGTATCCTCTGCCCAGTTCATGGCCGTTTTGAAGATCCCAAGTAGCATGACATGCAGGACGTCTTGTTACCGCGGGCGGTAACTAGTAGCGTTGCCAGGCGCATAATATGTTGTTCGGAACATATAGGAAGCATAGATAACGATACGGTCGTTCATAGGATACACGTAGCGTAGGTACGTGGGCCAAGGGTTCTAGACCAAGGGCTGTTTGCATAGCTAGGAAGTGTGTACCACTTGAAGGCATTAGATGCGATGCGGGGTAAACAGTATTGGCTGTTAGGAGTACACGTCACCCGAGACATAGTTGAAAGAGACTGGGCGATGGTGACTGCGCACCCCTCTATATAGTTTTAGGGTAGAGGGCTAGAGCCCTGCCGTGTTGTATATATAGGGGCGTGATGATACGGGGTTACAAAGTATAGTATCATCACACGCACCAGACACCAAGCGAAGTCCCCTCTAGTAAAAATATCTTTTGTTACAAAGAATAAATCGGCTGCTTTATACCTCAAGGAGTTATACTGCTAAAACCCCTCTATTAGTACTATTGCAATTCTTGGTGATAAAAGACTTCATACATCGTGGGCCAACGTCTATCGTCGATAACGCCTCTGGACGTCCCCCGTAACAGTATATTTTTACTAGACTACACTACCAATTGCAATCATCGCTCACTTCAAGCGATACGGAATCGGTGCGATACCAAGACCGCAAAACCTGCGACCGCACCCTATATCGGGCACTCTTAAAAGAACCAGAGTTCTTAACCTACAAGACTATTACGGTCATTACGGCGTTGGAGCAGCAATCTACCAGAAAATGACCAGCTCAAACAACGATCAGCAAATGGCTGAAGCCCTGGAGGAGATGTTGGTAAAATCAGAGCAACCGGATCGGGAACCATCATTTTCTTTCGAACCTCCAACCGACCAAGACGATTTCGACAGTGGTTGGAGAGCTCAACAAGTCGCGTATTATACGGGACCTCCACCTCAAAATTACCAACCTCCTAAATTGGTATCCCTCGTTAGTGATGACGAAGGTTCAGAGGAAGACCTACCCAATGCACCTGTGTTCCAATCTGAGGGCACTCGCATCAGGAAAAACGTCCTCAGAAGCAGGAAAGAAAAACTGGACAGTACTAGGTTGGCACCTTACCAACCAGGAAGACGAAGAAGCCGGTCGCCATCAAGACAGGCATACCAGGCGCCGGCAGGATGGGTTACGCTACAGGCATTGTGGAACGGCCTAAAGAATAAGGAAAATGACCCTATGGCCACCGACGGAATGCACCAAACTATTCGATCACTAGGCAAGGAGATGAAAAGATTGCAGAATGCAATAGCGAAAGGAGAAAAAGTAACAGATGAGAACATCGACCTGTTGGTAGGAGAATGCCGCAGCGCTGAAGCACTGCTGCAAGCAAGAATGTTGGGAGTGGAAACAACAGTGGCGGATCTCAACAATGCAGTAAAAGGCTTGTCAGCAGTGGTCATGGATATGACTCCAATTATCAGGAAACATTTCCAGGAGTATGACACCGTGTTAGGAGCCAAATTGGATCGGACGATTACAGACCTACAGGGAGGCTGGCAAATGGAATTTGCGGAACACGCACGAAACCGCGACGCAATGCTAGCGGATTTAGCCATCACTGAGCGTGCAGTACAACAAGTAACGGAGGCAACTGAAGCAACGCAGCGCGAAATAGTTTTACTCAAAGCTACGAATCAGAAGAATCAAGCGGAGATGCGAGAGCTTCAGAACCAAGCTCGTTATGCAAACACTCGCATGGACAGATTGATGACGCGGCTACAGAAACTCGAAGAGGCACAGGAGGCGGAATCGGTAAACAACGAATACACCGCACAAGACATCCAGTTGAAGGTTGACCAGTTGGGTAAAAAGCTGGAGGCACAAAACAATGGGGAAACCTTAACTGGCAGGGTAACAATGCATGGAGCTAGATTGAAACGGGTCAGACCAATCGATGAAGATCCGGAGGACAGCGACCACGTCAGCAACGCCAGCACATCATACCGCTCGGTTAGACGACGAACAGACTTCCGGTCAATGCCGCCCCCACCTGCCCCAAATAGATACCAGCGCGAAGAAAGCGTCTTCCACCACAATCCATTCAATCTAGGCCCAGGCAACCCTAAGCCTCTGAAACCCACCGCCTTGCCTAAGTACAAGGTCGGAGAGAATTGGCGACAATTTTGGAAAGTCTTGGAAAATCACATCAGGCTGTACAAGGAGCATTACCAGGGTCGGGGAGATGACGAATTTATCTTGTTGGTAGGTGATTGCCTGCAAGGCGAAGCACACAACTGGTACGACTGCTACACCCGGGAAATCCAAGAAGGGGTTAGGCCGGCCCATTTTGAAACTTTCAAACAAGCTTGCGAGAAGCGTTTCATTCTGGAATCCGAGACCACCGACAACCTACGCAAGATGAACAAAATTCAATATAACGGAAATATTGAAGAGTACCTGACTAAACTCGTGGATCTCAATCAGATTGTCGGTTTGCGGGAGGCTCCATGGAGGGATATGATTGAAAAAGGACTTAATGACGACATCCGGGACAAGATAGCCGATGTTGAACCACCAAACGACGACGACGCTTTCGTCAATCTTGTCAGAAGATGTGGCCGGCGATTTGAGGAGAAGAAACGGAAAAGCGGGTATTACAGCTCGGATAAGAAAAAGTACGACCCAGAAAGGGTATTGGGGTTCCAAAAGCGGGACGTAAGGAAGGTGGACCGGAAACAGTCGGCGGACAGGGTAACGTATCCAAGTCGGGAGTCATCATTTACGCCAAAGCCATCAAAAACGTATGAGACAGGTAAGACTTTTGCGGAGCTAACAGCAGGGATTCCGGGACCGGTTATCAAGGAACGTATCGAGAACAGGAAATGCGCACGTTGCGACACTGCCGGACACACAGCAAGGACATGTTTGGGAAAGATCAAAATTGCAGCTATGGAGACGGAGGACATTAGGGATGAACAAGAACAGGATTACAGGGAAAGTCGACAAATTGAAACCACGACTACGGAGGATTCGGAACAGATCGATCAATCGGAGGAGGAGTATTTTCATTAGGCTGCCTTGCTATAGCAGGTCAAGGTGGCGTGGTTAGGATAGGGGCTGTTGATGGTTGTACGGTTAATTCCACACCAACGGAGATAGCATCCGCTGGAGCGACCCCCGTAATTGGGAACAGACCTCACTATAAATTTTTAGTGAACAAAAAGCCTGCTACTGCAATGCTGGATTTAGGATGTAATGCTATAGTCCTAAGCAAAGAATATTGCACAACGAACAACATCAAAACATTCATTACCAAATACTCAGCACCACGCGACATATCGAACCGACCCATCGGAGATTGCTTGGTCGTTAGCGAAGAAGTCGAAATGGAATACAACGGTCACTTTACTCAAGAAATCGCAGTCGTCATCCCCTCAGACAAAGATGTACTGATACCTCCGCACTACTTGCAAACACATAATGGAGTTTACGACGGCTCGACCATGGCGTTAACCTTCAATTGCAAAGACGTAACACATTCCAGAGTGCAAGTTTCCACTATCACCATTAGCCTGGAATGGGATGAATCCGTGTTAGACGATCCTGATGCAATTGAAATTGGCTCTGTGGCAACAACCACGACCCCGGACCTAAAAGGAATCTTGCCAGCAAAGTATCACCCATACATGGTGCTGTTCGACCCATCCGAAGCAGAGAAACTACCCGCCAGAACAATCTTCGAACACAAAATCGAACTTACAGCAGAACCAAAGAAGGGTCGAATCTATAAACTTTCTGCTAAAGAACTGGAAGCCTTGAAGGAATACATTCAAAAGATGCTAGCCGAAGGAAAGATTAGGCTATCAAACTCGCCCTGCTCGGCCCCCATACTATTTGTCCCCAAGAAAAACGGAAAGTTACGGCTATGCGTGGACTATCGAGATCTCAACAAAATAACAGTCAAAGACGGCACAGTAACTCCACTAATGGACGAATTGATGGAACGCGTTCGCGGAGCTTCACGGTTCACCAAGTTCGACTTGAAAAATGGCTTCAACCTGATACGGATCAAGGATGGTGATGAATGGAAAACCGCTTTCAGCACGAGATACGGACAATACGAATACCTCGTGATGCCATTCGGCCTCTGCAACGCACCGTCCACTTTCCAAAGGATGATGAATGAAATATTTCACGATATGCTGGACGACGGAGTCGTTTGCTTTATTGACGACATTTTGATTTACACCAAAGGCAGCCGGGATGACCACGAAGCGCTCGTGTGCAAGGTCCTTGAACGCCTGCTCAAGTATGGGTTATGTATAGCAATAGAAAAATGCGAGTTTTCCGCTACGGAACTACCGTACCTAGGACACATCCTCTCTGGAACCGGAGTACGAATGGACCCCAAAAGAATAGAAGCCGTATTGAATTGGCCAACACCAAAGTCAATCAAGCAAGCGCAGCAATTCAATGGATTTGCTAATTTCTATCGCCGGTTCGTGCAAGGCTATGCACAAATCAATGCACCCATATCGGATGTAATCAGTTCACCAAAATTCTATTGGGGGGATCGGGAGCAAAAGGCATTTGACTATCTCAAAAAGGCATTTACTACTGCGCCTATGGTCAGACATTTCGATCCAGAACTTCAAGCAATCCTGGAAACAGATGCTTCCGCCTACGCTACGGGAGCAATATTGAGCCAACGACATGACAAACGTCTACATCCCGTAGCGTTCCACTCCAAAAAGATGATACCTGCCGAAAGAAACTACGACATTCATGACAAGGAAATGCTCTGTATAGTTCAGAGTATGATTAAATGGCGCTCATGTCTTCACGGCGCCAAACACAAAATATTAATCTACTCGGACCATCAAAGTTTAAAGTACTTTGAAAGACCTCGGATGTTGTATGGACGACAAGCAAGATGGGCGGAAACATTAATGCCTTTTAGTTACGAAATAATCTTTCGCAGTGGAGTCAAGAACGGCAAGGCAGACGTGCTATCTCGCAATCCGGAGCATTGCGTGGAGAAGGAGGGTACTAATGATCCGAACGACATTGGCTATCAGTTCAAGTTTGGGGCACTACTAACAGGGCAGGACGTGGCTACTGGACCAAATCAACTCAAGCTTGGAATGACAACGGTTAACCTTGCCGACTCCGAGATCAACAAACCAACCTCAACGTTTGCGGATAAATGCCAGAAAACCTACACAACAGACGAAAACGTAGAACTATCCAAGGAATGGACCAACCTAAGCGGACTCTGGTACAAGGATCACCTATTGCGACCACCCCAAGCATTGTGGAAAGAAATCGTTACTTCAGAACACAAGCGCGCACACTGGGGAAGAGATAAGACAATAGAAGTGATCGAACGGAACTTCGATATCCCAGGGTTGCGTACCATAGTCGAAGAAGTGATCAAACACTGCGATAGTTGTCAGCGCGCCAAACACAAACGGCATAAGCGCTACGGATTACTCAACCCACTGGACTTACCTCCGCGACCTTGGTCTTCTATCTCGATGGACTTTATTGTAAAACTCCCACTAACACAAAACGGCAACGAACACATATGGGTCATAGTCGATTGCTTCACAAAGATGGCTCACTTCGTACCTATCCCTAATACCCAGGCTTCTGATCTAGCAAAACTTTTCGTTAAAGAAATATGGCGCCTCCACGGATTACCAGACGACATTGTATCCGACAGAGATAGTCGCTTTACCGGCAACTTTTGGCAAACTACTCTCGAATAACTATCGATAAAGGATAATCTGTCTACAGCCTTCCATCCAGAAACCGACGGCCAGACAGAGAGAGTTAACCAGGTTCTCGAACAATTTTTACGTATCTTCATCATGAACAGAAAAGACTGGGATGAACTACTCCCACTGGCGGAATACGAATACAACAACAGTCATCACTCAAGCGCCGGGATGTCGCCCTTCTATGCCAACTACGGTCAGCACCCCAGATCCATATGGCCGATAGAACAGAAACAAGTTCGCAACCCGGCCAGCGAGCACTTCGTGCACTACTTGGAAGAAACCCATAAGCAATTGAAAGAAAACCTGGAAGCTGCTAGAGAAGCTATGATACGAAGACACGATACCGCCAAAGTCAACAAGGACGGAAAATCAACAGGAGTAACACGGTACGGGATGCAGCAGCCCGAGTTCACTATCGGACAAGAAGTATTGTTGGATACTCGGAACATGCCAAGGGGTAAGCTCGACAATCGTAAAGCTGGACCGTTCAAGATTTCCTGGGTAGGAAAATCCGCTTGCAAACTGGAAGGCATCCCCGAGGGATACCACCCTGTGTTCCACGTATCTCTTCTAGAACCATATCACCGTGGCGAAGACGCTCCGCCAGAAGTCACGCTGCCGCCGCTTCCCGATGGTGCTGGACACTTCACCCCGGAAAAAAATCATCGAACATGGACTTGACGATGATGACAATGACACGTTCCTGGTGTTATGGAAGGGTTATCCAATTGAGGAAGCGACCTGGGAACCGTACGAATCTTTGGTACCCGGAGCCGAAGAGGTATTGGCAAACTTTTATCGGCGTCACAAAAAGGTCAAACATCACCGTAACTGGGAAATCGATTACGCAAGTTCCAAGCAAAGACAGGAAGATACCGAGGGATCCAGAGCCAGCAAGAGGAGGAAAGAGTAAGTATATTTTCCTTTGTTCAAATATTATATTGATTCATTATATCTCTTACCATGTTATGTTCGGGACGAACATATTGGAGAAGGAGGGTTCTGTTACCGCGGGCGGTAACTAGTAGCGTTGCCAGGCGCATAATATGTTGTTCGGAACATATAGGAAGCATAGATAACGATACGGTCGTTCATAGGATACACGTAGCGTAGGTACGTGGGCCAAGGGTTCTAGACCAAGGGCTGTTTGCATAGCTAGGAAGTGTGTACCACTTGAAGGCATTAGATGCGATGCGGGGTAAACAGTATTGGCTGTTAGGAGTACACGTCACCCGAGACATAGTTGAAAGAGACTGGGCGATGGTGACTGCGCACCCCTCTATATAGTTTTAGGGTAGAGGGCTAGAGCCCTGCCGTGTTGTATATATAGGGGCGTGATGATACGGGGTTACAAAGTATAGTATCATCACACGCACCAGACACCAAGCGAAGTCCCCTCTAGTAAAAATATCTTTTGTTACAAAGAATAAATCGGCTGCTTTATACCTCAAGGAGTTATACTGCTAAAACCCCTCTATTAGTACTATTGCAATTCTTGGTGATAAAAGACTTCATACATCGTGGGCCAACGTCTATCGTCGATAACGCCTCTGGACGTCCCCCGTAACACGTCTGGCCGTGGCAACAGGCTCGGATTCACAAAAGGCACTCCCCAGAACACATTCTCATCCGTTTTAGTGGATTCGGCCATAAACCATTTGGCCGAAGCTAACTTGGCGGTGACCGGTAATCTCGATTTCACATCAGGAGGGCGGCCTTCGTAAGCGTGCTCGTAGTACCAGGACTCGGCTTGCGCATTGGCCCGCGCCTTGTTATCTGATTCGGCGAGCCGGTGCTGGTCTAGCATGTGCTTGTGCATCTCACTGTCCCGCAGAGGTGCCTCCGGACCCAGCTCCCCCAGATTGGTTCTGTGTACAGTACAGGTAGGGCACACGTTTCCTTTCGTGCCTTGCAGATTCGCGTGCTTACGGTGGTCCGCAATTCAGGCTGCCAGGACAAGCCAACATGATCGGACCGACCCATCAGCGCAGAGCATCTCAACAGGCCTGCCTTGGTGTTCCGGATTCGCAAACTGATTGAGGGGTTCCAGAAGACTGCGTAGGACCGTATACAGCGCCTGCTTGGCCTGCTGCGACATCTCGTTGTCTCCGTTGCCTCGGATGCCGCTCTTCTTGGGCTTGATGGGTAGCAGAGCAACTAGGACCTGCGCTATCCAGTACTACCTGCTTCGGACGGTGGCGTTGAGATTTCCCATGGTCATGTAGACCGGCCATGCATTCTTGCCTCCGGAAAAGTTCGTGAGATGCGTCTCATCTGAGGAGAATATCAAAGGCACAAGGGCGGCTTGTCTTGGTAGCTTCTTCTGCGTGTCGTGCCACCAGTCCCCGGTGTTCATCTCAGTGAACTGGCGCTCTCCATCGGAGTTCAACTGTGTATATGGGGCGTACTGAAGGTAGTCTTTATAGCAAGGTTGGCCTATGAGATACTTTGCAGCATCGATAATGTTTCTCGTCAGGAACGGTATTGTGCGACCGTGCATTGTGACTGCGCCTATCTTGTATGAGGGGAGTTGACCGTCCATTTTTTCTAGCTGCTTCCACAAGGTGTGACCCGATCTGAAACACATCTGTCCATCCCGAGATGCGGACCCATGGAGCCCGTCGTTGAACAAGTCATCTATCTGTCCCTTGGGGGTCTTAGATTGAACAAACCACCGCGCGAGCTTGTAATCGTGTTGCCCTGAAAACAGATTGAAAGGTTGCTCGCGGAGCTTGATCCACGGGTCTGGTTTCTGTAGCCGCAACGGTCTCCTTGCTTTGGCGGCGTTGTCGGAACAACGGTTCGCGAGAGAGCTCATCGGGATGTCTTCCGGCTGATCGTCGTAGATGGCATCTACAGGGACATCGTCGAAGATGCCTTCCACAGGGTCGCCATCTCAGGTCGCATGGTCGTCCTGAGGATCGTCTGGCTCACTGTTGGAACACGATGACTCGGGTTGCGGCACCGGGTGTTCGTCAGATGGGAACGGTCGTTGCCTGCGCGCCTCTTCCGAATGGTCCCCGCGTGGGCGCTTTCGAGGGCGCAGAGGACACTTCGACTGCTCATGAACAAATAACCAAGTGCTGCGCGCCTGGTAGAACTTGCCGCAGCGCCATTTGCACTCATTAGGCTCCACAGGTGGTAACTCGTAGGTGAACATCTTTAGTCCTGGTGGCTAGGGTGTATTGTCTTGTAATCGGCTATCTGAATGGGACTGGCAGGCCGCTATGCCCAACAAGCCAGTTGCGGCCGGGTAAGCATCGATTGCTTACGCAATTGTTCGCAGGAACCTTATCAGGAGTCGGGGCTTGCAAGGGTGCCAGGTCCTTGTCGTCATACGCTCCCTCAATCAACGCCACTTCGACAAGCCCGGCATCGGTCTCACAAAGAAAAACAATGCTTCAAGTCTTCAACAAACACTCACAACGGATCGGAATGTGAAAGGCAACATCGGAATGCAAGGTTGAGCCTATTCCGGCGGGTCATCACGCAAGGCCTGTTCAGCCGCAGCAAGCAAACAATGGACAGGGCTTGCAGACAGCCATCACAGGACGGGGTCCCCAGTCGCGCACTCCAGAACAAACAGCGCCTCGAGCTTGGGGTTGATTCAGGAGGACAAAAGCGGCCTCAGAGAATCAGCCCTCCTGGAGCAAACAATGGTATGGCGACGCCCTGGGTACTGCCCTTGCAAGCCGGCTTTGTTGGGGGTTCAGCCATGTGAGGGTCAAACAAAGGCAGGAAAAGCAACTCACCATAGACGAATATATATAAATATGTGACCTTATGTCTGCCAGTGGTCGATATTCCTCTGCACCAATTGCCTTCTGAACACTCTTCCTCCTGGCTTCACCGAATACCTTCACCTGAGACACCTACCAGACAGTTTCCGCAGAACTCATCCCCAGCTACTCTGTAAGAGAACTCCAATATTGTCCTGCCTTAAATTCCCTAGGATACAGACTAAATCTGTGTAGTTACAATGCCTGTCAACGCCCGCCAATGCGCTATCCCACACTACACGGCATGACCTCTTCAATTTGCCGACTACGGTGAGAACCAGCAAGCCGTCCTCGGGTTGGTGTATAGGATTCCTCTGCAGCATGCGAACAACATCACCAAGGTTAAGGGACCATGGTCCCACGATATCCCATGAGCCTCATGCTTACAAGCGCTGGGCATTGTACCCGGTGCACCTGACGGCAGATACGTCCGATACACCCCGCCTATCCACGCGCATATGGGGGGGCGGACTCAGTGTGGCCAATTTATGCATGACACCCACAACTGGGCAGAAAGTCAATATGAGCCAATCCCATATCGGGCTGCGTGTGCGAGAGACTTCCCTACTTTGGGCCAGGACGCCCTTCTGACGTTGTGGTGGTAATCGGTGATTGAATGCGTGGACAACATTACCGATCTGGCTTGGGCGGTGCCGTCTATAAGGCAGGTCTACAGACCGGCAGACTTTGACGTTTTGTTCGCCGCCGGTTGCCAAAGCGGGAATACACACATTCCCGATCGGAGTGCGGATGTAGTGGTCACTCACTACATTCGGAGGATCTTTCTGGATTGCGGACCAAAGATAACAACCGTCGCAGCCGTGGATGCCACCCTGAGCGGGACCCCACGTCCACCTTTGACCCTCACTACTGTCTTTCCTCCCGGGGCGGGTCACGTATTGCCTGGGTTCCAAACAGTACACCCCGGAAGGGAAGCGCTCCCTCTGCCACCGCCGCCCGGTACACCTCATCCGCCTCCCCCCACGCCGCTACATCCGGAAGTACCGCTTGTATTGGGTTGGAATCCTCCTCCTCGCATTCCCTCTCCCAGTCCCCCTCCCTCCACTTGTGCTGCCCCCGGTCCCGCACCTGGCCCCGGCCCCGCACCTGCCCCCGGTCCCGGACCTGGTAGGACTTCCAGCACGTCTCCCCCCGTTGCCGACAATACAATCCGGTCAGCCAGTTCATCTAACCCGTCGACTCCGCTCTCGTCTCCGCCCTCGTCTCCTGCTCCTGGTCCTGCCCCGACTCCTGCTCCTGGTCCCGCCCCGACTCCTGCTCCTGGTCCCGCCCCTGCCGGTGATCCCACCCCCACTCCTGTTCCTGGTCCTACCCCGACTCCTGCTCCTGGTCCCATCCCGACTCCTGCTCCTGGTCCCGCCCCGACTCCTGCTCCTGGTCCCGCCCCGGCTCCTGCTCCTGGTCCCGCCCCTGACGGTGATCCCACCCCCACTCCTGCTCCTGGTCCCACCCCTGCCGGTGATCTCACCCCCACCCCCACCAGACGCCTCTTCAAAGGCAAGTGTAGAGCCTTGAGCGTGCCCTCCGTTCTACGTGCCACAGGTAGCACACCAATAAGGCCACTTGGGGGGCCCAGTGGCAGCGGGACTGTGAGGCCACCTCCTGAAGGAACCAGGCTGCAGCAGCCTCTGGGAGGGCCACCCATAAGGCGACTCGGGGAGCCCAGTGGCAGCGGGACTGTGCGGACCCTTCCCGGAGGCACCAGGCCGCAGCAGCCTCTCCCTCTCGCGGAGACCAGTGGCAGCGGGACTGTACGGACCCCTACCGGAGGCACCAGGACGCAGCAGCCTGTCGGTGGGCAGCCCGCCAGCGGCATCATTCCCGCGGGTACCTTTCCCCTTCCGAGTGTTGTCCCCGAGGCTCTTCCGAATTTTTTCCCTGGTGTTGTGACGTGGTACCCTCCAGGTGCACAAAGCTCGCTCACCAACGCCGCAAGACGTGCCATGCTGAAGTATGCGCACCAGAATACGGGGGGGTCGCAACCGCACAGCAGACTGGTGCCCCCCCCCGTGGTCCGCATTGGCGTCGTCGCCCACGGAGCTGCACTTACGGCCGCCGAACTGATGCCCAACCCGAATATACGATTTTGGTTCGTCACCGATGTGGTCCGGTGGCATCACACGCCATTGTTTGAGTCTTCTCTTTGGGGCGTCCGCAAGGTCGTATTGGAGACCCCCGCCTTGGCAGGGCGCATTCTGAGGGAGGTCGTTGGCCTGACCAATTCTGAGCACGACAGCTGGCATCCCAAGCAGTACATGCTTACTGCAGGATACAGCTACATAGCTCTGAATGATGATCAGGCTGTGCGAACCTAGGTGGAGACGACACGGTCAGCCGGCGTTCGCCCTCCGGTGATCCTGGTGCGTCCTTACCGGGCGGAAGCTAGAAACACCCCGCCCCCGCAAGACGCCCCGTATTGGCCCCGACGACAGAGCGATCCCGCAGAACAGGAGGCGCATCTCCAGGCCGCCAGGAGGTCGATAGTGGACATGCGAACAGTCATGGCGGCCCCCGGGGTATCTGAAGACCTTCGGAGGGATGCAGAGGCCGAGCTGCAAAGGGTCCTTATGGAATACCCCGAGGCCGACGAAGAAAGGCCGCCAGCTAATCCGGCTCTGATGACGGGCTTGCAGAGGGACGCTTCATTGAGGGGCAGACCCATCAAGCGGGCGAGGCATCGCTGATGCGGAGCAAACGTGGCTGATCCAGTCACCAAGGCCGGCTTTCAAAAAGCCGATGGATATTGGCTCTGCGGTCGGTGCTAAGAGATGGGACCGGTGTCGGAGACACTGGCATCTACAATTTGTTGGCTCCGCGGTCGGCTATGGGAGATGGGACCGGTGTCGGAGACACAAGCATCTACAATTTGTCCTGGAGGGCTGTCATGGGTATCGTGCTTACGGTTGTACTATAGAGTTGCGGATACAGTATATTATCGTGTGTATGGTGTTCTGGTTCTTATTGGTTTTGGTCATTCGCATCAATAGATGGAGTGCGATTGGGACTTATTACAATCCATAGACATATATAATACACGAGAGAATGAAAAGATTGGCTTTACAAGTCGGCACAGCAAGGGGCACCAACAAAGAGCTATACCTGAACTAGATGTCACAGACGAATATGCCCTTGAGTGATGTCACAAACAAATGTGCGCATCATCTGTTCAGAGTGGGTCCGGCTCACGGACCGCTTCTAGGGTGCTGCGTTCCAAGTCAGGTCTCCAAGGGCAGCCACACTACAGGTACTGCGGAACGGCCGTTCACCCACCCAGCGCATTATAAAAATCGGAGGCTCTCATTCGTCCGCGCTGGATCGTAACAACACTCTGTTCCTATGCCCACCTAGCAAGTCACACTCGTCAACCTTGGCTCGAGAAATGCTTTATTCGACACCGCGCGGTAGAAGAAGAACATCCTTTAGCCATGATTATTCGTCACCTGGCGGTAGGTCACCGTCGGTTGCTCCCTCCGATGTGCACAATGACGATGTCACCAAAGGAATCAACCAATTCCCAGAGAGTTGGCAGGGGTCAATAACCAGCGTGGGCCACATCATCCAGCATCTTGTCGTCACCAGGTATCCTCTGTGCGGAGCTCCGGTGGACCGCAAGCCGGACACCGACCCTAAGGTGGCCTCTCCGGGGACCGTCAAGGGGCCGTCCAGCCTGCTGGACGAGATCCACAGACATTGGGACGACGCTGCCACAAGTGCAGCATCAGGAAAAAATCTTGCCCTATTTAAGATCGGCCGTCTTAGGTACGGACCGTTCCACTTTATTTGTCGCCTGAGTCGCCTGTGTCGCCAGGGTCTTCTGTACGGGAGCAATCGTTGCCAGGATCTAATATAAGGGTGCAACGGTTGCGACGCCTCAGCGAAGGCTCCTACACACCCCGTGTCGCAGCGTAAGGTTGCCACACATGACAGGTCGCACTCGATACAGCTGCAGTGCATTGTACGCCTGTAAAGTGGCGATCCTATGTCAGGCCGTATGTACGGGCATATTCACCGGTTTTATGGTTGAATCGCCGGTTTATTCATTCATCGCCGGTTTATTCATTCATCGCCGGTTTATTCATTCATCGCCAGTGTATTCATTCATCGCCGGTTTATTCATTCATCGCACATATGGAGAAAGTTTCTTTAATCGAGGGTTTTATTATGCTATCTATGACTATATACACTACATACGCGATATTCACCGGATTGACGGTGTCAAGGCCCGTCAGATCGTCGAATCTTTAAGGATTCGACGCTTTTATAGAATGCTGCTGTGACAGAGGATTGGCCGATAATCTAAGGATTTGACGGATCTTATAGGATTCGGCCTTTTATTATGGATTCGCTGCTTTGACAGAGGATTGGCCGATAATCCGAGGATTCGGCCTTTTATCATGGATTCGCTGCTGTGACAGAGGATTCGGCCTTTTATTATGGATTCGCTGCTTTGACAGAGGATTGGCCGATAATCTAAGGATTCGGCCTTTTAGTACGGATTCGCTGCTGTGACAGAGGATTGGCCGATAATCTAAGGATTCGACGGATCTTATAGGATTCGGCCTTTTATTATGGATTCGCTGCTTTGACAGAGGATTGGCCGATAATCTGAGGATTCGGCCTTTTATCATGGATTCGCTGCTGTGACAGAGGATTCGGCCTTTTATTATGGATTCGCTGCTTTGACAGAGGATTGGCCGATAATCTAAGGATTCGGCCTTTTATTATGGATTCGCTGCTTTGACAGAGGATTGGCCGATAATCTAAGGATTCGGCCTTTTATCATGGATTCCCTGCTTTGACAGAGGATTGGCCGATAATCTAAGGATTCGACGGATATCTATAGAACGCTGCTTTGATGACGGATCGTCGAATCTTTGAGGATTCGGCCTATTCTATGGAAAGCTGCTTTGTCGACGGATTGTCCAATTTTTAAGGATTCGACGCTTTATTATGGATTGCTGCTTTGTCGTCGATCGTCCAAAGAATACAGGTGTTTGACGGCGAGATGTCGGTCGCGATCGTGCTAGGAAGCGTCATGGTGAAGGTTCGCATTCGCGTTGTTTGATTGTATCCAGGTCTAGAACTGCAAAGATCAATAATTAAACAGTAATCTGAGGGTGTTGAACTCACCTTCAAAAAGTTTGGACACAATGTTCGGGTGGTGTTGTGTGGTTGGCAGCGGTATTTCGACCAAAGTTCAAAACTGCAAAGACAAACATTGTAAAGTTTGCGAAAACTGACATGTTCTCACAAATACCCTGGTTTAGCTGCAATCTACGCAGCAAACCATTCCTTTGCGGCGACTTCCGTGACACAAAACATGACTCGGCGGCGTTCTTGGCGCTGCTTTGACCACATTGCAGGGGCTGCACACACCGGAAATGAGCAAAGGAAATTGCGGTGAAAACTCTGCCCGCTAATAGTCACGTCGCCCGAGCCGTCTGCCCCTGAGTTTTGAAGGGTAGTTCAATGCCCCCATTACTGTGTTCAAGTTTTTGCGCTCTAAGTTCGACAACTCTGCTGAGGTGAACACCACAAATGCCGACCTGTGCACCGACGCTCATCAGCACGATCGCGACTGACAACTCGCCATAAACACCAGCATTCTCTGCTAAAGCCACCTTATCATGACCATATATACTGACTATGAATACAGGTCATACCGGCATTGTATGAGGTCCGTCGCTGGCCAGCCGATCTGACGGACGGTGATTAGCACCGTCAATCCGGTGAATATCGCGACCAAGCAGCATTCTATAGATATCCGTCGAATCCTTAGATTATCGGCTAATCCTATGTCAAAGCAGCATTCCATAATAAAGCGTCGAATATTTAAAGATTGAGTCGACGATCCGTCGACAAAGCAGCGTTCTATAGATATCCGTCGAATCCTTAAAATATCTGCTAATCCTATGTCAAAGCAGCATTCCATAATAAAGCGTCGAATCCTTAAAGATTGAGTCGACGATCCGTCGACAAAGCAGCGTTCTATAGATATCCGTCGAATCCTTAAAATATCTGCTAATCCTATGTCAAAGCAGCATTCCATAATAAAGCGTCGAATCCTTAAAGATTGAGTCGACGATCCGTCGACAAAGCAGCGTTCTATAGATATCCGTCGAATCCTTAAAATATCTGCTAATCCTATGTCAAAGCAGCATTCCATAATAAAGCGTCGAATCCTTAAAGATTGAGTCGACGATCCGTCGACAAAGCAGCGTTCTATAGATATCCGTCGAATCCTTAAAATATCGGCTAATCCTATGTCAAAGCAGCATTCCATAATAAAGCGTCGAATATTTAAAGATTCGACGATCCGTCGACAAAGCAGCTTTCCATAAAAAAGCGTCGAATCCTTAAAGATTGAGTCGACGATCCGTCGACAAAGCAGCGTTCTATAGATATCCGTCGAATCCTTAAAATATCTGCTAATCCTATGTCAAAGCAGCATTCCATAATAAAGCGTCGAATCCTTAAAGATTGAGTCGACGATCCGTCGACAAAGCAGCGTTCTATAGATATCCGTCGAATCCTTAAAATATCTGCTAATCCTATGTCAAAGCAGCGTTCCATAATAAAGCGTCGAATCCTTAAAGATTGGACGATCCGTCGACAAAGCAGCTTTCCATAGAATAGGCCGAATCCTCAAAGATTCGACGATCCGTCGACAAAGCAGCGTTCTATAGATATCCGTCGAATCCTTAGATTATCGGCCAATCCTCTGTCAAAGCAGCGAATCCATGATAAAAGGCCGAATCCTTAGATTATCGGCCAATCCTCAGTCAAAGCAGCAAAAGGCCGAATCCTTAGATTTTCGGCGGTCATTAGCACCGTGAATACCGTGAATATCGCGTATATAGTCATAGATAGCATATAGTCATAGATAGCATATAGTCATAGATAGCATAATAAAACCCTCGATTAAACCTATCATTTCTCTCTAGGCGCGCAAGCGCGAATAGCCGCTGTGAATAAATCAGAAATCCATCCGAACTGCGGATCTCTTCCATAAAGCCATCCAAACTGCGGATATCTTCCATAAAGCAGCCCGCGCGCAGTCATCTTCCATAAAGCAGCCCACAGTGCGAGCATCTCCGGTAATTACGCTGCACAGACCGTGAACTTGACGGATAGATGCTGGTGTTTAGACCTCTCCCTGTAATTAGTCGGCAAGCGAGTGTTGTCGCTGACAAGGTCCGGGCGCAGGCTAGTTCAGGGGCGAGTTGTTAAGTCAACATGGGTTTGCTGACGAGTCCGGCCTGCAGGCCAGTTCACGGGAGCATTGCCCCTGCAGGCCACTTCGCTACGCGGGCATTTTTGTTCGATATGCTCCGCAGTCGCCCAAGTCGCCCAAGTCGCCCAAGTCGTCCGGACGACTAATAAGGAGACGGATTTTTTCCTGATGAGGCTTCGATACCCGCAATTTGGCCTTGCGTTCAAGGGTCATCGCCTATGTATGTGCTCCGTTGAAGCGGTCTGGAAGAGCGGCTAACAAGGACCATCTGCAGTTCACGTCCGTAGGCCACAGCACGAAGTCCAATTGGTCGAAGAAGGCCAAAGAAAAGTTTTTGGACATCTACAAATTCACGGACAAGGATGCGGAGACCATCATGGATCAGACGAAATGGTTGGTGGAAAAGCACCGCTTTCTATGCGTCTCTTCAGGGCGAGAAGTAGCTACCGGGTGCCCCTCTCCTAAAGCTGCTCTCGTATTGACTTTTCAAAGCGAGGCTTCGGATGGTTCGGTGCGGAAGAGATTCCTGTCCTCCTTTATCACGCATTCTGGAGCAGTCGTCGACAGATAGGACACAAATCGGTCACTCGTATCAACGATATCACGAAAACAACTATATGCTTTGCAGCCTTGAGTCCACGATAGGAACTTGACTGCTACACTCGCAATGGCCGATATAGAAACTGAGGCACTTTGAAAGCTGCCAATATAAGAGGTAACTGTTTGCTCCCTTTCCGGACTGGCTTTGCTGACCCTTCTCACAAGAGACATGGCAGTGGCTGCAGCAATGCTGGAACCAGAATTTCGAAGGCAGCCCCATGAAAGACAACAAGCGCCAGCTTCTGATGAGGACAATTCAGACTTCCATCAAGAGCCTGCAGGAGAAGCATAATACAAGTCTTAACGTGTTGCTCCTGCAAGGGCCTCCTCCGGTGGACGAGGACGACGAGGAATTCATGTTTCTAATGGGACAGACGATCCGGGAGAAGGGTGAGGATGTAGACCAACCTGAAGAAGATAACCAACCAGACGACGAGCATGCATTGCCACGGCAGAGCGAACACTTCAACGAGGTTGACTTGGACGACGGTCCTTCAGGGCGAGAACCGGAGGCACGGGCGCAAAGACATAGTAGGACGTCCGAGCAGACCGTTAACGAGGTTGACCTGGACGACGGTCCTTCAGGGCGAGAACAAGAGGCACGGGCGCAAAGACTTAGTGGGACATCCCAGCAGACCGTTCTTGGGAACTCACTTACCCAATCCCAGAATCTTGGCTCTCGGAACACTGAATACCTTGAGCCCGCACCACCTAATTGGCCACCGGGGTTCCCTTGGAATCCGGCAACGAAAGCGTTCATGGAGTCGCAGTCGCAGTCGCAGAGGGATAAGCTCAGGCCATACGGGGGTCAATCACTGTGGTTCGGAGAGCGGGATTGCTCAACACAAGGATCGGATGGCCCTGATCACTCAACGATGAGGAGTGAGTGCTTCACTCAGAATGGCAACCTTATACCTAGGCCTATAAGAAGGCCAATTCCCAGTGATCCGATTCAGATGGCTGACTTGAGAAACCCCCCACCAACAGAATTAAATGCCGATGAGGACGACGAGCCGCTTAGTGACGAAGAGGCGTCTCGCAAGCGACTTGAGAACGAACGACTGTCGACACAAACACTCCAATCCAGTGTCGATTCAGGGGCCGCCTCTGCGGAGATCACCACTGGGGGTGCTTCTCAGGAGAATCTGTCCAAGAGGCCGATTCGCAGACAAGCAGCGCGGAGACGTGGCAGTGCTGCTAAGAAGCGCAGGTTCTGAGTCCTGTGGGTTGGCTACGCAGATGGCGTTCCTTAGCCCGACGCCAGGAGTATTCATGTGAGCGTGTTAGCGTAGATAAAATTTTTTTCGCGGCTGGTAGATCTTGGTAGCACATTTTTGTATTTAGCGCACGCACAGAAGGCCGGGTGTGGAGACATCATCTCGGAGGGTTATCCAGAAGGAGTATAGGGAGTTTTGTTTTTTCCGTAGTTTCGCGATAATTCTACAATCCTCTGAACGAGAATCATCCCATGTGACAAAACAGAGCGTGAAACAGGTCTGAATGTGGTCCATCGCAATGCGACTCTGAATGCCGTCGAGCTAAAGGCGACTCTGGATGCCGTCAAGTGAGAGGCGACTCTGAATGCCGTCGAATGGAAGACGACTGGCGTTGTGCGCAGGCCGTGACGCATTGCGCTCACAGAAGCAGAATTCAAAATGATCGCTCAAGATCGATGCGTGGTGGGTTGCGCTCGAATGGAAGACGAGTCTGGATGCCGTCAAGCCAGACGCGGCTTGGGGTGGCGCTCAGCGGACCGAGAATCCAAATTATGGCGCGAGCTCGATGCGTGATAGGTTTCGCTCGGTGCGCTCAGGCTGTGAGCGCCCCGAGCGCGACCGGGTTTTTTGTTGATATATGAGTGGCGTGGGACGGAAAGAAGAACAGGGCAATGTCATGCTTGAGGCAATGCTCATAAAACTCGTAGTGATCATGCGAGGAATGGTTGTCACACAACAAAAGTCGAGTTTTTCCCCGCGCTGATGGACGTGCAAATGTATCGAAATGCTTCTGTAGCCAATTAAGGCCAACGTAGTCGCGCTTGCACCCATTTTCAGTATAGACAAAGACTGTTGCAGGGTCTATTTGGTCATTTTCAGGATGCTATCCAGCGTAATGCCTCTTCCCCGCATAAATATAATATGCAGGCAGTCGATTACCGGCCGCAGAAATGCATTCAATGAGCGTAATCCACTCCCGGTTGCCATTCTGCATATGATGTGGCGTTTTAACACGTACCTGGGCTATCACCAGCTCATTTTGTAGACTACCCTGCCCCATCATGAACCCCTTCTCATCAAAATTCCACATATCTACTGAATCAATGTTGTTCCTTCTGATGCAGTCTAGTAGCCTTTCAAAATACTATGTCTCCATGCTTGTAGAATTCAGTGCCAGAACCCTGTCTTTTTTCATTGCCTTGGCGACTGTGGTGGCTATTTCTGGGTGTCTTTTCAGAAATCTTGCCGTGAAGTGGCTCCCCAGGTGGTCTTTTTTGCAGTCAGGGAACTTGCGGTCAAGTATGGATATCACTATCCTGGTCAACTCTTTATGCTTTGGTGGAAAACCCAGTGTGTCACGCTTCTCAGCCCATTGCACAACTGCTTCCTGTTCCTCTGGAGTAAGTAGGCGGCTCTCTGGATGTGCTTCACGGGCTGCGTGAGTTTTTCCTCGGAGCCTGTTGTACAGGGTCTTCCGGTTGATGCCCCAGTAAGTTGCAACATCAGACAACTTCGCATTTTTATTTCTCTCTAAGTCTTTTAAAGCGCTCGCTACCTTAGCCTCATGGCTGTCATACCGCTGGGCTTTTTTATTTGGACGGCGTGGCATTGTTGGTTGTTGAGGTGCACAAGTTTTGGTCTCGAGGGGGTTGCGACCGGGTGGGCACCGGGTGGGGTAATTGCCACACCATGGGTAACCGCCACGCCGCGGACGTTATGGGACTACTAAGAAATATGAGTTGACTGATTGTCTCAATAACCCATGACTGTAATATTCCTGATGGATTTAGAGCTTTTATCAAGTTATTAAGCCAATTTCCGGGTTATTAAACTTCATGATACTGAATTTTGGTGTTTTGTTTTGGGTGGCAATTGGGTGGCAATTGGGTGGCAATGGGGTGGCAGTTGGGTGGCTTGACCAATCAAAATCGAGAGTGTGGTGACCGGTAGCTGTCCGCTCATAAGGAGTTCGCCTTTTTGTTGCGACCGCGTGACTGGTCCCAGCCATCACCCGCTCAATTGCGGATTTCTAGAGAGGGCAAATGCTAGTTTAGTCGCCTCAGAATTCATATAAATTTAATTCTGGTATAGAAAGCGGTGAATGAGACCAAAGAGTCCTATCTTCTTTGCAAATTTATCTTCGGATGGCATTTGCGGTCGAACAGGTTCCAGACTGCACCGCCGCAACGTCCCCGGGGCCGTTGGCTATATGGGGTTTCCTGCGACGAAAGGCTTCCTACCCGATAGCGTGGGTAAGCGCGACTACTGTTGAAACATATAGAACCTAACAAGTGGGCGATAGGTCATGCTGAGAAACGCTGCAGAAGAGAGTGGACCAAGTTCAAGGACTCTGGGTATCATGGTGCGTAGATAATCTGTCAAATAGAATCTTAAAAATGTCGCGGACATCATGTAGAACCTACTTATATCAAATGAATATTTTTCGACCAGACCCTGACCTATGGAGAAGTACTGGTGCTCGAGATTCCAAAGAGTGATGGTCACTTGTCGAACTCAAACCCTTGGGATTCGTATGTCCTACCGAATTGCGGATTCTTGCTGATGGCGATCTGCTGCATACAGGGGACAGAAAACTTTTGAAGTAGACTTAACTGAACCATTACCGTTGCAGTCGCTCGATTGGTAGCTTGCGCGATCGAAAAACCACGTGGTATCAATGATTGTGGATTCTTTTTAAGTTAGCGCCCGATTTTTTATCGAATCCGGTGTTATCTCGTGCACGTATCTTCGGCGAACCCTCAGAGATTCACCCCAAGCTGCTCATGCGCAAGTGAGGGATGGGAAAATAAAACGGCCGAGACGCGACTAGCCAATGGTAGATGCACGGGTCACCGACTATCACCTGCTCGACTATCGATTTCCATATAGTCGGTAAGTACCGCTAGTGTACATCTGAAGCTATGGAAAACAGCGGGTGAGAAATGAATATCATAGTGCATATGTAACCGGTCACATAGAAACGACCCCTTTACGCGCTGCCGACGTTGATCGGCAGGTAAACTTTTTTCTTGGGCGCCATCGGAATCAAGCATAGGAGAGTGAGCCTCTCAACTGTGCTCTCTGTGACCGTGATAGCCGTATGAAGCGCTTTGTGCGCCCCCGCGGAGGCGCAGCACAGGTGATCACTCTGTTTCGGCGCGTGGCGAAAAAGATACATTTTGGTGCTGGACGTCTGGAATCTCTCCCGAGATACCTGCTGCCTCTTGCAAAAACCTTGTGTGCTGCAGTGTGAATCAGCCGAAACGTCGCTATCAAGGTGCATTGTTTGCCAGACTGTTGCAGCGCGATTGCTTTATGAACGTGGAATATGATGGTATATATAGAACATAACATTGTGAATCCTCAATTTCTGTACGCATGACTAGTAGAAATACCGTGTGAAGATCTACCACGTGCGCAAGACAATCACGATGGCTGAGTCGACGATACTTACAACCCTCGTGATCGGGCTTGTCTGCAATCATCACTCGGTGCTCAGTGGCGCCAACGAGAGCACAAAACACGACTCGTCATGGAGCATGAAACCTTGACCTTCGGAAATCACCCCTGTGCACTGGCGAGAAACCAACAATAAAAAAAAACCGGCCGTAATCGCGTACGGCGTTGTTTCCGCTCCAGATCCAATCATTATGAAAAAATTGGGCAAAGCCGTGTCGTCATCCATCTAGGTGCAGGGTGAGCCCTCCTGTGCTTACAGATTCACAACCATTATTATATTGATAGGCACGGCGGGAACGGCGCAATAGGATGTTTGTAAGGCGCGTGTGCGGATCTGTGATACTGCACTGCACTGAAAACACCACACGTGTGCTGGATCCGATTGGACATATCAAAGCCTATTCATCATCCGGACAGACGAGCAAAGGTTGCCCATTTGCGTCTGGACTGGCACGGGTATGTATCCCATCGAATGCGAGATTCAGTACAGCCGTTACTGCGTCAAGAACGTCCGAGATCCGGCTTACATCAAACACATTCAAGCAACGTGCGAGCGGAGCCCATTCTCGATCAAGCGGTGTATTTTACCCGCACCCTCGAACGCGGCCAGCTCGTTGCAAAAGTTAATTAGGCGCAGCTAGTCCTGCCAGACTCAACGGTGCTGCCCACGTGATCCATTCCCCGTGTTTCCCCGAGATGCGGCCCGCGCTTAGACTTGTTTTACTGTGTCGTTGGATAAGGTCTGGTGTACAGGGCTGGCTCGGGATGAAGAATGGGATTCGGAACGTTGCGAGTGACCGTGATGATTCAAGCGGTAATTTGTGCAGCACACGGAGGTGCAGCGCAGGGGATCACTCTCTCCGGCTTCTGGAAGAAATCGATATTTTGGTGCCGTTTGGCGAGCATCAGATAACCCATGACCGCAACCATCTGTATGCTAAAGTATAGACCTGTTGGGTTTTAGGTTCCAAGGCACTCTTTCGGCCGGGCTGTTGGAGTATCACAATAGGAGATGACGCTGCGGAACACAAAGTGCCAAAAAGTTAACACAGAATAAGCGACAGACTTGAAGTTGATCAACCGATCTCGCCTCAGTAAAATACAGATAAATTATCTATATATCTCTAGCCATTTGTGAGCCTCAGACACAGCCGTTACTCGAATTTCTTATTCTGTGCGCAACTGTCTGTGGCGAGCGAACGCGGGCCGGCCAAACTAAATGAAGTGGTTGATACCCGCCGCATGGGTGAAGTCCAACAACGTTGTATGGCGCTGAGTTGAAATGTCTGCAAGTATCACACCAAACCGCTATTGCGACCCTCGCGAAACCATGAGTTCAAAGAGAGTTGGCAACCGGCCTTAGCACGCGAAGAAGAATCATTGCTCGAAACCCCCGCTCTGTAGACCGTACAAACGCGAGAAAAAAACAAAGAAAAACTGGTGTTTTGATGCGGTTGTGCTCGCCATCCATCTCGTTCCTGCATAATTGCGTGGTGTGAAGCAGTGAATGAGGCACGGCAGTTGTCAATCGTCACGTTTGTCCAGATCCAGAGACATCTATCCCGCACCCTCATGTTCAAACTTTGACCAGTGAGAGCTTCAACCCACGTGGCGCTTTCAAAGCCCTTCTTTCAGCCCGGGCCGACGCAGGCTTGCGTCCATGAAAACAACGAATTGTTCCCAGCCAGCTACCCAAAGCCCGCATTGCAACTCAGCACTTTGGCGGAACCCGGGCGCGTGACTGGACATTCAACGCAGGGGCGGGACATGCCAGATTGTTTACGCGACGCTGACGCGCGCACTCATCAGGCGGCCGGGGCAGCATGGTGGGGATGTGGACGCAGGTTCGACATGCGAACGAGCGGTTAGACGTTGGCAAGAGGGCGGCGCATCAAAGTGCCGACATGGTGTATGCGCCAATTGAGGAGTGTCCACGTTTGCAGGAGGGTATGCCGCTGCGACGGAGTTCGTGCGAGTGACGGCGCCGACAGTGTGGAATGGATTTGATGGACCGGGGTTTTGAGGTGAATAGGCGCTGACTGGCACAGGGGAGCTATGAAGAAGTTGCGGCCTATGTAAAAGCAGGGCGATAACGACGGCAGCACAAGTAATCACTCTCTCGGACGGTTACGTGGCAAGTAGTGTTTGGGACCACCGAACCGCGAGGCGTTCAAATATCTGCCAAGCTAGGGATGTTCTGTTTCCGGTATTTCTCATCATTTCGTGCAACTCCGGGGGCTGCTAACTGGTGTGAGAATTCGGGAAGATATCGCAAATTTATGTTTGGACTGCGGCAATGAAGAAGCCAGCCGTAATCAATGTTCTGAAAACCCGTTGTCAAGATCTAGTCGCGCATGTATGTATGACGCAAGCTGCTACAGTTCAGCGTATCTGTCTGAGAGCATGATGTCTGGTAACAAGCCAAATGTTTCCGGCCGCATCCGTGCCGCCGTCTGCGTCTCGATGAATCGATTACAGACTGCAACACCAGCGCAGTGTTCGCTGCCGGTTCTTCTTGTTTCGTCGATGTTTCCAGTTAGTGCTGCAAGCGAGAGCAAATGTATGATCCGGACGCAGCATGGCCACAACATCAAATTCCGTAGTTGTTGGGAGCGAGGTCCAGGACGACCCACTTAGTGAAGTTTGCCGTGATCTCGGGACAGCGCTAACAAGGGAAGGCGAATTGATTAGGCGGGGCGGAAAGAGCCGAGAACAGGGATCAGGGATGGCTTTATCTTGACGTCGCGACTCGCGAGCGCTCGCAAACGCATGACTCGACACTACGACTTGGCACTTCAACATTGATCCTCGCTCGGTAAATTCCTTTTGACCTTGCACACGTAAAGACTCGATTGGTTCGACCGTCGCAACCGTGGTGAGTACGGTTTAAATGTTGTGCACGAGTGTGTCTAATTCGTACATGAGCATTGTCCGTGGAAATAAAGAATTGTTCAACATCACGGGAACATCGGTTTGACATCGCTGCTTTTGTTCTTCGACTTCCGAAGAGGCGCCGCCACAGTACAGTCGGTCAGCCAGCCGATTGGTCAACGCACCCGTTACAGACGCGCTAACTCAGACGCGAGGCGGTTAAGCCCATTACAGCTAGCACCGTCGAGAATCCTAGCTGAAAGCGCAGCCCCCTGCACTTCACGGCGCTCGCTGCTCTGAACCCCCACCGTTGCAACGTGACTCCACTGCCGAAGACGTTACCCTATTTCGACGTTCGTTCAATTGCAATGACGCGCCAATGCGCAGGCGGCGTGGCTGGAAACGCAAGCTTTTAAGAGAGCTCATGTGCAAGATGCAACTCACGTAACACGAGTGGGATATTTTTCTCACAGCTCTTGTTGTGAGTCTAGCCGACCAGCGATGGAGTGTAAGTGAAGCTTCAGACCGCGCCGCTCCGGGGTGATAAGCCATTGCAAGCGCGCGGGCTGACGACAAGGAGGACTGTGGTAGACAATACTGCGCCGATGCGCGCATAGGACAGGTCGGGACGGCGGCCTGGACAGGCGGGGCGTGCTGCGGCCGTGGCGGCGCTTACATGTACGCACAGGCTCTCAGCGCGTGGCTGACAATGAGGACCGTGGGGGATTCCGCATCGCCTCACTATCCCGCCGATAGGTCATAACGGTGGATGGCGCTGCACCAGTTTATTGTGCATGACGCGAGAGCCGCGGAGGTGTCGGCACACCGAAAGCCTGGAAGAAGCCCGGAGGTGAGCTTAGATTCGCGCTTTTAAAACCCTGGAGTCGGAGCTTTTCGGCCAGTACTTGGTACTGCGAGAAACGATGTGGGCAGCCGCGGTGGCACAAGTGGTGCTGATAGTGAAAGCCGCGATTCTTCAAGAAGGTCGATGCGCCAGACAAACTTCCGTCAAAGTTGTTAACTCTGCACGCTGCAATATCACTCGAATCTTAGTTTTGTCGTCTCATGGCGCAGTGCTAATTGCTATATTTTCCTGCGCTGCTCTGAGCTCGATCGTCGAATGCCAGTACCCCAATATTGTATGCACTGTTACTACATTGCTGAACGCATCTTCAAAGACGCAAATTTTTCAATCCTTGCCAAGCGCAGGTCTTAACTTTCTCCCGTGAGCGAGTGCGTGGTTAGCAAGCGAGTCCAAATCTGCAGCCAGAGAGAGAAATTAATCAAGTCTTTTTTGTGCACTCGGGGAAAAATGGAATACAACGGCCAATGCGCGATGCGGGCGGGGCGCCTTGGAACACTCGCAGAAGAAAATACTATGCGGTCGACGACGCCAAAGATAATAGTACCGCCATATGTCACTACCGTCGGACGTCATGGGCAATGAAATCACATTGTGCCTGGTCGGGAGCACGGTAACTGCCGGTGCGACATTGCGCGGGCTACACGGTCACCGCACATCATCAGAGAGGAATTCGCGGCTTTAAGAGAAGCAGCAGAAGCGAAGAACATAAGTATCAAGCGCCAAACTTTTCTGCCAACGAAAATCCGAGTGCTTTTCAACTCATAATAAACCACGTGACGACGAACGACGCGAATGCAAATCCGTGGAATTCCGAAGATCTTTGGTTCCTACAACGCATGGCGGCCGGCTCATACCACAGTATTGAAATTGGGTCTCGCATGGGCAAAGCCGGTGCCTCACGTGATGAACACGATGTAAGGCGCACGGCGCGCTCTCGCATTGATCTTTCACGAGTACTACGCCCTGGACGTATCTTAAGATTGGGAGGGATGTTTTATATTTTCGCGATTGTTGCTGCAGTTTGGTTATGAGGTGTTCGAGTTCCAGAACACACGCTGCGTCGGGCAGTTACTTCCCACGACACTCTTCTTCGCTTCAAGGTTATTATGTACCTGGTTATCGTTCTTTCCTATGGCGTACGATGCGGATGTTTTTTGTGCACGGGGTTTCTTCCGAGCGGGCGTCATCTCGTCATCGCGCTTCAGCAATAAATCGTTCGATAGCGCTGATGGATTATGTAGACGGTTGCAGCGTTTGGTCCTGTGGAGCTTATCATTGCATGTTCATTGTGTGCAGTGTACAAAAAGAGAAGAGAAGAACAAACAGAAACAACGGCGATGAGATCAAGCCTTATGAACAAAGCCGAATAATCAATGAGCCGGGATTGAACGCTTCGACAAATCCCTGGAGCAGCGTGAAGGCCGTTTTTTCATATTCTGAATGCCGCGGCACAGCGTGCACATCCACACTGCGCTGGGGATCGACCAGACGATGAAGACAAAAAAGCTCGGGAGGCGCTCGGCGTGCAGTCAGGAGATGTAGAAGATGAAGTGATAGATACGCGGCAAACCGATCACGGTCGCATCCGACGAGCTAGAAACGTACAAAATCATATTTAGGCACAAGACAGCCTTGCTCATCGGAGACCGGAATTCTACATTAGGTTTAAGCCCGCCAAAGGTCACCGCCTGGTAGGTTTTCACCTGATTTACCAGGTCTGGAAAAAGATCATTTCCACCATCGGCGGTTATTTCTGCTCGTTCTGCTCCTCCCCCTTCTCTTCCTCTACACATATTACACCATTAACAAAGCTCAAACTTCAACACGGTATCAGCACCAGGCTGGCTGCTGAGCTTATGAGAGCGGATGGCACCCTCTCTATAGCATGGTGGGAACTAGGAATTCGGATGCAGTTTCTAGTACTGAGCAGATTTGCTCGTGATCCCTACAAACCACATTGTGCGAGGTGACAAGTCTAGAATGTTAGAGACGCGACATACGAGCTAAATTGCACGCTGTCCTTCTGGATTTAGATGGTGACCGAAGACACGTACTCGAAGACATCAGCTGATAATGCGCCGCAGACCGACATGAAACTAAGACGGCGCAGTGATCTGCAGCCAGCCAACTCAGTACATGCACAGAAAATGTGCAGACAGTAGGATACGAAGCAGGCAAATAGCAGCGCTCAGGGACGTTGGACGGGATATATGAAAGATCAAAGAATGAAGCGCTGATGCGTACAACAGTATACGCGTTGAAGATGAGGCTGGGATTGTGGACGTTATCGTCATATGATAACGAGTGATGCGAGTGATTCGGGCGATGCCGGACATGCGCATGCAATACCGCACTCACCTCACAGAACGACTCCCGCCTACTATCGGCTACGTGAAACAGGAGAATTTTGTCTGTGCATCCGTACCACCTACTACTTTGGAATATCCAAGGCTGCGCCAAGCCAGAATTGGTTTGTGCGACCCGTCGGGAAGCTCTAATTCCTGACAATGCGGGGTTCACTTGCAACTACAACTTACCAGGCACAAACCTCCAGAATCCGTATCCTTCCAACTACCCGCGCGCTGAACTCTGAGTATTCCCTCAGCAAAGACACAACCGATAAATTGACTTCATTCTTCCACCGCACTATTTCTAGTTGACGTTGTGGTTTGTGCTCAGTCGGTGTGTTGATGCTCGTTCCTCGCTTGTTGTGAGCGAGTTCACGTCAAGTTCTGGGAACCAGACTCCTAACATAAGTGCAATTCCATCCGAACTCCAACGCCGTAGCGACCGGCAACTCTCTTTCGTTAGTACCGCTCTTCGATTAATGAAAATACAACCCAAATATTAACTTTATCGTTATATACCTGCTTCTGTTTGGAAATTAGTACACTTTCTGCTCCCAGAGCCACAATGTGTAGCAGAGAAGCAGAATCAGTCTCGCTGCTGAAATTGCAGGATGATCTGGCAAGAGCTGTCCGGCAGGCCTCCCCAATCGGCAGAAAGCAGTATCGCAACGTCACTGCCATTTTCTTCCGATGGGAAGTTGAGGATATTCTTTTTGAGCCTTACGAAGCGAAGCTGAAACGGGTTTTCAGTAACTTGTATCGGTTCACCGTTGTGAGCTATCCAATCCGCAGCTCGTACCTCGCAACGCCGGAGTCTCTCGAGAGTTATGTAATTCAGGCGATTCGTAACCATCTGGACCCAGCGAATGGCGAAAACGACCTCACGATAATTGTCTACAGCGGACACGTGACAGGCGGCGCCACAGAGTGCCTATGGATGTAAGAAGCGCTTTACTGCTGGATTCATATGTTTTGCTTCACTAACAAAAAAACAAGAAACTTTAGGGGAAGGCTAAAATCACCACCCCTGGAGTATGTCAATTGGGACCGTGTCCGGTTTGTCGCCGACGACGCCCCTGGAGACGTTCTGGTGATACTGGACTGCTGCTATACCACCGCGAGAACAGGTATAGATTCCCATGTGGAACTGCTTGCGGCTTGCGGCCGAGACTGCACCACAGAGGCCCGGTATAGCCTCACCAAAGCGCTGGCCGAAGTCCTCGAAGCGACCCTCGGCCGTCGAACAACGATCGCTCAGATCCAGGCAGCGCTGATCCATAACTCCAGGTCCAAGCAGCTTGGAGCTGTGCCGGTGTATGCAGAGTGGGGCCATAAGCTCAACGGCAGCATTGAGCTCTATCGCAACGGTGAGATAGGAGTCGCGTATGCTAGTCGTCGTTTGACACCCGCACCCGGCCTGGAAAGCGACAGCGACGTTCGCTTCCTGGTTTCTGCGACAGTGCAAAAGTTGCCAGAGATACAGCTTTTCAAAGCGTGGTGGAACCAGGCTTTGAATTCTTCATTGCCGGTCTGGGTTTCTGACACGTCGATCCGGTTCGACGCGGAAGCGTCATGGCTAGTGCGACCCGATTGCCTTCTACTAGATTTTTCGATGCCGATGGAGGTTTTTTTGTGTCTACGTGCGTTGGGCCCTTACACGCTGCGTAGGAGAATTTTGGCGGGGAACCAATTCTTGCTCCAGGATTTCCCACAGGATCAAGTCAGCCCACCTCCTTGGCGAGGCCACCTGTATAGAGGGCACCAACCTCAGGGATCGGTTCGTGCTGGCGATAGAACGAGCGAAACGGAGGCGCGAAACGAAGGGGACTCGGGCGTGGACAGAAAGAAGGAGATCGGAAAACGAGGCCCAGTCTATGTTGCACACCCATTAGGCTATGAGAGCTCGTGAATCATCAGTATTACTAGTGATGTGTACAAACGTAAGAGCAGCTTGGAGCAGATTCTGGTAGCGAAATGGACCCTTCAACACTAATGTCGGCAGCATGAGGCACGGTATTAGGTGGCGCATGATGAGTGGCGTGGACCACAATCTACCTCGTGACGGATCGGGATACATATAGTAAAATGGCCGGCCATGGGAGGGGTCCTTTGGTGTTAAGTTGCTATGCACTAGGTCTGACACATCAAATGAAGGTTGGATGAGCGGGCGCCAGTTTTTTTGCGATGGTTTCCGCAATGTTCCTTTTTGCTATTACTTTACAAGTATACTCACGAATGAATGCATGGATTACCTCACGTCTATCTTTTAAAGCTGCATCATGGTCACTTGAATGACTTGTCGCTTCATGTGTGGCATAAAATGCGCTATTGCTTGATCAACACCAAGGTGTACGTTTCCGCCGTGAAGAAGCGTTTAGGTTTTGTTTATTCGTCAATGAGTCTGCGGCTTGCAACCGATCAGCGGTTCGGGCGGCCTGTGACGCCCGGGTCGGGCGTGTTGTTGACTCAATTCTGCGCGGTATCACTCGCATGTCTTGGCTTGTTCTTTCTGTCTTTGCTGCGATAATGCACAATGGCACACAACGCGCTTGCTTAATCCTGCACGACAGATCCTCTGCACGCGCGCAATCTTTAATGCGGAATACAACAGGTATCGTTCGATGCTATCTGTCTCGATGTTCCAGGAGTGAAATCTGCAGGCGCCGTGATTGCCCAACACTGGTATACCACAGCCCTACCCTAGTGGCCGATGCGCGCGAGATGAAAAACAGCGTTACTTCAATATTTGGACTTGCGTGTATGCCGATCCATAGACCAGTAGGGCGCCGCGGGACAGAACATGACACACTCAACCGTATGCACCTGATTCACTGCTTTTCTACCCCTTGATCTCGTTTGGATGATTCTTTCTTGAATTCCGGAGCGAAAAGCCATCGATTGAACGAGTTTGATGAAAGCGATGGAGCGTTGTTTCTTAACCAACTCACTGCATCCTCGAATCTGCGCCCGCATCTGCAGTGCACACTGCACTCTCCGGATCGATCCCACGTCTACTGAGCACTGGGTTTCAACCGTTGCAGTGATCCCGTAGTTTCCCCCACGGCGCAATCCTACGCTTCGTCGAACGCGCCACTCCAGGTCTGTCTGTTCCCAACAATATGTTCAAGGTCGATGCTAGCCGTCACTACCACACCCTCTTCCACCACCACGTCAGTGTCGGGCACCGCAACCACTGCAGCTCTCGCCACACACCTCTCCGACCCTATTCTCTCGACCCACGCCACCGCCCGCCTGGGCAACGTCGCTGGTCTCAGTATATCTCTGCACTGAGCGAACGCCGCACCGCATAGACCGTAGACGAGGTGTAGTGAGGTGTACATCGATCAGTAGCGCGTCCTCGCTGACCGCCGCGCTCGTGTGGATTGCCGGCGCTGTGGCTGACGGTTTCCCGAGTGATGTTGCGCAGGATCGCCCGCGTGACGACAGAAAATCCGAGTGCACACCGACGAAGATACCGCAGTTCTCTCGGCCCGGACGTGTTTGCGCGCATGATTAGCAACGCTCTGCTTGAATTTCTTACCACGCAACCACCTTGAGATACAGGACTCTGTGTGGTGGAAGCCGCGCCACTGTTTATCGTCGCGAAGGTGCCGGTAGACCGTACCCGCGCAGTACCGGGAGGTCCGGTTGTGCTGGGGCTTACCAGGCAGGTCTACAGTATACCATGCAGCACGTGGAGGCGACAGACGACCAAACACAGTTTTCTGCAGGCTATGGCCGGGAAAACGTACACGAGGTTCCAAGCAAGAACTACGCTTATTTCAGGATGAATCCGCCGTTGGGCGAGAGGGTAAGATGGAGCGGGGGCACGACACAGCAGATCACTCGTACGCGAAGCGTTCGCTATATCTCCCGGACCCTCCCTTCGCACCTTCACACCTTCGCTTGAACATCCCATCCGCACCGGTGACCTGATGTGGTATCTTTTGTACTCAGACGCCGGGTGAAATATGGTGCGACACTGCTGACCAGCTTCCACCATAGCCGCCGTGATTCAACCCTGAGTGTCATCCATGGAGCCGGCGCAGGAGTGTCGCCAATACCTCACTCGCTGTGCATCTCTTGCCGGCGGGCCCCCGCCACGGAGATAGTCACTGGTGGGAATGCGCGCTGGATGACATCGCCGCTTCAGCTCTCGGCGTAGCTGGTTTGATTGACCAGGCGCATGGATCCACTCCAGCGGCGTAGGACGGATTGCAGCTTCGGTGGAGTGGAATTGCGCTAGAAATGCTCACGATGTCCAAGATCAGTGGCGCCCGTGTAAAAACCGACATAGAGCGGCGAATCGGAAACATGTGCTTTACTGAGAGGCACAGGATATCGATGAATTCTCGCGGAAGCCGATGGGCAAGAATGACGAATAACGAGAAGACGAGGCCGGCAGAGATCAACGCCGTGGCCAGCGAGATCTCGTTCCAGCGAGTGCGGGATGCATTTAGTGGGCCAGGAACGACAGACGCGGTGGGGCCGGGTCATGCAGCGGGAGTGAATTCTGTGATGGACGACCGTATTGAGCCTTTGGATTCTGACCAAAACCGGGTAGCCCTAACCCCGATTCCAGGTCCCATAAATTGACCGCCTCGCTTGCTTCCCTCCACCACTTGACATACCCCCACACTGTACCTTCAACCAATCTCTCGCTGCTTCTTTAACTTGGTAACCCTTGCGTCCACGTCGCCCTGTCAAAACCCTCTCAGAAGCGATCGCCCCCAGCAGCAATATGGATATCCGACGGCACCATAACATCACCGTCGAAACCCTAGAGCGCGATCTTATGACCGCTGTCAAATGCGCCTTTCCGCTCCTTGATGAGAAGATGTGCTACTCAAAAGCAACAGCTATTTTCTTCAGCTGGGAGCCGCTGTGCAAGTCAAGTGGAACTGAACGTCTCAAGCGAATTTTCGAGACCGTGTACGGCTACACCGTCGTAACCCACATCATGCCAGTTACCAACTCGTGGTTGGCGGACATCCAGGTCTCGCACCGGATCAAGAGCGTTTTCGACACTGCGCACACCGAGGAGGGTAAACCAGAGCTGGTGGTGATCGTGTACACCGGCAACATGGTGTACACCGGCGACATGACGAGTCCGTGGCTGTGGACGTGAGATGCGCTCCCTTATCTCGCTGTTTTTACCCACTGACAACAAGATGAATACTACAGAAATAAGAGCTCCGGAGTCTCTGTCAACTGGTCGCAAATTCTGAGATTTATCGAAGAGCCTCGGCAAGCCGACGTTTTGTGGCTGCTGGACTGTCCCGTCCCCACCAATGCCGCCGAACACGCCGCAATGCGTCGTGACTAAAGCATAGAACTGCGGGAGGCACCGGCCATGACAGACACGGAATACCGTTCCGGGTATACTTCTACGGACGCCCTGGCGGACGTGCTTCAAGCTGCCGCCGTTTACGCGCGCCCATCAGGTTCGTATTCGCCGTACCGACTGCCACACCCAGCAACGATTTCGCAAGTCCACTCACGGATGCTTGTGTATGCCAAGCTCTTGAAGACGGATGCTGCGCCGGTCTTCAGCGGGTTGTGGCGCGGGCTAAGCGGCAACATCACGCTTTCACCGCTCACGCAGACGACCCCTACAAATACCGACAAGATTACGGTACGCATCCTGGTATCCGTCCTCCTCGCCACCCATACCCCGGAGCGCGGGCTTCCAATACCAGGCACGAAACCGGGGTGGCCTCTTTTTCGCCCGCGCAGTAGCAACACAGCGTATCCAGATCAAGGCAGAGGGGATTTTCTTCACGAACCAGGGCGTTCTGCTACTAATATCAATGCCAGCCGAGGTGTATTTGTGTTTTAAGGAATTTGGAACGTATGGATACTATGTTGGAGAGGCTGGGGTCGCAGGCTTCGGCGATTACGACAGCGTCAGTACTGACAGTGACTGAATCATCGTTTAGTGTGGAATCCCAGTGGTTGTGATAGAAGCATGAGCCGTTAGCTATTTGAGTCTGCGTTGTCAAGTAGAACAATACAGATGCAGGCTTTTAATGGTCAAATGTGTATTACGCGTTAAAGGTGGTCTCCATGAATGTCAGTCATGATCGGGTGTATTCAGTGAGTGAAGCGCAATATTGGTCAATCTCAGCGGCGGCTGAGCCCTCTCTTGTGCGCGGCATCCTATGACCTGACGTGAGCGCTGAACTCCCAGTGGCTAGTACAGCCGTACTTTCTTACCATCCTGTGCACCCTACGCTCCACACAGGTGCTCCACAGAGTCCACAGGTTTTCAGCTAAAGGCAACACCGCAGCATCAACCGTCGTGGCGAATCCAAAGATTCTTCATGTCTGTGACGCGCCGAGAACCTAGCCTTGCTCCGTGGTGCTTTCTCACCCGCCTCGAGCCGGCCTCATTTCGGCCCCCCGGGCGCTGGCCTTCACGCACACTTCACACTCACCCTGCAGGCTCACCCTAGGCTCCCGGCGCTTCCCTCCAACGATGGCCCGCAACGCGCTTGTGGCGGGCAATGCGCGATATCTAGTTGACGGATACGCGCCAGAGCTGGAACGGTGTCCGGCTGTGAGTGTCTCAGGGTGGGAATGGAAGATGAGGGTGGTATGCGGAGCGTGAAATATGGGTTTCCCCAAGCTTGCATTTCGAACATGAAGCCGGTTTCCGGACATGCGTCGAGGTGGGTGAGGTCGGTGGAGGGTGGAATTTTCCAGTCCAGCCGTCCACGGAGAGACAGAACTGTTGAAGTGTACAATCCTGCGATCGGTTTTGGTCATGTGCGGCTCGATTTAATGGCCCTTATTTTCTGCTCTTGCTCTCTTTTCTCTGCTCATCATGTACAATACACACATCTATGCCATTGAGCACATTATTATACGTTCAACAAGAACACTCCGCAGAGGGACGGCCGTATTGGTGGAGTCTCATCCGCAACGTACAACCCAGTACAGTTGTGGATCCACGGACAGACTGGGCATGGGGGAACACCTCTCATTTCTCCTTCTTTCGCCATGATTGCAGGGTCCCCTCCACCTCATGGATCAATTAACACGCAGTTTTTGTTCTATCACAAAGCTATCGTTGGCGTAAAATGAAGCCAGAGTAATGCTGCTTGTAAAGGTGTTGTTGAAAACGAAGCGCCGGTACAAACGGCCACAGTATTATGCTGCGTTGCGCGAAAACTTCCACGCTTCAGGAACACGCTTGAAAATAGGTGTAGACCGGGAAAATAAGTAGCAGAAGCCAATGCCACAATCAAAGTCACGAACGCTTCAGCGCACACGGAGTGATACTGCGCAGCATCGTTCACGTGACCACAAACATCCAAGCACACTCCGTGAAGATCCTGCAATTTTTTCGTGCGAAGGATGTTTCCGCTCATGACAAGCCAAGCTCTATAGGCGAGTCGTACAACACCAACTTCTGCATTTTGCGGCCGCTGGCAAATGTACAACAGCTCTGACCTGTCACCGCCATCCCGCGATCTGGCGCTCTCCGGTTCTGTGATTACCCGGGCGCTCTCTCCACCTCCTCTGCCATGCACTGCAGAGGGGTCTTTCACACACTTGTTGTCCTTGGGACGTCGCGCCATTCAAGGCCGCCCTCCACAAACGCATGGAACCTGCGCCTGACGAGATTGAAGACGGAATTTCAAAGGGATTGGCGCCAGACATGTGAAACCGTATGAGCTTAGCTTCTTCCATCACACAAGTAGTGGATCACAGCAATCGTCATTCTGCAGTCGGTATCAGTCGGGGTTTGAGCTCAGATCTCCAGGAATCCCTCTTGTCGTCTGCTCACAGCTAAAGCGACACCGCACAAAGTCATACTTCGTACGCTTAGCAAAAGACCACGCATCGTACCCGCTGTTGATATTTGGGCGGTTGCTTCAGATCTTGATGGTTTCTGACAGTTCTCTCCGACAGCAGCGGCGCTGCGTACCTGATTGTGGCCAGGTATGCATCGGTCGATGATTACGCCAGTGTGTCAGTTGTTGGTCCACTCGAATCTACTACTATGCTAGCTTAAAAATACAGCGCAGTTGTCTTTCAACTAGGGGAGGCGTCGGTGCGCTCACTCGCCTCCTTCCGGCTTCAAAAAGTAACTCTGCTATCGCGTCATCGCCCGGGCCCCCTACCAGCTTCGCTGATATCTCGTCCTTCGATGGGCTTCGCCCAGCGCTTGCAATACGCTTCAACAACCATCCGCAGAGCGCAGCTAGGCCTCGGCGCGCAGCGGGTAACGTTTCGAGAGTTGCATCTCCATTCCACATTACCACCGCGCGCACGTGAAACATTACATCCAGTCGGTCATCAATCGCGGTTGGTGAAATTGGCCGCACGCGGCGATGATGGCCTGGTTTTGAGGGAAGCGGGGGTACGACACAGTCGCTCACTCGCACACTCCGCCGAGCCTTCCTTCGCGCCTTCGCATTGAACCTGACTATCTCATCTACTGTCAATTACCGGGCGCGATCTTTCGTACCCAGACGCCTGGAGAAATATGGTGTGAGCGCTGCTGACCAGCGTCCACGATAGCCGCCGTAATTTAACCCTGAGTGTCATGGAGCCGGCACAAGAGTGCCGTAAATCACACACCCACTGTGCGCCGCCCGACGGCCGGAAGGAGCGACGGCAACGGCACCGCGTTCCAGCAACCAGCGTGTTATAAGTGACCAAGGGAATGATGCCGCTGCGGGCCGGCGCGGGCGGCGGAGACGCGGAGACGGGCATGGATGGGAACAACGGCGGATAACGAGAAGGCGAGGCCGATTGACCTCCGCCGATCGTGCAGAGACCAACGCCGAGGCTAGCGAGATCTCGTTCCGGGCAGGATTCGTTTCACGGAGCAGGAGTGCCAGACGCGGTCGGGCCAGAGCAGAAGTGAATTCTGTTATGGACGACCGTATTGGGCCGCTGGATTTTGACCGAAACCGGGTACCCCTAACCCCGATTCCAGGTCCCATAAATTGACCGCCTCGCTTGCTTCCCTCCAACCACTCGACATACAACCACACAGACCTCTCATTGCCGTCCCGATTTGTTTCTGTGCCATCAGCAGTTTTACGTCCGCCGTTCTCGCTCCCTCCGCCCCAATGGCCAGCTTCAAACCACGACCACTCGATTACCTACAGAGAGAACTCAGTGAGGCCGTCCACAGATCCTATCCCCGCCCTGCCAAAAACCTCTACGACAAGCCCTACACACGAGCTACCGCTATCTTCTTCCATTGCGGCAATCATCCCAAGCCAGCGGGATCTGAAAGGCTGAAGGGCGTCTTTGAGACAGTGTACGGGTACGCCGTGCAATCCCACACAATCCCAAGCACCAGCTCCGTGAACGCCGCCAAAAGCTTGGTCACACGTCATATGAAGACGTTTTTCGATAACATGAAGTCCCAGGATGGCTTTGAATGGTTGCTGCCCGAAAAGATTGAGGAAGAGCTTCTGGTGATTGTGTACACAGGCCACCCGGCCGCTGTGGAGTTTTGGACGTAAGATACTCTCCCTCAGTCTTGCCCTTCTAACAGCAGAACTACAGCGCAGATCTAGAGTCTGGGGACTTCGCCTACTGGCAGCCAGACTCAGCCGACATTCTAGTGGTGGTGGACTGCTACAACCCCGCCGATGGCCGCAACCGAGCCGACCCCCACTGCCCAACACTTATTCACGGGGCGCCTCCGGAAGTTCTGTCGATTTCACCACACAATAACACAGACGGTAATGGCTTGAGCGGGGCGATGGCAAACGTGCTCGAAGCTGTCGGTGGGCGCCGCGTGACGGTCGCACAGCTCCACGCGATCCTGCAGGCACAAGGCGAGATTTCAGCACTGGGGTCTGTGGAGCTTACCGGCTGCTTTGTGGGCGGGAGTATTACGTTGTGTTCTCTTGGCACGAGTCCATCTGTTAATTTTGTTCTCCCCGAGGGGGCCGGCGGCGTGCGGGCCCTGATTTCGGTACACGTTTGGGACCCTCCCTGCGGGCCTTCAATGCCACGCACGAAAACTGCTTGGGACAAGTTTTTGTCAGACACGATAGCAGGAGCGGTACCAGACGATGTGGCACCCGTCAAGGTCGAGACAGAGGGGTTTTTTGACACTAATGAGGGCGTTTTGCTGTTGCTCTCACTGCCGGTGGAGGTGAGGACGTGCCTGCAGCCGTTAGCTGAATACAAATATCTTGGAAACGTTGGGGGCGGCAATGGGTTACTCAAGGTTTGCGAGAGCGAGAGGGAGGGGCAGGGCGAAGTATGAACAGTTAGCGGTCTGAGTACGCATTGTCAAGTACAGGAAAATAAATGCGGGATGCTTCTTGAACTGCGGTGTGTGTGTGTTAATCTTGGGTGGCGTGAGGGTGTGTGGTGGTTGCTGAAACGCAGTGACGATAGCAGAGGTGCTTGCATACTCGCGCAAGCTCTTTATTCTTTCACCTTGATGTTGCAAGATGGAACGGTGTATGGACGTGTGACTCTCAGGGTAGAAATGGAGGACACTCACCGAGCCGGAACTCAGCGACAATTGCACAATATGCACGGCAGTTGGCGACAGGATTAACACACGAGACTTGTCGGTTGAAAGGTTTCGTTGGAACAATGTTCATCATGTGGTTGCCGAAGCCTCGAGAGTCGACAAGCTGCTTTTGACTCGGGATCGTGAGAACTAGGCAGTGAAGAATGGAATTCCCGCGGTGTATTAACCAGGCTTTTATGGCATTAGTCTACAAGCACAGGCCGAAAGCTAACTGTTGTTTCCAGTTCGCTCAAGGTGATTCTTGTCGGCTCCAGCGGCTTCCAGCGGCTTCCAGAAACGGTCACACAGATTCCGCTGGCTCCGGTTCAAAGCCGTTGTTTCCAGTGCGTTCAAGGTGTTTCCTGTCGGTTCTAGGGGTTTCCAGCGTTTTCCAGACACTTGTGATGATTACGCTTTAATGATATTGTTCCCTAGTCCAATACGCTGCTTGCATTGTATTCATGATCAATGTGTTGTAACAGGACGGTGGCCCGTCCATCTATCCATTGCCACGACGACACCAGCGCACATAATCTCCGCCACCGCCACCGCTTTCCCGTGCCGAGCCTCCTCTCGCGGAATCCATAAGACACGTCTCGATATCGTAGTTTCGGTGATATTTCTTCCACTCCGCCCGGATCCGCCGCACCCACCGCTGCCCGCGTCTTGCTCCTGCGCCGCCCTCGACCCCGAGTCCAATGCCGCAACCCCCAGCTTCTCCATCGCAATTCCCATCGTCAGAACTCCATGCGCTTCTTCATGCCCATGCAGCAACCGCGAGACCTGGCGGCGCTCTCAGCCGGACACGAACGAGCCGCTCACGACGTGCGCCTACATGCCCGCCAACCTGCGGAGACCGCTCTTGCGCGCCGCGTAGGCGATGCAACGGAACGCGCAGTGGCGCTTCCTGCAAGGCGGCGTCTCTCGGAAGGGTGAAAACAGCTAGGGCCGCAATCACGTAAACGTATACGAGATAGAATGAAATGTGACGGCAGGCACGATGGCGCCATATAGTTTTGGGTGCACTGTGCGGATCCCTATGTGCAGTGGGCAGTACCAGCTTCGATCCACAGCACCCAAAGCGTTGAGGCCGCTGTGGCGCATACGTGCGCACGTAACTTGCTTTTAGTCTCCATCTACATTGTACCCGCCGCCGTCAGCCGTTGGATGAACGGCCTGTGCTGCGTCCGTCATCGCCCAGCAGCTGACAAATACCGCCGTCTTGTTACGCTTGGTCATGACGAATTCACGATCCCCGCTCGCCGCACTCTCCTCCATCCCTTTCTGCATTCAAATCTGTAACTGCGCGCTGAAACGGTCTACGCGTTGCAAACTTGGGTACTGAACCCGCAGCATCGCACCCCGTAGCCAGGTCCAAGGTCGTACTAGTTGTCGGAACATCATCGCTTCTTTGGTAGTATAGTGGTTAGTATACCCGCCTGTCATTAAACCGACTGTCCGCGGGTGACCGGGGTTCAATTCCCCGCCAGAGAGTAGCATATATTTTTGATTCGGTTCAGGATCGTGGGGGCAAGCTACACTGTGAACTTTTTTCCAGTTGGCCGGCGGATCATACTCGCCCGCGGACTACCCAGTTCACAGGTTTCCGCCGGCCAACCAGTTATTCCAAGAAGACGCTTAGCGCATGGGGCCACTGGGTGGTCAGCGGAGTTGGCTAGCACACGCGGTTCACCCAGTTAGCCAGCGGAGAGAGACTTGTCCGCCGGTCACCCAGTCATCCTGCGAGTTACCCAGTCAGTTTGCGCGAGTTAGTCAGTTATCCGAAACACATTAAAGCGGCGACAGCACCATGTACACTGCATTTTCATGGCCGGCATCTGTATGAAACTTTCAAAATTAGGGTGGCGCTTTGAATTCCGAACCTTTATCTAAAACATCCGGTCTTGCGTCTGATAGGAGTTGCTTGCAGATTAAACAAACTGTGCGGTTCATCACTTTAAAGCGTCAAAACAGCACGGCTGGACTTACTCACTTCGTGGCTAAATTTGAAGAATAGGTTATCAGTATCATTAAAATCACCTGGACACCATCTTCAATACTTTCGGGGACATCGAGTAGCGACTCTCTACGACAATCCCGAATAATCATCTCTAGATACGACACAACAGAATGTACTCAGACTTCCTGGTCTCGAGTGTTGTTTATACGCTTAGATAGAAATTATACAGACCATTTCTCTCAAGTTCATCATCCATAAAATTCGATCACCCCACGGTTGGCGGACGGAGTCTGAAATAATTGGTTGACCGGCGGATGGTGGGAACGCCAGTTATTCCATGGGGTGACTGGTCACTCCGCAGGCGACAGTTAACTGCCGGCCAACTAGAACAGACTTCACGGCGGCGGGCCGTCACATCCAACCCGAATTCCCCCAGCTGCAAGTATTCTGCTGGCGTAACTACACATCACGAATTGATCCAAAGTTTCATTCTTGGCTTGCGGGCGGGGCCCAGGAACCGGAAGTACCTTTGCTGCGTTGCCTCATGCGGTGTCCACGATGCAGAATCATCGGGATTCGACACCCCACCGTAGTGGTAGCACTCGCACACGCGGTCTGAGGGGCCAATGGTTGAGACGTACAGCGTTCGAACTCTGGTGCAAATATAGAGTACGTTGTGAAATGCCTGTAATACATGGTGGCGCGGTGCGCACATTTGCGGCGGTTTAACAGATAATATTGATTAGTCTGTTCGAATAAGTTATATTCTGTCAGTTAGATGGTGCTCGCGCGCCAATATTTATGACTGGAACGGGAGTTACAAAAGATCATCGATTCTGCAAGTTCGCTGCACCAGCTGTCAATCGGTCTTGACGTCTCTCCGGTTCCAATTCAACGCATACATTCTATATACCGTCGGAGCACAGCGACGCGGAAGCATGCTTCATATAGGCGGCCCAGCATCTGCGCAATGCGATGTCGCCGGTGACTTGATCACGTCTGTCTGCCACTTTCAGCAATCACTCGGCTTCGCAGCTTACTAATGAAACATCCAATCGACTTGGTGTATTTTGCAGGCGAGCTGGAAATTCTATTCGCGCACCACCTCCAAGGAGCATATCTGGACTTTTCGGGCTTCATATAGGCGGTAGAGAGCTGCGTTCACTGCTAGCAGATTGGTCGCAGTTGCCGAAAAGCGCCTTATCCCGCTCACCGACCCAGATTCCCAGCGCCACACCTGGTCAGGTTTCGAACCGCTTCTCGTTGTTTTCCATTTATCCTGAATACCAGCCGTCATTTCCACCGCGTTCACAGTTGTAGATACCCCCTCTACACCGGGTATCACTCGGTTGTCCACACATTTGACTCATGAGGGTTACACAGGCCCTAAATGTTGCTGCTGTGCTTAAAAACATCGATGATCGACGTCATCTTGGTTGGAATTGCGCGCTCCGGCGCCACCGGTGCCACTGGCCAGTCTGCGCGCGCTTAAGCTTCAGGCGTCAGCAGTGCGCCACAGTATAAATGCGCTGCACCGAGTTTGGGTGGGTCGTTTACCGGGTATGCGCGCAGCCGCGACCTCCGCAGCTCACTGCGACTTCGCGCCGGTGTGGCGCCTTAGGCTTCGACGCTTCCTCGTGTGGAAAGCGTGGCACAGGTTGTGGGAGTCCTGTAGAGATGTTTGGCGCTTCCGCTTGCGCCGATGGAGAAGTATGCGGCGCGATCGGTGGATATGCTTCGCCGAGACGGCGGGGTTAGCGTGGTGAGCTGTTCGTTTCTGTGGCCGCGGTGCTGTAAGCAAAGGCGTATTTCCGCGGGCGTGGAATGAGGTGCGCTTGTGGGTGCGGAAACGGCGTGGTAGGGAGATTGATAATATGGATGGAGACATTTCGGCGAGCACGGCGGTCGTAGAAGGTAAAGGTAAACTTGCAATCGATCACGGTGATGTAGGATGTGCAACGAAGGCAGAATCCCTAGGATACATTCATTAGTATGGTGGTAGTGTGTAACGCACCACACAGTAGTGTAATCACTGGTCCCTGTAGTGACAATCTCACCATAATCCTGCCCCGTGGTGTATTTATCACCCTTTCTAAGCTCGTATAGTGGGAAATACACTATTGAATACTCATGTTGTGGTGTGGGTTTTCTCTATGGTGTGGCACTCACTACATGTATGCGTTTAAAATGGGGTGCGTACACCATATAGTGTGTAGCCCCGGTGCACTTTTGAATTGTAGCGTAAAATGCACCACGATAGTCAACAGCATGTAGTGTGCAGACCTGACAAAGTGAGAAATACACCATGTTATCTGCAAGGGAATATCCTACATTTCGTATAGTGCAATTGGCACCACTGCAAGGACGCGTCTGTGGTGGTTTTCTCACCACTAATGCCTTCGGTGTCGTAGTGTATAGACACCACACCACAGAATAACGCTATAGGGTACAATACACCATGATCTATACAGAAGCTGGGGTGTGATTTACGCCACAGGTCCCCGTGAAAACGTGGTGTCTATACACCACAGGCCCTAGAGTAGACATGGTGTGTTTATCACCACAAGACCATGCGGCTGTAGTGGCTTTATCACCACACACCGCGGTGTATTTCAGTGCACTGTACACTACAGTGAGCAAGTAATACCATAGTGTGTTTATCACCACGTGTTGATGCTACTATAGTGTGTTTATCACCACACGCGGTGGTGTATTTTAGGGGACAGAACACTAGAGTGAACTGCATTTACAATGGTGCGTTTGTCACCACGAGACGATGGTTCTATGGTGTGTTTATCACCACACGCGGTGGTGTATTTCAGTGCACGGAACACTACAGTGAGCTGAATCTACAATGGTGTGTTTATCACTACATCATGATTCAGCTGTGGTGTGATATTCACCATGCACAGTGGTGTATTTCAGTGCACGGAACACTGCGGTTCACTCAATTCACAGTGGTGCGTTTGTCACCACGCGAAGGTCCATCTATAGTGTCTTTATCACCATGTGAAGTGGTGTATATTAGTGTACGAGACACTGCTGAAAATCAGGAAGACAATGGTGCATTTGTCACCACAGTCTGTAGTGCGATTATCCCCACAAGCTGTGGGAGACGTGGTGTCTTTGTCACCACACACTGTGGTGTGTTTTATTGCCCGGAACGCCGCGGGAAACCTCGGCGACCATGGTGTGTTTATCACCACGCGAAGGTGTCTCAATGGTGTGTTTGTCACCATGCATCTCGGTGCAGTGTATTTTAGTGCACATAATTGACTGATATATTCACTGTGGTGTGTTTACCACCACATGAACGTGCACAATTCTATCATGATTCATCTATTGTAAATACGCCTCCCTTACATGTGAAATACATCCTATCCTCGTATGCGTCTTCGTCTAGTGCTCTACCTCCTCCTCCCTCATTGAGATAATGTCTTTTCCTGATCAAACCGCATAGTTCCGTGACTGCCTCTACGGTGATAAGCCTCAACGTTCCATAAGCATCCCACTCTCCAGGCTTCTTTCTAAAGTACACTAACCCTTCGTCCATGCACACTGGTAGGTTTCTCACCATCGCCAACCTATGTGTAGTTGCACCTATTTCTGCCTCGAGAAAGTATCTGACAATGCCAAACTGACTCACCTCCGGCGTTCTGGGCTGGCGTCGTGATGAATTGGCAGCATATCGTATGAGTGAGGCACTCCGCGTTGAGTTATGAGCCTTCATGTCGTTGCCTATGACCGTAAAGGGCCCGGAAAGTTCACCTGCTTCGCTGTTGGGTCCAAAGTGGACGCCCTTTTTCATGAAGTAACGTCGGGGCATATCTGGGTGCTGCGAAAGTAGTTCCAGATCAATTATATGCGATTCCTTATCCTTGTCGAAGTCATTCATCAGACGACTCGTATGGGGGCTCGTTTTGACTAGCTTGGAATACCCTACAAAAGAGTACGGCTCCTGTGACTGCGATTCTCCCTGCGCATCCCGTTCAGTCTCGGATCCTTGATTTTTTAGCCTCAAGATACGTGCAAAAAATTCGTGCAATGCGAGATTCCCATGCTCATCGGCGTCCGGAAGATTCTCCACATCGACTTCGACGTTGTCAATTCCAGTAAGACGATATCTGATATAAGGGACCATATGACGTTGTTCATTTAGCAGCATGTTGATTTCCATATTGCGGTTTGCGGTGATCCTGTTGTGTGCGGAAGACGCCACCATGCCGCATACTCGTTCCATTGTCCATTGTGAGTAGGAATACATTGGTCCCAGCCAAGTGAGTGCATCCGCTACATGAAGCATCTGATGAATGACAGGTAGACAAACTTTCAGACGTGCATATTCATATCGATAAAAGCGCTCTTCATAGTAAGTGACCCACTCCTCTAGGATCCGCCGGACCTCGAGTACATTCGCTGGAGTTATGGAGTTAGCTCCCGTTAATTGAACCGCTTGCACCAACTGCATATATTGCAAATAGTCCTCTTGCGGAATGTTGTGCAACAGATATATCGGTGCTAGCTGCAATGACCAGATTTTCCATTCAGCGGCTTTCATGTGGTGACAATGATCATAGAAGTTCCTGATAGCATCACCGAAGTGTGAGGGAAAGTTCGCACTGCTTGCTTCCATGTCTTTGCCTATCTGTTCCCAACGATGTGGCTCTATGTTCCAAGGATCGTCTGTCTTCCCAAACTTCTCAGGTTTAGGGTTGGATTTATCAAAGTTGGTGAGTGTCACTGCTTCATTGCGGTTTGTACGTCTGCGCTTTGCGGCGCGTATGGGCTGAGTTTGTTCTTCTTCGTTTCGGTCGACATTGGGAGGAGGTGAAGATCCAAAAAACCTGCCACGGAAATGCAACATTATGTCCGGGAAGACGTTCTCGTAGAATAAATGCATTGCATCTGGTGGAAAGGACTTGATTAAATCAATAGACGATAGCTGTGCAAGAATAGGCATTTTGTTCACACCGTACTTCTTTCCGATTGCTTCTGATCCCACTACTACAGCCATAATCCTGCGGGTTTCGTCGTCTGTGCGCATTCTCAGATCAGACATCGGCCGGAAGTCTGCAGCTACTGGGCAGTCAGCTTTGCTGGACACAGTTGCCGGAATGTCCGACGGCAATCGGTGGGGACAATATGTTGCGCCATTCCACACTCCGGGGATGTAACAGTAGGAGCAATACCGCTTTGCTCTGTTGCCCTTGAATCCCTGCAACGTCGCTCTGGCCGGCATGTCGCCAGACACTACACATATATGTGCTTTCAAGGTAAATTCATTCTTAGCATAAGCATTCCATACGTGAGGAACTCCATACTGAAGCTCGAGGAATTCCCTAGTCAAGGGATACAGAAAGGAATCCAAGTCTTTTGGATTGTTTGGTCCTGGAACGAACCCCACAAGCATAAGATTCCTCCTCTTGTATCTTTCCGATGGAGGAACATTGAGGTTGATCAACAATAAAGGCCAGATATGGAAGCTTCGTCTGCTCTTGAAACCCTTCACACCGTCAGTGCTAAGAACAAATGCTATATCTGTGTTGCGACGGAAAAGTTGCTTATTTTTCAGTTCTTGCATGTATTCTCCGGCCCAGAAATCCGTACGACTGTGTTGTCTTGCTGCCTGCACGGTCTGTGGATACGTGCTCATCGTGCGTGCCCTGTCTTGCTGAGAATACCACAGACGAAGACGATGGGTGACCGGTATGTACCCGTGGGACGCATACGGAGTTTTCACCGGGGGCTTTTTGGACGAACCACGTCGTACCACCGGGGGCGGCTTCCATCTGTCATGTCCGCACCACGTGCACTTATCAAGCTCTTCGAACATTGAGTATGACATGCAAGAATTTATACAACAATCGAATCGACGCTCCTTGACTCCGGTTTGTTGAGTTATCCGTTTCTGGGTAGTCCTATAGTCTAGTAGCTTGATCCCGTGGCATACTTTCCAGAGCTTGCAGGTGCTCTTAAAAGAATCCAGGCTCCAACCGGAAGCGACTTTAATGTCGTGTAAGCTGGCCGATATCATCTCCGCCTCACCTATGAGGGTGTTTCCAGCACTGCGGTAATTGTATCCCATGTCCTCGTCGTCTGAGACGATGCTTGCCTGAGAAGCGGATCCTTCGACTGGTTCGTCATCCGCAAGTAAAAGATCATCTAACTGAAGCTCTTCAATTCTTTCCTCAATTGCATCATTGGATACTATCACTCCTTGTGCCATGTTGCCTCGGCCTGGGGGCATGTCTGCATCGAAGTCCTCATCACTGTCCTCGTGGAGACTTTCAGGTCCTTGGCTTATCATTTCTGTGTCACTCTCCACACTGGTTTCAGAGGTCACATCAAGTTACTGTTGGGTTTCGTGTATTATTTCAATATGATTTGTACTCTCATTATCGGACATCCGCGGGGTTAGGGTTAACCTCTCCCGTACTTGCAGTAGCTGATGTGGTTGTGAATTTGACGTATTCAGCTCTGAAGAACTGCTGTCCGAGTTCTCAATATAAAGGTGAACTGATGGAGCTCCATGGTCTATCAACTCTTCTGACTGTGGCCCGTCTTCAATGGAATTGACCGGGTCTAGGTCTTCACCTGAGCTCGAACTGTTGCCGAGACCACCGTCCCGCGTTATCATGTTGGAGTGTTCTGTTTCTATCTTGTCGTATCGCATTCGCCAATCTATGGCATGGCTGTCACTATCGGATGACGGTGACTCATTTATTGGTTCGGAACGTGCATTCGTCCCTGCATTCTCTGGAATGTCTTCAGATTTATTGCTGGATATTTCGTCTCTTTCAGAAGAAGAGTGCAGTATCTCCGAAACCACTGAGGGGGTATTCGATCTGTCTGCAGGTGCGTTATAGGGTGATTCGGGGCCTTCGTTTGTTGATGAACTATAACCCATTGCTACATACTTGGACGTGCGGAGGTTGGGTCAGTGTTCTTGTTCAATTTGAGGCAAGACAGGTGTTCTGCATACCTTGGAGGTGGTCTGCAGCAGATGAACCTTGGCTTGTGGACTGCGCTTCGGTGTCTACCATGTCCGTCTGGCTTTCGTGTCCTGTAGATTCCATGTCGACATCTGATATGATGTCTGGGAGCGACGAGTCCATTTGTGACATCGAATGATTGCCGTCAGATTGGAGATCTCGGTCCATGACGTCGTCGCTGTGCACCGAATTTGAATCCCCCTGAGATAATCCATCTTCGTCCCTGAGACGTCTCGGGAGTGCCGGATCGCTGTCAAACTCTTCCAACTGGTGAGACTGCAGTTCTTCTTCCGCCTTCTCATTTCCCTGTGAATCTGGTGCCGCGTTGTCCAACACAAGCTTTTGCTGTAGCTCCTGCATCTTGTCGTGTCGTAACTGTGCCAAATGTCGGGCAAATTCTGCTCTGGATTTAACTATGTGCCCATAACCACCTCCGAGAGAACACAGGCAGTGTTTATAGAACTGTGACATTGCGTCCGGTAGGTCTAATTGTATCGTTGATATGATTCTCGAGGATGAATTGTTAGGATGTCGCAATGTAAATGGTTGTTGGTGGATGTCGCGCGAAGACGTTGCAAGCAAGGTGTTGTGGTTGTGTGTTGTGTAGACGCAGGGAACCAGGCTACTGCGTTGCCGTGCAACCAACAGTGGGGCAGCAGACAGGGTTGGTTGACGTGCCGCTAGTGTGTTGCTGTGCAACGCTAAGTGGGGCAGCAGGGTTGGTTGCTCTGTCAACCATATGTAAATAAACAGGGGTTGGGGTCTTGGCAAACGCGTCTTCCTCACGCCGTCTCTGCTCCTTTTCTCCCAACCTCTTCTCTTTCACTTCACACTCTACATCCGACCGACGAAAAAGCAACATCTCGCTCTACCTCAATCTATCGCTCGACTATCTGATATCCAAGCATCTTTATCATCGTATCGCCCTCCTAACTACGCAGATTCACAATGGATCCCGAATACCTCGAGTTCTTGCAATGTAAAAGGATGAAGGAAGCGGCTGCAGCCGCACCACCGAAATCGAAGGATCCCGCTGCTTCGTCTAACCTTGTGCCCCGAAGAATTGCTAAGCATAAGAAACGTCAGTGGTTCCCCCCTTTGTCTGTGCCCAACTAATAAAATTCTACACAGAGTCCCGGAAAGCCCCATCGCCTACGCCTGACGACAGCCCTCCCGAGAAAACGACACCTCCCAAACTGCCCGAGGTAGCACCTGCGATGGACACATCCCTTGGAAGACAGATGGTCGCTACATACTTTGACGATACTCCTATACAGCCTAGATCTAGGTCGACATCGGATCCCAGCGAGACGCCATCCCAACATGCTGCTGCGCGACAAAGCCACAAGAAGTCGTCTGCTCCTCATCCTAAACCAAGTGCGAATCGTAACAACAATGCAAAGAAGTTACCGAACCACAACGACATGCAGTCTACAATTGGGATTGATCAAGGTGCCACAGCCAATGCAGACAAGTCCATTGAGGACAAAGCGATGGCGTCCCTCTACAAAGACACGGCGAATCTGTACAGGATGTTCTGGATTGATTCTCAAGAATCCACTGCGAGAGTCGACTTTGGAGCAATCAGGAACAAGATTGTGAGAGAGTGTGCCCGTCGAGATATCGATCTGGATCAGCCCCTAGGAACATATGATGTCGACGAAATTGCAAAGACTATTCGCCAGGTGCAAATCACTGTCGAAAAGAAACTAGGATGCACCTGGCCACTGGCAGGCATACGCGCAGTTACGCACAGGAAATGCTTGGATACGGTGAAAAACAAGAGAAGGATTGCCAGGAAGAAGGGACAGACCCCCGCGACGAAGCCTCGTCCCAGACCCCCAAAGACAATGTCAGATTCCGAGGACGAAACAGACATTGCTGCCGCGGTTCACCCTGGACAGAACACGACCAACCAGGCTTCGAAGAAAATCAAGATAGCACCGACCGTGTCTAAGGTTTCACTCGCACCAAAACAGAAGTCCAAGGCCAAAGATGGTCCTGGGGACAAGACGAAAGACGATGTTCCCAGAAAGAAGTCCAAGGCCCCTGAGGCCCCTGTATCGGCCCCGACACCACCGCCGTGCCGAATGCCGATTTACGTGCAACCTGCTGGCAAATGTCTTCGAGTCTCAGGCGATATTTCCTTCGAAGCAATGATGGAACTTCTTCAACGTGTCCTTCCAATGGGATAATCGGATATCTTGTTCTATACACCAGTGACCGGTCCAGACTTCAGCCCGCAGAAAGCCAAGTGGTCGACTATTCACAGCGACGAGATCTGGGAAAACATTCTGATTGATCATTTGGAATCAGGGATCATGGTAAAGATTCAAGGACCTGGCAATTCCGAGTTTGAAGAGACAGAAGATGAGGATGATTCCGGGTTGCAGATGTCGGTACCCAAGGTATAACATGAAATTCCCCCACCCCACTCTGTGCAATGGAGAATGACCAGGCTTTTGATGATAGGACATCCCCGCCAACAATCGAAAGACACCGGCCCCCATCACCCAGCCGCCAAATTCTTACCTGACTCAGGTTGATCTTGATCTACCAGTCGCACCCAGCCCAGACCGCAGCCAGACCCCTGAGTCGGAGCGAGAATCTTCTCTGTCCGAACCTGAGAACTGGAAACCAATCCAAAAGAAGAGACCTGTGGATTCGGACCAAGAAGAACCACTGGCAACAAGGCCAACCAAGGGAATCAATAAGAAGAAGAGGTCTGACTCGTCACTTACACAGGAGATTGAAGATCTCCGGAGTGCCGGCATGCCGGACACCGACATGCCGACAGTCTCGCCCCCAGCTTCCCATGTTAACAATCCTTTAGATATGCAGACACCCAAAGATCTTTCAGGGATACCGTCCTCCGAAAGTACGCAAACGCATCCACCGGGCACAAGCGTCCTTCCAAGAAGAGGAAGACCTGAATCTTCCAATAAAGAGTCTACTTCCGACCAGCCCATCGATGGGCAAGAAGTCTCCAATTCCATGAGCGAACAGAGAAGCTCCAGCGCAAACCAGTCAGACAACGAAGAGGATAATCAACATGCTCGTCAGGCTACAGAAAGTGACAACAATCCTGTCGCCGCTGTACGGGGAAAATCCAACCCCAGAGGCAGACCCAGAACCAGGCGAGCCACACAGGCGCCGGAGTCTCAGGCTATCAGAAGTTCCCAGAGGAACAAGAAACCTAGTAAGAAAATTCGACTGAACCAGGAATGGGATCTGCAATGCACCATTGCTAACACAATCAAGAGAGCTCGTAGAGAGCTCAAAGCTAAGGTTGCCGAATTCAAGCTAGATATATAAGCGTTCCATGTAAACTGCAATTGTATGAGGTGATCGAGAAGGGGACTACCTGATATTGCATAGCTGTGCTAATACACAATGAATAGGGAGGATTTTACAAATTGCTACTGTACCACACACAATACCTACGACGACGTATCAAATGATACTAGGAGTTTTTCACGTATGTATAATATATTAGAACGTTGCGTTACCCGCACGCCCGGTAGCTTGAACAATAGAACTGATCATATTGCTGAATGTGCCATGCAGCCGGTGACCTGATACAAAGGTGGTGTGAAAAGCCCTACAATGTAGTGTACGTCCCCTATGAAATAGTGTAATATTCCCTATAGCATAGTGTAATAGCCTCCACAATGTAGTGTTCGTCCCCTATGCAATAGACTATTAGACACTGTAAAATAGTGTATTATTCCCTATAGCATAGTGTAATAGCCTCCACAATGTAGTGTTCGTCCCCTATGAAATAGACTATTATGCCCGATACAGTAGTGTAATATTCCCTATAGCATAGCGTAAAGGTCCCTAGAACGCAGTGTACATGCCTGATACAATAGACTATTATACCCTGTTCTAGTTGGCCGGCAGTTAACCGTCGCCCGCGGACTACCCAGTTACTCCGCGGACTAACTGGCCTCCCCACCTTCCGCCGGTCAACTGGTTATTTCACGGCTCCGTGGGCCAACTGAAGACTGCATGCATGTTGTAGCATCAATAAATGAGCTTAACCAACGCGGTTTCAATCCTATTAATCCAAGATGTATACTGTGATTATCCGGTTGAAATCTTATTCCTTCACTATCATCTTGCGCATTTTTGCTTTCAACCTCCTACGGCCAGCTATGACCAATTGCGGCCCTTTCGCTATTGGTAATAGGCCCAAGATTGCTTTCAGACTGCGTTTTCTCCCCGTCGCTACTCGAGTTTTCACTTTTTTCAGACTGTGTTATGTTATGGATGATGCCCCGGCAGTATCATACTGATGGGTAGTCGCGGACAAAGAGCACTACCATTCGACCTATATGTCATGGCCAGTGAAAAGGGAAGAATTAGCTCTTATTGACGAGCTACTTAGTATACTGCAGTAGCTAGCAGAGAAAATTCCGCCCTTGACCAACCAGGTGACCTGCGGAGTGACTAGGTACCAGGCGGAGTGACTGGGTGGCCGGCGGAGATACCCCCCTCCGTTCGCCAACTGGGTGACTGGCGGAGTGTACCTCCGTTGGCCAACTACCTCCGGGGACTAACCAGTTGCCCCACGGGCTACCTAACTCCTTGAACTGACCGGTTGATCAGCGGAAATTGGGTATTCCACGGATCAACTGGGTAGTCCGCGGGCCAGTATTATCCGCCGGCCAACTAGAACATACCCTATACAGTGGTGTACTTCTCCCTATAGAATAGTGTTGTGATCCCTATACGATGGTGTAAGTACACTATTCCATAGACTATTAGCCCCCACACAGTAGAGTGCGTGCCCTATGCAATAGTGCGATGCACACTAAAAAAGAGTGTATACACACTACTCACGGATCCATGACACACTACATTGTAGACTACCGCACACCACAAAATAGTGTGCGAACCACCATTATTTAAGATATGTTGCACTATAATACAGTGTGCCGCACCCTACAGCACGGTGTCCGATGTACACCATATTATGGATTGTTTGTTTTTTACACTATTGTGTAGGGTAAAGGTCCCTACAGTATAGTGTTTTTACACTATGTGGTAGGGACCTTTACCCTATCTGGTAGCGTATTTACACTATACTGTAGGGACCTTCACCCTATGTGGTCGGGTAAAAACGCTACAGAATGGTGTAAAAACACCATTCTGTGGTGTGTTTAACCTGATGTGGTCGGGTGCCTCACACCTTAATATAGTGTAAATACGCTATAATATAAGGCAAAATACACTATTCTGTAGGGACCTAAAGAGTGGATTTTACCCTATGTGGAAGAGGTTTTGGCACTATATAAACAGGTGAATCACACCACATGACACTATGTAGCTATGGCACTATGCAGTAGAGTATTTCACACTATGCTGTGGCGTACGGAACACTACTATATGGTGTAATGCTCACACCACTGGGAGGTGGTTTTTACACTACGTCCAATGTACGCCAGGGGAATGGTATTGGCGATGAAAGGATAGCTGTGTTCGGTATTGGATTATTTTTACGTGAGGGAAAAGCACGAATCCGCTCGATGGGTTAGCAGCAGTTGACCGTAACTTCTTGAGAACTGATATTCAACTATGCACGCGTGGCGGCCATCATTCATTAAAACTCCTATTATACATTGTGATCGTGATCTAAATAATCCGTCGATACCATGACAACGGCATCATTCGTGTTCGAAGCCGATGTTCCTATAAACTCACATCCCGTCGCATCCCAATCTTTACTCTTACTCTAAATTCAGCAACCATCCACAGCGCCGCCTCTCCATATACTATTACTCCACATTAAAACCACCCGCCCTCCCCCCCAGTTTTCACCTTCGCCAACGCCGGCCAAACTCCAAACTCCGCAGCGCTCACCTCAAACCTCGCCCCCAGCCCGGTGGCCATATCTGGCGTCCTCAGCCGCGGCGCGCCAACTGCCACGGCCATGTCTTCACGACACTCCCGAACTTCTCTGTCCTTGTTGTAATCCTGCACGGGAAGTGTTGGAGGGCGTCGGCGACGGCGATACATGAACGCGAGCGCGATAATAAGAAGAACCAGCACTGCTGCGCCGGCGATGGGGAGGGCTACGCGCAGCGGCGATGACGGGGGCGGGGTTGTGGTGCCGGATGCGGTTGCGGCGGTTGTGGCGAGGGCGGCGGCGGGGTCGGAGGTTGAGCGTGGTGTCGCGGTTGGCGTTGTGGATGTGACGGAAGTTGAGAGTGTCGATGTTCGGGATATTATTGCTGTACGGGAAGTTGGTAATGTGGAAGTTCGCGACGCGGATGCTGACGCCGAGCGCGGTATGTATTTATACGTAAACGTCTCCTCCGCCCCGCCGCCGACCGGGCGAAGTTTAACCGTTGTCGTCACGGCGCGCGCGGGTGAATCGAAAGTGCTGGCGGCGGGGATGCAGGAATAGGTGTAGCACGGACTGTTCGGCGGCCAACGCGGGCCGGGGCCCGAGGCGGAGGTCATTTCTGAACCGAAATTTGGAGGCAGATATGGCGATATATAGGAGTTTTCGAAAAAGGAAACATGGGGGGACCCATGTGGAGGCTGGTAAGTGGTCGTTACAGATTGAGGGGTGACGGGCCGGGGATTGGTGGACGCTGGGGAAAAAGCAAATACAGTGCAGCCCGGGGTGAGAATTCGACACGGTTACGATTGGATTGGGGTGGACGGTATTTTCGAGGGATTTGCGAATAGATTAGGTTCGGGGGGATATCCTGGGTGGGCGTCGTTGGGCCCCTGGTTGCTGGAACCGGAATGATCGTTGTGATAGGCTGTGGTGTTCTAGCGTGTTGTCTATCTGAAACGCGACGTGTCCATCTCCCGCCACCTTCCTGGTCACGCCCGGGGACATGGTTGGACCAGCGCCCCGGGACGTACCACTGGAATTTCGTCAATCTCGGGTCGAAAGCGAATCGTTCTTTCCTGACATAAGCCTTCCGCGAGCTATTGTTACGTCTATTTATGGTGAAAGTTAACTTGCATGGTTTAGTCACTGTTGGATATCGCGATATCCATGTGACCGTTGTAGTCGCTAGGATCGGCTTGCAGCTGGCTAACACCATGTCTTCGATAGACTGGCACGGGTAAACTTTGTTGCGCGTAGGTAGGTTACTTACGTAATTGGTCGTAGGATCAAAGTCCAGTACATTTCTTCATGAGACCGAGAAATAGACCGGCAAACCCCCTGACGCGGCCCGATCCGAAGTGATCCTGGACGTGCGGGTCTCGGTATGGGTTGTCGGGACGAAGGTTCGCCTTTCCGGTTCACAGTCGGTACGGCATCTGCAAGTCTGTTTTTGTTGTTGTTCAAATGATGCACTTAACCGTTGCCCCGTCTCTTGGACCGGTACACAGGTCGGTTCAGTTGGTTTGATCTTCGTGAATATGGCTCGCTGAGTTGATGCTGTGGCGCGCGGACGTCATGGAGCCCGTAGTGTTACCTCGACAGACACAGATTTTGAACAGCGAGGCGTTTTTCGGAATGATGCCAGCAGCCATGCTTCAGCTGTGAAGCGCGTCCGGATGATCGTTGTAGATCAATCAAACGAATTCGTGCGGGACTGCAGTTCTCTTCCTCTTCGTCGCTATCGCTTCTTGCTATCAGTGTGTTGTCTGTGAGGGATCAAGAGATAGTCGTGTGCTCGTTTCAATGTGTACTGGAAGAGACAGAGAACAGCAGCAATAAGAGCGGTGAGACTCCGGAACCTGGTCCCACATGACTAAACTGAGTGATAGCAGCAGCTAAATTGGCAATTCCAAAAAGCATAAGGTCTACTGCAAGCACGTAGCATGAGCTGACCCAATGCCGCGGACTCGGGTATCCGGTGGAGCCGAAAATCAGGCGAGGAACTATCCGCGGCAATACTTCCAACCATTTTGTACGGTCCAAGTTTGATGTGGACTTTGGGGCTGCCATTGACGGCAGTGCAGTAGTATGTATTTCTGCAATAACATGAACTATCAAACTCCTGCTCAGCTGCCTGCGACCGTGCATTAACCCTCTTCACCCCAGCTACGATCAGCTCCGGCGCAGGAACGAGAATAGACGCTGACGACTTTGCGGAATCGGGGACGAGAGAGCTTTTCCTTATGATCGGTCAGTCCGGATGTGAGAAGATTTTCAAACTTCCGAAGGGAGCCTTTCAACGCTCCATCAGAGCCTAGATTAGTTTTTAAATATCCTTCGTCGGTCGCCTGATTTCTCGATTGGAAAATTTCTGAATGTTCCTGCAGGGGATCAGATCGGACGACTTTAGGTGAACTAATTTGTCGAGCATGGTAGAGCGGTTGATATGTATTGTTTGCGAGCTACATTATTAATCCAGTGCCCCCGGGATGAAAACGGGATTCCATCGGGCGGCAATATTGTCTGGTCGACGCTGCATCATCGATGGTTCGGTTGTGGTCATCTAGGCTCTGGTCTTCTGCTGTTTTCTTCTCTTCAGTTGCACAACCTAAGCATCAATATGATCATAATTCCATTATTTAAAGCGCATTAGAGTGGTTGGCTGATCGCCGCGCGCAGGGATATCGTGCTTTCTAGAGTTAGTCAAGGTGGTTGCCAGACTTAAGAAGTGTGTGTGTGCGCTTCACATTGCACTTGATACTGTCCGATTTAACATGCAATTATTAGAACAAGAGATATAAAATGTGCACCGGCGCGCTGCGCGCAGAGATCAACACTCGACCCGCCGTGCAATGGCAATTTATGCTGCGTATGCTTGTGTTATTCAACTGAATATCGGTGGACGGAGAGGAGAAGAAAATCTTCGGTCAACTAGATAGTTCGTGGATTACCTAAATCCGCGCACTACCTATCACTATTGAATATCTCGGTTTGCTAGCTTGGGCCGGGTATTCTACCGGTGAAATGGGTACTCCGCGGGCACTATTCGCCGTCTAGCCCCAACTGCAGTTAACACACGTACCTGGACTGTCCAAATTGTTGGCGAATATGACTGCATTACTTGCCGCATAAAGTTGAAGAGTCCAGGACGGATGGTAGAACATCACTCGCGTTTTCAAGGCGGTATCATCGAAAGGCAATACACGTTAAGTTGTCTATATCATGTAGGATTGAAATTTTTTAACAAAAACTGAAACACCTATCTATTCTTTATCTTTCTCCCGATCCCACGTCTAATTATTCAAAGATGACTATACTATGGCGCGATCTGACCACCAAAGCCTCTCTGTACTACTCCCACCCCCGAAACATTAAAATATAGCGAGGATCCTCACTAACCAACGGGTGGCTGGACATCACAGCCGAGCAACGTCAACACGGTCCCATTAATTAGTAGAGCCGCTGTTGTGAGAAGAAAGACGGCCGGATTTCCCCACCAGAAACTGTGCTTTAGATTTTTGCGCGGCCGTCGAGGTTATCGGCAGTTTGTTGATATCCCTCACGCGTGGGAAGCCATCTGCCCCGTAATATATGAGGCGTTGGCTGCGCTCACGCTGTATCGCAGGATCTGTGGGGCCGAATACGGACTCATACGTTGACGCTGAAGCTGAAGCTGTTGTCTTGTTGGGTGCCATCGAGGGTGCTTGTAGTATGTGTGAAATGGAGCGTTTGTTTAACTGATCTAGTTGTATGGAGAATGAAGTGATGTTTAGCTGACTGGAGCTGGGAGTCGAGTTCAAATTGTTGATGAGCGTCTGCGACAGTGTATGAAGTGATGAATTGTTTATGAGTACTCGAGGAAGTAATCTGGCTTCCATATAAACCTCTTGAGCTCGTACTATCATGGTCACAGCCACACGCTCATTTACAGTTTGAAACAAGTCTCTCCAACACGAGTGTGGTGTTCCGTTGCCTACCTTCATCTTGCGACATAACGCTTTCGAAATGCCTTCGGATGCCTTCAAAATGGCGGTCTTTATGCGTTCCCGCATGATGACACGGTCTTGGTAGTTATGTAGACATCCTTGTTTCAACGTGGCACCGACCAGCCACAATGTGAGCGCACTTTGACTAACGTACCATCCACCTTGGTGGGGCGTGCGCGCAGTCTCCGGTCTTACGGGTTGATTAGGACACGCTTGACAGTTGGCTGCTGGCATGAACCCTTGTCGGCCTATCGACATTCCTGATCTATGCGTTGGAACACAGCCGATACTATGTGGCGGAGCATAGACAAACAGCGGGTGTGGCTAAAGAGTTCGTAGCCTATTTGATTATGGGGCAGCCTGGACGAGGCTAGCGCCGGCATGCAAAATGTTTGACAGTATGCCCAACTTGAACTAGTTCATCTTGGTGATACTGCGACTGATATTCACGTACCAAGGCGCAGTGAGGTTGTTGGTTTTCAAGCATGAATTTACTTCTTGGTTGTATCTGATGTGGCGGTGCCGCTTCATTGGCGGCGGCTGGAGCTCCATGTTGGTGTTTCGGCGGTTCTATTTTTCTAGCGCGCTTATTTTTCCGTGTAACCTCAGAGGCAACGTCGTTCTTCAATATTTGTGCTGGCTCTTGGTTTTTCTATGTGCCGATGGCCAGATATTATCCGGCTTTTGATGTAGGCTAGTAAATATGCTGTGAGTGACCAACATGGAGAGAACATCCGTCGCTCCGGAATTCTATCTAGCTAGAACGGTTAGTTGGCCTAAAATATACGATGCCCTATCTGCAAACTTTGTTGGGGTGACAACCTTGTATCCGGTGCATGACGGACGCGATATATCCAACATAGGGTCAACTTGCATTGATGGATACACCGTCAGTTCTGTAACAATATCTCGATAGGCAACCGGCACAAAGAATATATAAAGTTTCAGTGCTCACACGGGTTATTGTTCTACTACCGGAATTCGCGCCATTAAACACCGCAACTATATACCAATTTCAAAAATTTCATAATTACAAACCGACCCGTCAGTCAAACTTGAAAACCACACACACCACCACAATGTCCAACTCGAACCGAAATGTCCAGAACCCCGGCAACACGGCGCCCGTCCAACAGCCCCCGAATAATCGAGGAAAGACTTGCGTAAGCTGTTCCGCTCCGCCCGTAGGGCACTCCAATAGGTGTGCTGCTCGTAAGTATTCTCCAAGACCCCCAACTCTGCACATAGCTAACTTTGTTACTTGCAGATCAGGTTGCAGTGGTACCCCGAGATGATAAACCCAAGCCGAATATCTCCACGAACTTCTGAAGCGATGCCTCTGGTTCTTGAACGAAGGTTTCGTTTGGATCGTCTATTGTGTTTAACGGAGGGGAGTTGACAAGATTATTATGAACAACCGTGGTGGTTTCTTTTGTTTGTGTTCGCTCGCTGTATGTTATTTCATAGAATGTAATATTTTTCCACTTGCCAATCGATGAGTAATGACCGCACCCTATTCTTAGTCCATGACGCAGAGTAATTGGTAACTCTGACTACTTTCGAGAAACTTTCACCAGATCTTGAGTCTAGGATATTTATCTCATAGCTGTATCCAAGCGGACGATAGTCGGATGTGTGGTTAATGTGCTGCAGCAACTCGAGCACAGCAAAGACGAATTCCAGCTCGAGGACCAGGCGAGACACTGGAACGATACAACGCGGTTGATCTCAAAGTCTACAGATATCTCAATCTTGCAATGACTCCCCTGCAGATATGAATAAACCTTGTGTTCCGGATGACAACGTACGCTACACCGTCGATCACTCGGTTCTGGACTTCTGACTTCTCAGGCATAAACCTGGGTGTTCAGTACGCATCGCTGTCTTTCAAGTTTCGCTATATCTTCCAGTACTACGCTTCATCAACAAATGCAGCACGAGCATTCTTTAATCTCAAACATCCCACAAATCTAGTTCAAGTGAAGTTAAGCACAGCGTCGTCTACGCTCAACCGACGGACCTCACACAAGTACTACTTGCACCAGCTAATCTCTTGATTTTCCACAGAAAGACAATACCAACCGTGGTGAGTTGAAGAAAGAGAAGCTGATACGATCGATGGTCACGCCGGGGTGCCTGGCGCTAGCTTTGTTATCTTACTCGTTTCGGGTGTTTTGTTGGTTTCACTCGTCCAGTGGCTTTGGGTTGTGGCGTAAGCTTGGTTCGATGCAAGCGCCTGTTGGAGTGTCAGGGTTTGTCATTAGCGCGCCACGTTGGTTTGTCATCAACCTCCGTCTCTGCCCCCGGGCCGAGTTGCTTCCACGAAACAGATCTCCGATCCAATTTGCAAACGGGTTACCAGCATTAATTCTACAGAGAAGGTCTATTATTGCCAGACCGGATTAACAGCGCCACACGGTTAATTCCTAACTCAAGATATTTTTCGCGGATGGCGAAGTTCAAGGTCTGATCGAAGTAGTGGCTCTGTGTGGTCGGGCCGTGGTCGCATCAATCACTCGCATTTGGGGTTTCGCCGAAGCCATCTCCGTAAAATCTCCAGGCAGCATGTTGAAATGAAACCAACGCCGGCCCGCGTCTATATCACAGCGACTCTGGCAGTGCGTATCTCCTTGCTAACAGAACTTGCATTCAGAAGGACGCCCCAGAGCTGACGCCACCGGCGAGGTATCTTGCAACCACAGGACTTCGATTGAGGATAGCCCAAGTGGGATGGGCGCGTTCATCTTGACGGAAGTGACCTGTTCACAGCCGTCATCCCCACCGTCCGTCTCGTCACCTCGCTCTCGGCGACGGCACAACTATCACCCCCACACCCCTCCCCCACTGTCCGCGCACCCAAGGCCCTGTTCGTGATCGTCCGTTTCGGCTTCATCGGTCCCAGATCACGTCTCTTGAGGGGCGCAATCAGCAGGCAATGCGCACGCATTCTTCGCGCCCCAGCCAAAGACACTGCAGTCGCGTCGTATTCCAGTGCAACGGAAGTCGGCGCGGGGCGAGCAGAGATGTAGTAGCCAAGCGGTGACTGGACCTCCCACACGGCGGCGCGCGTCCGCGCAGCACCGTGTCTGAGCCGCTGCTGGCGTGCGCAGCGCATCACTAGCGCAGCGCGCATGAGCTATGATGTCCCGGTGTCGTGCGCTGCGTGCGCTCTTCAATAATCGGCTGACCAACTCCGCCATCATGTAGCGCTAGTTTATTCATACCGTCTCACTCGCTTTACAGGTAGGCTTTCCACTGCGACATTGTGTATCAATGGAGTGGTCAAAGAATGATGTTTCACACATAAATAGTTCACTGAAGCCTCGGATAAGAACGTGGTCGATGCCTCCTGTCGCTGGCTTGGGTACAGGCTGTAAACTCCAGCTTGCAGAGTCCACCCACTCATCGATCGACCCGGCCGGACAAGGAGTATGACAGCTCCGCCTACGCCGCCGCCATCAGCCCCAAGGCTCAGTACTTGAATGGGATTGTGCTGTCCAAAAAAGACGTCACTGAAGCCCTGCTGAAACCCGTCGGCGGAAACATGGTGCTCCGTTTTACTTCCGCGCCGACTGCAAGATGTTCGACTTCTGTCTGCTCGCCCCAGTTAGAGCCCCGTCGGTAGGTGAAAATCGGAATAGCTGCGCATATGTGAATAACGGCAGCAGGCATTTGCAGCTCGAGTGATAGCCGATGCAAAGCGCACTGATTGCTCGTTGTGGATTTGGTTGCGTTCCGCGGCACCTCCTCGCCTGCTAGGGTTCTCAACTCTCAAGCCGCTGCCGCCAATGTATCACGAAGGAACCGTGTATTAGACTAGGAGCCGGGAACGGGCGCAGGACCCGGTAGACGGTGGTCGCAGTAAAGCGACTCGGTTGCCAACACTACCGGTGTTTCGACGATTGTCAATCCGTACCAGTGCGCCCCTCGACACAATACGGTCACCTAGTATCATAGCAAATCCGGCCAGCTTCGATCGAATGCCGTAAATTACCGAAAACTACCCCTGACGGTCCTCGGCGATGTTAACGGTTGGTATGTTACGCATACGTATGTATTAGAAGACGACCCCCGAGGCTCTACTCTCCGGCGGCCTGAAAAGCTCAGTGACATCCAGCCATACCAAATACTTATCCCGCTTCTCGGCCAACCCAGACTGCGGACTCAATATGATCACCAACAAGGCTGCGGGGAAAGCGGAGCACACCTCGAATGATAACCGCCACTTCAGTATGCCGACGTTGAATATACCGGCCGCAACACAATATTCACATCTACGACCGCGCCGGCGAACGAGGCGCCGCCGAGCGCCGTTTCTTCGACTTCTAGCTGCCCTATTCCGACGACCCTGCGGCTGGCGTGACGCCAACCCTGACGACGGACGGCGCGGATGACGCCGATGATGCTACGGACCGCTACTTCTCAAGCGCGTAAGAGGTGGGGTTTTCACTGTCCGTCGATTTTGAGGGGGTTGCAAAGCTCTCGAGGATGAAATTTTTGACGTCCTTGACAAGCTAGTGTTTCCTGGTTTCAAAGTTCCCTAGGTGGGAAGGCTGGCGAGCTTGCACTGCATGGGAACGGCCGTGTCGGGGGGCAGAAATCGAAAAATCTTATCCCCGTCCGCACCGGTGAGCTACAGTTGTAACAGTCACACTTCTGTCCGCTTCAGCGTCGGCATACTGATTGATAAGCTGCGGTTCAACAGTGTCTTGCGCTCGATCCATGATGGTTTTGGTTTACGGAATCGATAGGTGATAGTAGCTTCCGAGAGTCTCTGATCTTGTCTATTTAACGTTCACCCCAAGTTATCTCGACCTTCTCCTAGTATCATATTATTACCCCACATCGTGCTGCCGCGAAGTTTTCCCTCTAGACATTTAACCGAGCTCTCAATCTAGTTCATGCGAATCGTATATTCTTCCCAGTCATCAGCGGTCAAGGTATCCGCTTTGGCCATAAATTTTGCGGCGAAGTAAGCCACATCGCATCCGGCGAATGCTGCGTCGCTGGCTATGTCGTAGGATTCCTCCCTAGCTGGAAAGTGTCCGACCAAGAGTAGATGATGGAAAAATTTTCGGCAACGTGCGTTGAAAATTCTTCATGTGAAGTGTTGCGGTCTAGTGATGGTGTGCTACGGCAAGCCGGGTAATATCAGATGTATTGAGTTGCGTTGCGGGACGGGATTGTATTCGTGTCGTGTTGAATGACGTTCATTCAAAGTGAGGCAGCAGTTTCCTTCGGTGAAGACTAACATTCTATGGCGACTTGATCAAAGCGCCTCCGCCGGCCACCAAAGACGCTGTGATGTAGACGTGTCGATATCCGCTGGCCTTTCTCCGTTCTCTTACGACAAACGGTGTGATAATGTTCGTCATTGTATCCAACCTTCGCCAGCGACGCAAACACCCCCTCAATCTGCAAGGTTGTATCGTACCTATAGGCCGCAATATGAAGGACCACAAGAGCCCCCGGAAACTGCATGGACCCGAATGGCAAAACCCGCGTTGAACACGGTCCGAGAACACCACAAGTACAAGTCCAGTACGGCTAGACGAACTTTTTATGGGCAACTCCCGCGCGCACTTTGCTTGGTGTTGTTTCGCTGCCACATTCACGGGTCGCGTCGCCGGTGCCGCGCCGTACCTGTAACAGTGCGCGCCACAGCCCCTGTGACAAGGCTGTCGCGCTCACACTCGCACAGGGCGCACTCCAACGCAGCTTCCTCAAGCCCCCCGCGCTCCTCGAAGGCGCGGGTAACTGAGTGCTCGCATCCGCAGTACACGGATGTATATTTCTCCATGTTCGTCCCAGCGGGCTCGCAAGGCCGTGGGAGCGACGGCGCCACGAGAATGTTTTTTTTAAAGTTTCAAAATTAGGCAGCCCTTCCGGACAGAGGGCAGATTGTACAATTTACCGGTACATTCCTTAAGCCTCTCCTTGTTCAATGGAGTTTTATTGAAACCTGCGGCCTGGTCCAGCGCAAGCAGGTGGAAATACAGCCATCGCTTGTTGAAGTCGACATTTGTACATCCACAATCACTCGCATTTTAGTGCACTGTCTCTCGCATGTGGAAATGATTAAACTTCGTCCGTCGAGTTGTATTATTGTGATAATATATCGTGAAACCCGCAATAGCTTAGGGTACAGTGGAAACTTACTATTAGTTGACTATATTGTAAGATCGTGCCGCACCGCAGCTGAGGTACGAAGCGCACTTCCTACCGTACCGGTCGGTTGGTTGGCTAAATAGTCCTTCCTACATACTCTTCGCCTGGCCCAAAAGAGTTTGTTGAACGGTATCGTGAGTATTACCAGCTGTCAATGTCATAATCCCCGCTAGGGCGGTCCGTAGATACGATTCAGGCCAGCGGCTGGTCAAGTATCGATGCAACGCTACTAAACAGCCGGATTGTATGTTTCGCAACCCTGAGCTCATTGAAACGGATCCCTTGTCACATATCTCACGTGCAGTTTGATCAACCGCACATCGTTTGTACCTTGCCGCGAGTGATACCGTGAGCTTCTCCCCCGACCCGTCTGTATCTACACGGCTTCGACGAGCATTAAAAGTCGAGCGTGGGAGGAAGTACCTCCTTGTGCCTGTGCGTTCGCCCTTTCAGCTGCTTTCGCGCAGTTTTTCCGGCGCCGCCGCCAAGTTCAGCAGCTTCCCTGCCACATTCACGTGCTCGTCGTACGTAGCGGTGCGCGCCACAGCAGCCGTTCTCAGTAACACACCGCCGTGGCTCGCTCCCGTAGAGAGCCCTGCGACGTGATTGGTGGCGCGGTGCCCACGTTCTTGCACAGGTATAGGAATCGGCGGCGCGGGCGGTGCGAGGCGGTGAGGGTGGTGGAACTGGCGTAGGGGCGAGAACACTACGGGTATCACACGATGCATCACTTGTTGCCGCGCCGGAGTATAGAAGGGGGAAGGCCATGAACGAAGCAGACTGCCGCGTTAGGTTTGCTTGACATCGAACGACAAACGCCAATTTCTGGCTTCACTATGTCACTGCGACGACGAAACTGCAGTTCCGATGCCCATCATGTCCACCGAGGTAATTATATCTAGTTCGTGCTGAACGAAGCACTTTATCGGTTATAGCCATGCCACGAGTGACACATTGTGCTTCTCTCCCGGTCGATCTCCATCAACACGGATCATGATCACCGTATTCACCTCCCCTTTTCCCGTGCAAGGAAACCGCCGATGATTCCAGCGAATGCGCTTCCCACAAACATTATACCTTGAAACTGTAAAATTCTTGAGCGATCGCACGTACAGTCGTAAACACGAAGCATGAACATTTGACGCTTTCCGCCAGGCGAGTCGTACCATGTTGGAGCCTGGGCGCATGAATATAGGCTTGCAGGAGGATGCTTGCTGTGATGGAACCGTACGATATGTAGTTCTTTCTTTTGTTTTGACCGGAGCGGGCGGAGTCCTCAATACCGCGATATCAGCTTTGACTACATGCCAACCCGCCAACCTAGGGTAGCGCGACATCCAGCTGAGCTCTGCAGCCGAATACGAAAATTTAACTTCTTCGGTACTAGCACGAGTATTCAGCTCGCCTCAACAGTAACTCGCTACCAAAACTTACCGTGCAAGCGCCGTGGCGCTGCAAGCCACAGTCCGAACAAGCCTCATGCGCCAACCTCAGCTCGGTTTCTGCGTTTCCCCGCTTTCTTGGGCGCCGTGTGTTCTACCTTGTTTGAACATCTTTTGCTTCCTAAGGTCAGTGGTGTAGAGTAGTGTACGGCGTCGGCTAACGGATCAAAGTGAGCGGATAATTCGTTGCTTTTTCCTCGCTTGAACCGCTTGGCAGTTCTTATCGCGCAAAAGCCCCAGCACGGTGATCAGGTGTCCGCCGCATGAGCTTCAGTGGTCTCTGGAGACGAAATAGAATCTTCGATGTAGTCTAGAACGGTTCGACAAGGTACGGGCTGAACTACCCCACAGTTCAGCTGGAATTAATCGATTGTGTTGCAGAATTTCTTCTTCGAAGCTTCTACACTGCGAATGAACCGCTATATAACGTACGTCGTCTCCTGTTCTCAAGTAAGCGTCTCCACAAACAACATCTTTATCTTCCCCACTCATACTACATTGAACGCACAGTTAAGCGATGTCCGAACCAGCACCCACAGAAGGGTTGGAGACAGAACTCACAGAAGCGCTGCAACCAGCACCGATAGAAGTATATTTTTCCGGATCGTCGGTAGGAAATGCTGACCTCCTTAGGCGCGAACGGTCGAAGTCGAGCTTGTGGGTATCAACAACACGGACTTTGTATTTTCGCCTCACGGGGCTCCGAACATCATCTTCTTCGAGTCGGAGGGCACAGAGGTTGTTACACACCCCCAGGCCATCACTGGCAAGAGCATCTACAGTGAGGCGGGGACGGTCAAGGGAACAGTAGGCGAAGGGAAGAATCTGCTAGCGTGTGTGATGTACGATGTCCCGGGCCAGTGCGACGCATCCAAAACGATCCTGGTGGTTATCGCTGGGACGTTGGAAAAGGATGACGAGCTGCGGGTGCTGGCTTTGGTGAGTTTAGCCCAGATCCTGTCGTGGTGCAGATTAGTGATTGTGCACATAGGGCGACATCATACCGAGAGATACTGTGCTGGATATCGACTTCTTCGAGAGCATGAAAAAAGAGACCGGTAAGACGCTGCGCAGCCGGGTGTATCTGCCACTAGCAGAGGGAGAGCCGGTCATTGAACTCGCCTTTGACGTCCAGCGTGGAAACTACGGTCGGAAAGCGGTCAACATTACCATCAGCGAGCGCGAGTCCCTCCAGAAAGCGCTGACCCACGAAGCCAAACAAAAGCTGCATTCGCACCTCCAACGCGAAGTGCAGCAGCGAATCGTGCAACAAGAGCCAAAGCCGGGCATGGATCACTACGAAATCTCGACAGATTTCAAGGGCCAGGCGGTGCACGAGAGCATCACGATCGCCGCGCTGCTGCACTCGAAGAAGTACCCGCTCAGCTGGGAGACGCACGCCGGGAATATGACCTGGTTAATGGACCGCGACACGTTCGAGTTCGTGCGCGGCATCTTCTGGAACGACGACCCGGCGTGCGAGCTGTTCAACGATGACAGGGACCCGGAATCGAACAGGAACACTGCGACCGGCTTGGTCTGGTACCAACGCTTTAGCAGGGAAGACCCGCGGGACATCATCACTCGGTCGCACCATGGTGATCTGCAGTTTCTCCATGCGATGGCGACGGAGTTGGGACAGGACCCAAACGTCACGCGCCAGCTGTGTTTAGACTGGGCGAAGTTGATGTATGAGCTCGCTGTGGGCGCCGTGTCGGAGTGGACGCTGCTGCAGGATACGTATCTGAAAAAAAGCTTTCACAACGGCACATCGCCACCGGGCAGCATTCCCTTGCGGGAACTGCTGCTGCAGGGAAATGCTTCAAACTATAACTGGGTGAAGATTGATCGGCGCGCACTGGGCACCGTGATGCACATGATCCAGGACTCTTATTCCCGCGGGCACTGCCAACGCGAGATACTCAATCCACAGAACATTGACTATGGCACATCGTTCCTCGGGTTCTGTATAACTCCCCACACCCCCCAGGCGCAGATCGTGTAGCTGATTCGCGCAACACAGTTGGCTACCACAGGAACATCCTGAAGTTCCAGGATAACCAGCCCGGTCGCTTTGGCGCCATCGAGAATTTCCACTACTACCACGGTCAAAGCGACGACCACTCCAGCTACGACGTCAAGCCGCAGCAATTTGGGTCTATGGCCATAGTGCCCAAGAACCTGTCGACGTTCGACGATATCATTGGCGCGAGAGATTCGATTGACCAGTGTACCAAGCTGGTGGCGTTCTGGTGTGATAAGGTGCAGTGGGAGGATGGCCCGCGCCAGCTTTTGGAAGAGATCTTTACGCTGTCCCAGCATGCGACGCCCTCTAATACTAACGTTTGAGCAAGAGCTACCCAGTCCGTAGATATTTGTGCATAATAAACGAAGCTCTACTACTTCTCATATCTTCCGTGAATAAAATTGACAGTCCGCGCGGCCGTGACAACATGTATGTTATCACACGCCTACATCAACCGACGGCGTGTTTTGGGATCAACTCGGGACGCAGGAACGGAGTCCATAGGGCTCGGCAGCGTGAGTTCCACTTCGGCCTTAGAGCAACGGTGATTCTGTCAATTGTAGATTTGGATGATGGGGTCTGAGTTCTACTCGTTGTGGTAGGTTGAGCGTGTGTCCCGACGGCCATGGGCGCCGCAGTGGCTTGGGTTATGACTGTAGCCGTCGAGTTTTTCGAGGTGGAGGCGGAGAGGCTGCAACTCCGTCGCATTTGCATGAGTCTTTAGTTGTCTTGGAAGGGATTCAGCTTCCTAACGGTCGCGTGAGTGAGTGAGTATAACGAGTGGTAGATTCGGGGAAGAGAAATTCGGCCCACGCGATCCGCGTAAAGTAGCTCCAGTAGCTCAACTCTGCTTTGTACTTGCGTATTCGTCAGAGCACCGACACTGGGTGTATGGGTCACTGTGCACGAGCATGACTACCACGCTCGTCCTCTCAATCGGAACTGTTGAAGTGTACAATCCTGGATCATCGATAGTTCGGTTTCTCGATCTCAGGGCCCTTCTTTCTGCTTTTCTCTTTTGTTCCTGAACACTCAACACAAGTATGTCTCAAAGAACCCAGCAATACGTTGAACAGGAACCTCCGCTGTTCTTACTTCTACCCGGAATAGTCTTCATCCTCCAAAAGCTGTCAGCCACGAAGAATCTCGCTGTTCCGACGAAGCACAAGGTGATCGTTGGTAGGCTGCTCCAGTTCAATCGGATGCAGACTAGCCCAGGATTTCGATGGAATCAATCCATCTGTTAACACAACAAAATCTAGGAGAGATACGCTTACTTTTGTAATTATGTTGATCAGTCCGAAGCGAAGTCGTGACGTGGGGTGGCGATGGTTGCCATGCAACGTTCCTACAGATCGGTGAGAATTTGTGTTTGCAACTGCCAAGACGCAATCGACCCTAACCCGCACCAACGCCGGAATTAACCATGGCCTAAATTACACCTGCTTCGGTCCTGACATGCGCTGTGGGTGCCACATAAAGATGCGCCAGCGACTGGGTCAGACTGAGTTAGGGTTTTAGTCCGCCCATCGTACACCCACATGTATCGCGCAGGCACACCTGCTTCCACGGCATCTGAAATATCCTGCAACCGCACACATTGAACTTACTTCTTCACCTACGCGGCCGCTGTTCAAGCGCAAGAGATTTCCGAAGGTTGTGGCGCCATGCAACGTCGTTTCGCGGCGCACGTGACATTGTCCACGTGAGCGCGGCGGCGTGCCAGCTGTGGTGAGCACTGGTGGGCGCCGATGCGCTGTGTGAACAAGCTCCCAAAAAAAGTGGCGCAGCAGTGCGCGCCAGTACGGCCGGGGAAGTTGAGGGCGCCGTGGGCGGCGCTTTTTGGCTCGCCAGTACTCACGCCGGGAACGAGTGTCATCGGCCGCATCGCGAGGACCGCGTTGAGCGCGGTCCGGATATCGACACCGCCCCTCGTCGCAGCCACACTGAAGCTTACGCTGGCGGGCTATGGTACGGTCATGGTGTAGGGACGGTGCCAAGGAACGGGATCAAAACGGTACTGAAGGGAAAATTCATATGTCGTGCCTCCACGTCCTCGAGATACGAACGGTACCACTAATCGCCGCCTTGCGCAGGCTTTCAGTAACCCGCTTCTCGGGGAACGAACTTCAAGACGCGCCGGAGGAACTGAGAAGGAGGAAAACCGTCCCTCCGGCAGTTCGGGGGTTCCCTTAAAAGTGATGTCAGCTTTTCTGGCAGGACCGACGCAAGCTTGTCGTCGGTCACTCTGGACGGGGATTTCGGGGGCATTGTGTTGGATAGTGGTATTGTGGGTTCGTGTCGGAGTTGCTCACATGCGTTGACGTCAGACCACCGCATTCGTAGCACGGGTATCAGATTCAGAATGCTTGTCACAATCGCTTCGATTGTGAGTCTCTCTAGCTCCAACTTAGTCCTCATCTCGTCGCTGGTCTCGCGGACCTGTTTGACTGTAATTTCGGTTTTCGGTGGACACGATCAATACCTGCTCACAGTGCGAAACCGCGCAAGGCACGCTGTCTGAGAACAGCATGTAAGTCAGATGCCTGCGAGAAACAATGAAAACTGAGCGTCGTCGTCTTTTCAAGATATCTCATCAAGGACACATACGTAAGCTAATCCCACCGACTCAAAGTAATCAGCGCACAAGGGCGCCACTCTAGCGCTGACCAATGACGGCGCAGACGTCGACGTCACAGCCGATCCACGCCGTCACCGGTCCCAGCTACGGCACCCGAAGCTACGGCACCCGACGCTACGTCAACACGCACAGCCTCTGATCCGACGCGCCGCTGCCATGCGCTTCGTGAGTCTCAGAGACTTAGGATTATACATGGCCGTACGCCTCGACGCCACGCTCCTTCGCGAAGCCTGCGGCGGCGGCGCCTGGCCGTTGCCCGCCCAGTCACCGTTCACTGGCGCCACGGCCATTCTTACCGTCGGAGCTTATGTTTGCCAACGTACGGTTTGTAGTAGATAGCAAATCCCGTGATAAACTATTTGGTTCCGAGGCAGGATGCGCTTGGTCAGCATTGGGCATACGCCCGAGCTTCAACGTCGGTGGACGGTGCGCAAGGAGTGCGCATGATCGGTTCTGTTCGGCTTGAAAATCCCGATGCCCGCTGGAACCGTTACGTTTCAAGGGACCAGCCGCGCCAGGTGTTACGGGAGGCTTTAATGACTGCATGCTTCGCATCCGTCTAGATACTATCTTTGCTCACATTTCGATATCACTACTCTGCAATTTCACCGGAAAATAGCGCTGGGCTTTGTCCATCGCCCGCATGACAACAGCGCTTGCGCAATCCATGCCGAACGCCGAATTACGAGTGACACGGTGTGCACAACCTCCGGAATGTTCCGCCGAAACATGAATGGTCGGTCCTGTCTGTAAGTTCATTTATGTTTGACAACGATCAACGCCAGCTACCCCTGAGCAGCGCCAAGAACGTCGCTTGAGATCAGAATGCGAGTAGCCGTCAGGGTGAGCGAAGGAGAAACGGAGCACCTGCATCTGCTCTTGATTATCTCCACGAGCACTCTTACGCAGACATCCCACCTACTCCACGGCATCGACACACACGGTCATTACACCAAAGCTGGCGCGCAGGGATTGCGCTACATAAACGTCGCCCCTCCATGCGTATCCTGTCTGGCGGCGGGATTGATGCCTTTGTTCGCATCCTATAATGGTTCCTGCGGGGCGCGTCGTCGGAAAAATCTTCGCACCCCGAACCGTCGTTTCCTGAACCGCTGTCTGAATGTATTCTCAAATGTCCTATTAAAACAACCGCATTCATGTCTCGGCGGAAGCCATGCAGTTCGCAAATCTGCATCCGATAGCACTCCGAACTTGGCCTCGTGCAGGTTTTATTTTGATGCATGCGAAATCTATCGAAGCGGCGGCTCCTAGCTCGACCCACAAAATGTATCCCGACTGGCCCCGAGCACAGATTCATCGATGCCAACGAGTGACACCGCATGCAAGCACGTCTAGTCCAGCTTCCCTCCACGTGAAATATGTGTCAACCTTCGGCACTATTCCCAGACCGGACTCACTTGGATGCCAGCCTCTGCACCTGTGGACGCACACAGCAGTATCCAATAGAGCTCGCCGCATTGCGTCCGGTCGACACATGGGAAACTCTGAAAGCGCAAGCGTCTCTTTGAAGACAAAGAGCAGGCGCAGTAGCGGGCGAGACTACAGACGCGGTGCCTCATGTGTTTCTGTCGTTCCGCGCGCTGGCGCCGTCAGACCGTTGTTCCGGCCGCTGCGTCCTGTTAAGTGCAGAGCCGTAGACGCAGCGCCGTGTGCGCTGTACACCGATGTCACTCGCGTTGAATGAAGGAATCACGCGACACATCGGCCGGTTGCACAATAGCACTTCATGCCACACATCCACCGGCCGCGCAGAATATATACAACCCCGGGCGGCGTCGGAGGGGTTTTGAGAGAACGGGAGTCGAATGTAGTGTACTCGTATGTACAGCGCTTGGGGGCACTAATCGTGTGTCCGAAGTTATAACTCTATTGTGCCGTCCTTTGAAGCACACTCGCAACTTATCAACATTATCACAATCCTCACCTGCCTCTGCATAGCGTTCCTTCGTACGAGCTCGCGCCAGGGCCCAGGAGCTAGCAGATTACAGCGTCTCCGCAAAGTCGCGCGCGTGCTAGATCTCTTGGTTTTTAGCCGGAGGGTCAAAGTATTCCGGGGATGTTAAATCTTGGGATGGATGTGTACCTGTTGTGCGAAGGTGCCGCAAACGTCGATTCCGGCTAACTGGCGTTGTGGGCTCCGGTTTTTTTTGCAAGGGGTTGCGCCACGTTGCAGGCTGCATCTTGCATTGCTTAGTAATATTAATATTACGGTACTCGTGGTATCACTCGCTTTAGGTGTACAAGGTATGTGAATTCTGACATCGAGGAAGGTGAATTTTGCAAAGAGGGGTAATTGCTTCAATCGTCGGAGGATTCAGCTCTTGGCATGGGCATAAAAAGGTAAGAAAGTGTCTTGCATTGTTTAGACTTCGACATCACAAAAACCAACTTTCACCGGATGACGGCGTGACACTTTCTCAGATGAACGGTAAGCTTTCACTACCGACAGAGTTTCCTGTGTCAAGCCATAATGGAATCAAGCACTTCACTTCAACGTTCCAATCAATAAACCATACGTCCGGTCGGTACATCTCCACTTTTGCCCGCACCTCCTCTCGAGTCCCAACCGACGGACAACAACAGCGCGTCTAGAACAGGAAGCTGGGAGGCGGGCAGCGCGACGCCAGTGCGGCGCACAAACAACAGGTCGGAGGCGGCGATGTGGGTCCCAGGCCGCCAGCAGCGCACGCACTTTGTTCTAGTGCCGCAGCAACGGGCTCGGCTATGCGCCGCCCTGCTTGCTCCGCATAGTGGAGCGGTGGGACGTCCTTTTGGGGACTACGGCCGTGTCGCCGCCGGGCTGGAAGCCTGAGCCAACGCCGTATTCTACTTATCGCTTGCCCTTCCCGTACACAGTTTTAAGACACGGTCTCCCATATGCGAGGTACGAGTACAAAGACAAGTCGATACTCTATGCACAAATCATGACACAGGGCCATTCGCTTCGTCAAATCACAAGGCGATCTACCACGTCCGTCTACCTGAAAGATTTCCGCTCATTTCAATCCCGCACCTCCTCCGCCCTCTCCTCCAACAACGGCGCGGCCTCCTCCTTTGCAACATCCGGCGCTCCCACGACTCCACTGAACAACATCAACCCCCCGACGAGCACCAAAAACCCCGCCGCCTGCAGCAGCTTGAAGCTCTCCCACCGCAACAATAAGCTCACCATCCACACCCCCAGCGTGCGCCCACAGTCCACAGTACTCCGCGCAGTGGCACTTACCCTGCGCGCCACCGTGATGCCGACGAAATTGAAGCATCCCGTTGCCACGATTATTGCGATACTGGACATGGCGACCGCGCGGTGCGCCCGCATCTCGCGCCACCCTTCGACTGCATCCCCCGCGCCGCCGATAGCGAAATGGAACAACACTGCGCCAGCGAGCGATATGGAGAATCCGAATAAGCCCTCCCACCCCACGACCTTCAGCGCCTCTAGGGAATAGCGCTCCAGGATATACTCTTCGAGCGTAAACAGCCCGGCGGTGAACAGCTGCGCCGTGGCGATCAGGAGCATGCCGAGCACGACCTTCAGCGCGGGCCCCACCTCCATAACCGTCGCCGTACCGGTCGCTTTCACGCTGCGCGCCCCCGCAACGCCGACAATCCCGACCCCGACGACGACGACCCACAGCGCCACCCAGCGCCTTGCGCCCAGCGTGCGCCGCCGCACTAGGACTGCTAGCAGTGCGACGAACAGCACCAACGTGCCCCGTGACATCTGGTAGATACTCGCGCTGACGAAGAATAGACTCGCATTGAGGAGGGTGGAGGACGTGATGTCACACATTGCGGGCAGGGCGAGGAGTAGCAGGCGGCGGCCACGCAGTGGGGCGCGAGGGCGGGAGTCGGGAACGGTGGTGGGAGCTCGACGGCGGAGGAGGATGACGAGCCAGCAGCCCATTTCGCCCGTAAACATCTGGATCCTACGTCGCACATCGTCAGCACAGCAGCGCCAGAGGAGGGACCACAGACGTCTGGAACAGCGGCTGCTGGAAGTACACCCGCCGTGCCGGGTCGGGGTCGGAGCAGGCGCGGATGCATTGCATGTCCTGGTATTTTGCGAGGATTGTGGTGGTGACGCCGCTGGCCAGCATCTAACTCAGCGTTAGTGTGAAGGCAGACGGGGGCGCGACGTGGGACGGGCAACGGTAGAGAAGGAGGGGGGGACGAACGCAGGCGATGAGGGCCATTGTGGTGGGGTTGAACTGCGGCATGGTCGGTGCGACAGAGGGCGCGTGGTGGGACGAAGTTGCTAAATGGCGGAGGATGGTGGTGGACGGCCGTTGGTTTTGTGCACCGCGCTTTGGGCTGTATATACCCGCAGCCCAGCACCGCTATCTCTCACGCAGAAATTTCCACGTTCCTGCAGCCCGTGAGTTTCTCCATACCACCGATGTCTACCCAGTCCTTGTTCTTCTTTGCCACGCGAGGACCAATCCGTCATGCCTTCGCGAGACCGATTCCTGTTTTCCGCACTGAATTACTTATCGATGATGCAACCCGCAGCCAGAAAAACGAACAACGGCGGCCCCGCATTCGCCTGCAAACGCCCATACCGGCGCTCGGCTGGACGTTTGGCAAATCGCGCGCGTCGGTTGCGTGCTTCGGGACGAAGCGCCGGGACGTGCCGGTGCCGTCATGGCACGTGACTGTGTATCATATCATTCGCCGGCTAACCGATGCGTCCAGCGCAGCCTACAGAAGCAGGGCGCTGCGCTGGGTCGGGATTGGTTTCGTGGCCTGGGCAGCGGTGGACGAAATATTTCAATAGTTTGTTGGCGCTGTGTATGAGGTTTGGAGCGGCGGCTTGCTGGGACGACACGGAAGGCTTCTCTGGGGTGCGAGGATTCGATCGTTGTTTGGGGCGAATGCCGGTGCAAGGGAGTCCTGCGTGGGCGAAAAATTGGCACTGTGGTCGCCAGTGTTGAATTCAGAGGATACAAGTGCACGGCGATGTAGATGAGGTTCTTCTTATCTGTTTATGCTTACAAAGCTTACTTGCACACCGAGTCTGGCTGATATTTGAAGCTCCCAAGAACTCAACCCTAGCCAGTTTTTTCGCATTAGTAGGCGCCAATCATGGCTTTGCGCACGTGTGGTCACTCCTGCTCACAGTATGCCTCGGCGGCATTGTACTCTACGTGCATATTATAACGATCGGTGGTTTCACAACAACACCGCACCGATGGCCATATGGTTTTGCCAGTGGTCGATAGCTGGTCCGATACGTCTAGGCAGACCCGCGGCGGAGACAATGGGCTACCTATATCGGTCTCCAGTTGGGTTGATTTGTGACCAGCGGAGTGGACGCGCGACTCCACATTGCGCAACCAATTCCACAAGGCGAAATGGGTGCGATTTGCGCCATCCATCACTCGGGGTTGCATAGTTTCGTGTTCCATGAATGCACAGCTAATTATCGATGTCCTCCTACTGAAGACACTTCCAACTGTTACGTAATAGCTTTGACCTCAAGCATGGTACTACGCGCGCGCAGGGGTCGACCGCCGTGGAGGTCGTCTAATGAACCAATAATAGCGGATAAAGGCAGTCAAAACTCCTTTGTTCTTGAATAGCGCCGCAAATCAGAGTTGTAAATACCAGCGTCGTCGTCGGTGGCCTGCGATCTCGCCGTGTCAGTCGACACGGGCAGGCAGAAGCTGAACTTCTTGCGATCGGCGCCGTCTTCCACAATGGCCCCATAGAAAGTCCAGCCACATATCGAGTGACATAGCAAGACTCACTCAGCGCAACGTAATACTAGGGTTTTTCGACCGATGAGCCATGAGCGCAAGTAGCGCAGGACACCGCCACTTCATGGCTTGCCGATCTGGAGTAGCGCCGTACTGACCAGCAGCTCGTGGCTGGCTGCAGTTCGGATACGGTGTGTCGCGGCCGCGCGCGGCCACGTTGGACGTCCGGCCGCCACTCTCTACCCATTCCTCTACTCTTGAATGCGATAACACACAGAGCGCTTCTGCGCGGCAATACGAGGGGGGCGCGGTGTCTAAGCCGGAGCGCGAAGAATATCCGCGCGTGCCGTGCTGGTGGCGCTCCGCCCCGAGGTGATCTAGGACTGGTGAGGTCGAAGCGCAGGATCGTCACAGGAGCCGCAGGTGCGCATACCGGCGGGGAGAGTAGGTGGAACAGGTCCGAACGAGTAGTGATCAGGGCGACGGTGGCGATCACAGCTCCGGTTGGTCACGTGGTCGCTTCTGCGATATGTCGCTGGATTTATGGGTGTCAAACTGGGTAGCGGTGAGGTGTTCGTGGCGTATTCACGTGGTGTACGACAGCAATTGCATAGCGGTATTGTTTGTGTGGTACTCACGCCGACCGCATATACTCAGCTTCCACGAGGGACCGTAGGCTCAAGAATGTTAATTATGGATAGCATGCGTTACTTGGAACTTTTTCCCGGAAAAAGCGGATGACATCTTGACCGCAATGGGCCATCAAAGCCCTTGTTGACGCTGCGATTGAAAACTCCATAGAATGATCTACCCATTGAATTGAACTAGCTTCTGTTACAGAAATCCGGGTATTGCGGTATAATCAAGGGTCATCCAAAGGGCATGGCCGCCCATCAATCGCAGGCATCTCTTGCAACGGATTTAAGAAACCAAATTGCGAAGTGCTTTACCACATTGGACGTACGAGTGGCTTCCAATCCCGTCAGAATCGCAGAAGGACACGGATGGAAAACAGCAGTCAAAACGCGCAAGCGCCTGCACTTGTACGAATCTTGAATCATGGCGTATGGATGCACCAACGCCCCGCGGATCTCGAGCACTTTATCAACGATGTGCTTGGACCATACCGTGACCGTTTCTGCACTTCTTACCTCGACGTATCGTAGAACGTATGATTGTTTCCATTGCGTAAAGTGTGGTGATTGTTAAGTATCGCCCGATATGCTTGAAGAAGTGCTCGAATAAATGACAGAGGGCTTTATACACTCAAATTGCAATGTTATTGCACAGTGCAAATGAATCTTGCGATCCCGGATGGTTTCATGGAGATTATCAGTGCGCCCACCTCGGCCAGTACCTCGCAGACTGTATGATACCAGTCAGCCTACCTGGGCCGGTTACCAGAAGGGTCTGTTCACTTAGACCACGGGCGGCTCATCTGCACGACTGCTACTCTGTTCCCGTCCCAAGCCGGAGAAGGTCTTCCACAGCGCCCTTGCGGTAGACGAGCGTCATTTGCCATCCTCGGCGCCGCGCCACTTCCCGCCATCCCGCAGGAGCGCAACGATGACAGGGCGTCTGGCGAGATCAGTCTCGGCGGTTAAGTTATTGCGCAGAGGTGTGCCATCGAGGCGAATGGACATTTTCCGCAGATTCTTCCGGCGCTCAACCAGCACGCCCTCATCGCGATCACCGCGACGTCCGCGACGCCGTCGCCGCGCTGGAGTAGCTGAAATGCCTTGCCGACGTGAAGGCGGTTCGTACGAAGTGCATGGTGTCGGCGCAGCTGATGTGGGTGTTGATGTAGCGTCGACGCTGCCGGCGGCGGGGTCGAAAGCCAGGTGACGGCTGGTACGGCGACGTTTGTGGCTGGGCCCTTGTAGGTAAGAAGCAAGCCAGTTTGGAAGTGGGCGCCCGTGTACGCCGACTCAGTGAAGTAGGTGAGATGTCTAATTGGGAGTGCTCGTAGAAGACATCAAGAACAGACGTAGGCGCATTGGTTACGTTGAAAGCTCGGGGGTCCTGCATACTGTATGACTCAGAACCAGCGGTGTTTCCGTGGATTGTGCAAGTGCTGTTGTGACGCACGCAATGCCCAATGAGGGGTTTCTTTTCGGTGATAACCCAGGATATGGATAGCAGTACACAAGAAAAAATCATATCTAGACGGATGCCGAGCATACGGCCATGACAGCGTCCGAGTGACACCAGACGCAGAGTGTCCCGTCACCCGTAGCGGTTCCAGCTTGCATCGATATCTTGAAGCCGCAAGAAGTGACACTTTGCGCGCACTACTTGCACACTCACGCGGTCGCAACAAAAAGGCGAACTCCTTAGACCTGACAGTTGCCGGCCACCCCACACTCTGGATTTTGATTGGTCAAGCCACCTGTTCGCCACCCATGGGCCATGGTACCGGTCGCTGTCTGCTACCTCCCTTCGCTAAACATCACGAGAAAGCTTCCGGCCGCGAACCTACACAATGCTTACAGCACGTCGCAATACTGTCAAGAGGACACATTCCCATGAAAAATATGAACACTATCATACTGCACAAAAAGCAAACCTCTTTGGATGTCTCGAGGGCTTGGAATTACTGGCTGTGGAGTATGTGAAGCGAGACCTCTTCAACACATTTGGGTTCAAGTAAACAGCGGGCGACAGATATCTGAACCAGTACAAGCGATCTAAAGCTAGCAAAGCTTCCGGCCACATTGATTCTGAAGTTCTGACTGAGCTTAATGCTGGTGAACCTGAACTAGCCGCAGTAATTCAGCAAGGAAAGGAGTCTTTACCAGACGATGCAGCACGACGCATTGGAAAACATTGCACTCGCAAGACAGAAACACGAGGCCGAAAGCCAATAAAGAGAAAGGAGAAGAGATGAAACGAGTTATTATGGATAATGGGCAAGCTGGACATAGTCTTTCATGGCAAGCTCTTGCGAATGAAGTCAGAATTGAAGCTTCTACCAACACCATCCGGAAATTCATGCAGATTATCAATTTTAGGCATTGCAAGGCCTGTAGAAACAGGCTTGGTGGATGAAAAAACTGCACACAATAGAGTGGAATTTTCGAAAATCATGCTAGATCGCTACCCTGATCCTGACAACTGGAAACATGTACGCTTTTCTGACAAAGTACACTTTGGATAGGTAAGAGGTGAAGATACCCCTTACGCGCTTTGCAAGCCGGGATAACAAAGCGGCTCAGATTATATACAACAAAAAGTGCCAGAAAATAAAGACAATGAGAAGAAAGTACACGCTTAAGCTGCTGTAGATTACAACTTCAAATTACCTATGATTTTCTACAGTGCAGGCAATGAAAACGGCAAAATGACGCAGAAGTGCTGTGTTGAGCGAATTCTGGAGCCTGTTATTAAGCCCTTGTTGCACGATAAAAGGCAAGAACCATTCACTTGAAACGAAAATGTCAACAGTGGTCATGGGGGGTCGAGATCCGCCCGGAAAACAGTGGATGGGCAGCGGGTTAGGGACCAAAAAAGCGAAAATATTGTGCAGAAATGGAAGAGGGAAAACAATCTTAATTTCAATTTTCACTGTCACTATTCTCCAGACCTTTCTCCTATTGAAAATTGCTGGCAAGGGCCAAAATACCAAGTAGATCATCATTTGCATTGGAATTATAAGACTACTAAGGGTGCGTTCGTCTACGGGGTCCGTTCCGGTTGCCCCATCAAAAATCAACAGCTCTTCCGAACTACAATTGGAAGACCATTCGGAACTCTGTCGGACCAAAACTTCGCGTTCGCCTAGGTTCCGATTAACCTTCCGAAACGCCCAACATTCGGACGTTTTGAAAAGGACCTATTTTGCTCCATTTGCGTCCGATTCTCATCAACCATAGCTCTACACCGCAATTCACATAACCACACAACCGCACCACTAAGGCCGCGATTGTAATTTATTCCTTTAATTGCACAGGCTATGTATATCTCGAAATTAATTTTTTTTTTTGCAAAAATTCTAGACTACGGGGCGATGCTTAGCGAGGAAGCATTTATGTACTGCGTTGGTTGAAGTTGAAGTTGCGAAATCGGACACTCGAAGGGGTAAAATTATCTTGCACTTTTGTTCATAGGCGAACTCGCTAGTGCGTACTTCTACCCCTTCCGATAATAAGCAACGGTCGGAACCCTGAATTTTGACCTACAATCGGTCCGACCGTAGACGAACGCAGCCTAAGGAATATGCCTTGGAGGAGTGGGAAAATGTGTGTCTGGAACATATAAATGGAAGGAGCTGTAGTATGCCTGATAGATTTAGAGCTTGTATTAAGTTAGACGAACAAATAACAGGTTATTGAAGTGCACAATGCTGAGTTTTGGTGTTGATTTTTGGTGGCAATCCGGTGGCAATCTGGTGGCGTACGGGTGGCTTGACCAATCATGTCCGGAGTGTGGACGGCCGGCAACTGTCTGTTCTAAGGAGGTTGCCTTTTTGTTGCTATCGCGTGACACTCCGCAACCCACGGCGCTCAGATCGTGCACTGTCGCACCAGCCAGCACGCCTTGGCCATAGGTAGTACCATTCCACTGTCTCATGCGGCCTCCTCGAACCGCGCGTTGGCATCCGCCAATCCCAGCTCCTGTAGGAAATCTGTGGCGCTGCAGTATTGACGGAGAGGACATGCTGCGGTAGCGCTGCAAAAACCAAATATCATAGTGAAACAAAAGTTGAGCAAAGGTTTGATATACCCTGCACATGGTCGTGCACACCCCAAAATACCCTCTCAGGGAGTGTGTTGTTGAACACTACTTGGATAGTGTCTTACCAACCAAAATACAATACTATTCTACAAGATAGATCACCACCACAAGAAAACATCACCACCTACCATGATAAATATTTCTAATTTATTCTGAGATAAGAGTATTTTTTGCGGCTTTGGTTGTCCTGTGCTATGTGGGGTTGAATGATAGTAGCGAGATTTCGCAAAAAAAGATGAGTTAAGCGAGTTCTCGCGTGTTATAACAACACAGCGCTACAAATACACAATTGATTAATTATTTAAAAATAATCACTAGTATTGAATTAATTATAATTAATTACAGGAATTTTGATAGGAGTTATCAGATGTGTTGCTGTTGTATCGCTGTTACTGTGCTGGTGCGCGGGTATTTCAGATTCTTAGCGAAGAATAGGTATTTCAGGAATAGTAAGTACCTTTTATTACGTATTCCCGTGCGCGTATGTGGCGCGCTGGGTGTGCGCGTGTTGGTGATTATCTCCGCCCCCTGTGAGGGTGTATCGGGGTACGCACGCACATTTGCAGGGTATATCGAACCTTTGCTCACAAAGGTTACGTAGTTCACACAAGATGCGCCCGATGCCGTTGAAGCTGGAAAGTTTACCCAACGCTGGCGAACGCATCCTGTCTCAGAACTGACTTAATCACCAGTGGTGCCATCATTCAAAGTTGACGGCGGAATACACGCGGTTGAGGCGCATGGCTTATCGTGGGTTTTAAGCCTCACACACCCACAGCGCCCAATCTCTACGGACGCTAGGCTGCCGCTGCGTGGGCTGGGTCTCATGACGCAGTCATGTTTTTGACGCGTCGCACTGCGCCGGAAGATCGTGTGATATCAGCGCCAGCAGTTTTTTTACCATGGGCAACAGTGCCCTCAACAGTCCTGGCTGGGGCGTAGATATTGTTGGCGGTGATATGCTCTGGCTGGGCAACGGCCCGGCCAGGGGGAATCGAAGAAGGTGAGTTTAGGAGACAAGTGCGGGAACTCGATGTTGCCAGTTTTGTTGTTGCCGACGAGGTCAATTGAGACTGTGCGGTTCTGGGGAGGTCTGAGGTGGGAGAGCGGATTCAGTTAGACGGGAGGGACTATTGCTATGTGTGCTGGTGGTAGCGGTTTCGGGGGTGAAGCATCCATCGTTATGGTGGGTGTTGGATCTGTCATAGCTCAGCTGTGTATTCAATTGATGGCAAAGGAAGATGAAAACGGGAATCAACAAGAACGACCGAAACTTGCCACAACGGACTTTTACAGCGGTTCATCAGTAGTCGGGAAGCGTACTTCAAGCCTGACAGACGAAACAATACAACCGAAAAATTGAGCTGAACTGTCGGGTTGATCCGATACCTTCCTCAAACGCTTATCAGTAAGTTCTGTATATATCGCAGGTTCCATGTGCGACATGGACCAAGGTTGAATTGAAAACGTTGCTCTTCAGATGCCATCGTAGCTATTAGTGTGCGGACAAACGACCGCTGTGGCACTTGCTAGTGCTTTTGCGCGATGAGAAATGCCAAGCACTGTAAGCGAAAACTGAGCAATTAAGTATCCCTCAGTTCATACCATACCTTGCTAGGCACCGAATTCCTGATACTGGAAGTTAGTTTCAAAGAACCTAAAAACTCATCGCGGCCACAAAAATGGAGGAATTTGCAAATCCGAGCTAAGAGTGGCGCATGCGGCTTGTTTTGTTTTGTGGCTTGCACTGGAGCTCAATGACTTTGGCGCGATGGCGCTTGTATGTCAACTTTTTGTGGTGAGTCACCGTCGAGCCGAGCTGAATGAGTGCACGCTTTGATACCAGATCAGTTGGAATTTCGAAATTCGGATGCAGAGCTCAGTTGGGGATTTAGTTGCCATATGTTGGCGTGTCGTGTATTCCAGATTGGCATTGGGCTCATGGTCTCTATCAATGCAGTACGAGTACATTCGAATTGTACTATTCCGTTCAAGAAGGTTTCATGCAAGGGTGTTTTGTGCCAAGACACAGATATGGAACCACTCCAATGTATGGTACGGGCGGCCTTAAAAGGGGTGTAATACGGGGTGCTCTATGCTCAAAAACCATATTACTCAACTCTGAATTTTGCTCTATATTGTGATAGAGATAGCTAGGCTCTATAAGCTAATAGAGAGCTTTTGGAATATGGAGTTGATCTGTAATAGTAGAGAGGAATTGGGTAGGTGGGTTTTTGGTATGGAGGACTCAAGCTTTTGGTTTGAGTGATATCTGTGATCCCGAAACTCCGTTTGATACCAGTGGCGAGTTGCGACAGGGACTTATATAAGTGTTTCACCCTTCAATTATTGTGTTCGGTCTGAAGTTGCTACCTTTCTGCTAGCTACATGCCTAATACTACTAGACAACCCAATCATGTTATGACTGCATGTACAGTGAAAAACAATCGAAGGCTATAGACAACATGTATATAGACACCGTGATACAAAAATTGGCAGGGTCCGTCCTAACTCAATGTCACGATCTGTCTTGGATGACTCCTTTCTGGTTTGAGTAAGGCCTGAACAAATAGTGTGAAGTCTAAGTTAGGCCGTAATTCTGGTTGATCATCTATCCGGCCTGAGTTAAACACCAAGCTTGGCTTGAGTTAAACACCAAGCTTGGCTGCACCTGCCTGGCTGCACCTGCTTGGCTACACCTGCTTGGCTACACCTGCTTGGCTACACCTGCTTGTCTACACCTGCTTGGCTACACTGCTTGGCTACACAGGGTACCGGCCTGGCTTCTATCCTCTATAAAGATTTCATTACTGTCAACCTCACATTTATTCCCAATCTCCGGCTCCTTTTTGCTTGGGGGGTTTCAGATATTCCAGTACCCACTTGAAGTAAACCATCTAAAATCATTTCGTCCCACTACCATTGGTTTGGACATACCCGGTGTTGGTGTTTTCAACTGAAAACAGTCTCATCGTGTTCCATACTGGTTACTGTCCCACTGTTCCTGTTCCATACGTCACTGGATTCTATCTAGTCAACATTGTTACCGGAGGGCTGCCAAATTTTGGGATTGTGGCAACCACCATGTTGACCCTTATTCAAGTGCTACTGGAGGGCTGCCACATTTTGAGATTATGGCGACCACCTGTGTGACCATCCTTGAGTTCCACCAGAGAGCTGCCAAATTTTGGGATTGTGGGGACCACCCTGATGATCCGTATTCAAGTACGACTGGAGGGCTGCCAAACTTTCAGATTGTAAAGTAACTGTTTGTCTCAGTAAACGATAAAAGAGAGTCAAAATTTGTAGCGATGTCACTTGAACATGATTTTCCATTAATCTATGGTTATACGGCACAGCTGTTAAGATGAAAAAAACAGCTGAACTTGACGGAGCAGTAATTTTGCTGACCATACCCATACACATATCCTTCAATCCGATTACTTCTCAACTACCTGTTTCCCCTCAATCTTGGCAGTGTCTATTCCTTCAGCCTTCTTTGACTCAATGACCATGTCCGTATGACGCCGCCATATGTCAAGTGAATCTTCGTAACAGAACCAGTCCAAAGAGTCTCAATGGCATCCATGCGGTTTTATGTTTTGTACCAAGTACATGACATTATGGCCGCGGAACAATAGAATAATCTCTGTATGCATTTCTACTATGGACTCAAACTGCAACAAGACAAAGTCTGAAAATCGCCAGCCAATGCTGTAGGGTGTTGCCAGATTCTTCCATGTGCCCCATTGTTACAATCAAAATGGACTGTACCATCCGTCATCTGGGCTTCATTCAGATGCATGGCCGGAAACGCTTCGACAATGTATTTTGTTTGTACGTCTAGCACGATGCGCTCCCAATCATCCACTTTTTGTCCAAGACACTGGTTCCCCTCCCATACCTGCCTCATCTTCTGTACGGCTTTCCATTGTCCAGGAAACAGCATTTTCACAATGTCTGATAATTAATCCAATACTGACTCAATGGCTTCTAACCATAATTGGAATTTCAGCAGGGCACTGACGAAGTCTTTCCTCATAGATGAAATACTCTTCAATTTCCTATCGCTAACAGAACCTTTGTCTGGGATACGCTTTGCCATAAGTCCCCATATCCCATAATGAAGGGCAATATGTACCCCGCGTCCGCCCATCGAATTTGGCATTCCTGGGTTTAATATACTCGACGCTTCATCAAAAATTATTATATGCTCCGCTGAAATCGTTATGCGTACCGCAATTACCTCTTTCTGGATATCCATCAGGCGTAATGCATGACCTGGCTCAGTCAATAGGTATCTGGTGGAAGTTAGGGAGCGGTCAATCCGTTTGCCCAGTCGAGCCTTTTCAGCATCTCTGATGATGCCTGTTTCCCCTTTTGTCAATTTCAACAGGTTAGACAGAGCAACCCTTGGATTACAAACTTCGATACTTTCCCAAGATCTCATCGGTAGGGATGGTTGGTTTTCCATCATCGGTTGTTGTTAGCGCGCAGTCAGGCCTTCCTTGTAATTAGCGCTTTTTGTTTTCTTGTCCGTTTTATCACTGGCTTACACCCAGTATGGTGATGGGTGTAATCGGCGGGGGGGCAGCGTCCTGTCTGTTGGATATTTGGACAATTCCTTTTCTTTTGGCTTCGGCAGACCGGTTTGCTGGTAGTAGAAACTTTATTCAGCCAGTCATCAGGAAAAAATATTGCCTTAGTTAAGATCGGCCTCCTTAGATACGGACCGCTCCACTTTTTTTGTCGCCTGAGTCGCCTGTGTCGCCAGGGTCTTCTGTACGGGTGCAACCGTTACCAGGATCTAATATAAGGGTGCAACGGTTGCGACGCCTGAACGGCGGTTGCCACACACCACATGTCGCAACGCAAGGTTGCCACACACCACGCGTCGCAACGTAAGGTTGCCACACACCACGCGTCGCACTGTGAATACCACCACTTTTACCGTGTTATATACGGGTAATCTAGTGCTTTCGTCTGACATACGGGCCATCGCGAAATGAACCGTCTTCCGGTGATCTCATGCGGGACATTGTGAGATGAACTGTCTTCCGGTGATATTCACGGCAAACACGGTGAATTCTATCGACTAATGTTTAAGGTATACCGGTAGTATTATGAGATCTCGCTTGGTGCTTCGTTCATTACTAGGTCACCGAATTGATTTATTGCCATATCACAAAGCGTGCGCATCTCACGGGAAAACGGTGAATTTCACAGGAAAAACGTTTCATTCTACGGTAAACTAGCTATTCTCAAGATATACCCGGTTCCACGTCTCGAGATCAGTGTGGCTATTGACAACCCACGTAGTCTCGGAATCTTGTATAAGATGCGCGGCGCCGTAAATCAACGACGCCTCAATTACCGTGATTTTCCCGGTCGCCGGTGTTTGCACACGAGTCATCGAGGAGTCTTCATCCGGTTTACCTGCATTCACTGGTGTGGTCATCTCTACTAACGCGAGGGAATAGTCATCCTTTGATGGTATACTCACCCTGAAATAACATCGTACGCGTACCGGCAATTGCACCTGCAGGGCACCGTACTTTTCAGGTCCAATTCGCCGGGTTTCCGGTGTTTTTCCACGGTTTCTGTCTCTTGGTCGATACCATACCCAGTCACGGCGCGGAGGTGCCCCGTGCCAGGTGTTATTCACTGTGCAGCGCAGCTGATGAAACTCCCACGCACCGGTCTGAAAGTCTTGCACTGGTACTCGCAAGCCGTGGAAGAAAGCAATGGACAGTGCGTTGATCTCATCGTAATCAAGTTGCACAATGTCGTTACGACGCAGAAATAGGTCTCATGCACCGCGGAACTGGTCCAGCGGCATACCGACGTGTGCCGACAGTTCTTGAAAGATTCGGATTTTTGTTTTGTTTTGCGGAGAATTGAATCGCCGAGGTGGTATGTTACTATCAATCTCTGCTTGCGCGTCTGTGACTTCGACAGCGACATCAGAATCTTCGTTATGTTCTTCAGCTTTCCGGTGATTTTCGCCGTATTGCCGGTGAACAACGGCATTGTTGAGCTCGCGCAACTTGAATGCCATGATGCGGTTGTTGTAGTCGATCATCTGACGAAAAATATCGCCGTTCCGGTTCGAATGGCGATAGGCATCTTTAGTTGTAGTTACATGGAGTCTTTCGCCCATCTCGGCGGAGAATTGCGGAAGGCTGCCAAACCTCGGAATAAAGCTCACGAAATGGTTTATAAGATGCATCTTGACGAAGTTGAAGTCTGACTGTTGCACGCGATATTCGCTGGTTTCGCTGTCAATAATGCTGCTCCAACGTTCTCTGATCTGCTTCTTTTGTGCTGGTGTACCGCTGGATGCTGCAATCTCGGCATCGCGTTCCTCGATGAGTTCAGCACGCAGCCTGGCCCCTGCAGCTTTGGTTGCTTTGTTGGCTCGATACGCCAGGAATACGGTCTTATTCGCCGTAAATGTGGCGAGACAGTCCGTCATCTGCCTGAGGGTGCCGGTGTCGTGGGTCTTGTATTGAGAGTAGAAATAAAATTCAATCAAAGCACGGGTCGCACGCAGCGCTTGGCTACAGCGGGTCCGGTGTTGAACGCGGGTATTCTGGCGAAATGTGACGTAAAGAGTAGCCACAATATGGTGCGCCATATCCCGTCGTTCATTGCCACTGCATTGGGATAATTCTTCGTATGCACTCTTGTGTGCTCTTCTCGTGAGGTATGCTGGTGTGGCCATCCAGACCTCGTTGAATACAGTGAGGAGACCCAGACTGTCAACCATAGCGATGATCCATTCCATCAGATGTTCGATGAGGCCGAGCAGCAGCGTATGCAAGACATCAGGTTTGGCGATGCTCGCGATCTGTTGACGATCTCTGCAAAAGTCCCAGAGCCAGTTATGGCGATATGTCATACCATGTTCTTTGAGATAATCGATTGAGCCCGCATGGTATTTGTCGTGATAAACACCGTGATTCCGGTCCGCACCAATGGTATTATCACCGAATGCGTGCTTTGGAAGCTCACACCATAAGCAGCGGGTGTACGCAACGCCCTGGATGTCGCAATGCTCTGGGTAATCCCCGAGCCATGCCGCAAGTCGAGGAAAGATTCGTCGAGTCAGACCGTCTGGGCACAGTGAATCGAACCCGTTTTCCGTGTTTTTCACGGAAATTTCCGCGAATAGGTCCGCATATATGTTATTGATAATCATCGTTTTGTTTGCATCGTATGCCCTTTTTTCGGCAGCAGTCATTTTGCGTTGCTTTGGCGGTACGGGGATAAATGCAACGATGGCCGTCGCATATTCACTGGGTTTGCGGCGAATTTCGCTGTGGATATAACCGATTGTGAGATAGACCGGCAAAGCTTTTTTCCCACCGGAAAAATTCGTCAAATGTGTCGCGTCAGTCATGACTATGATTGGCACTATCGTGCCACCTGGGAACACTGCGTTCACGTGAATCTGTTGGATTGTGAGTGAATATCACGGGTAAGACAGTGAAATTTGGCAACGAACCTGTTCCTCCCACCACCATTGACAGGTATTCATCTCATCGAAGAGAGGCATTCCACCAACTTTCTTCTGAACAGGCGCGTATACTATGTCATCTCTGAAACGTCTTTGACATAGAAACCACTCGATCACCGTGCGGAGACTACGGCTCTTCCAATACGAGATTGGTTCTTGATCATCGAAGTTCCAGCGAAAGCTGGTCTTGACGAGTGTCCAGTTCTGAGTCTCTGGCATCTCATCAATGAGGTTGCGCATAGTGTGTGTCGACGTGAAAGATTTAAGAACAGCGGGATGGACTGGGAAAACCGGAATGTCGGTGTTATTCGCCGGATTTACGGTGCTCATGCCTTTTAAGAGTTTATTGACACCTTTGACCGTTGATCGTTCTTCCGTGAACCACTTGGCCAAAACGTAAGCTTCGTTGCTCTTGAACGGAGTTATTCCGCCATATTGTTGGCATTGGATATGCATGTATGTGGTCGATTCGGCGTGAACGATATCCAAAGGCAGGCCAGCTGGGCCAGAAAAGGGCACGAATTGATCATCTGCTGTGGGTTCGATAAGTCCTTCAATCTCGGCGCGAATTTGCTGTGCTTGCGGTGGTTCGTCTGGTGTATCCCACAAAGAACGCTGTATATCCGGCGAATTCAACGGCAATGCGGATTCAATGTCTGAATGTTTCGGTTTGAGGGAGGCTTTGGCGTTGTCATCGAGACGAATTGGATGCGTCGCTTTGATATGGTTCTGTAGCCGGCCCCAGGTTCTGTAGCCCGCGCGGCACACTGGACATTGTCGGATGCTTGCATTCATTTCAAGAAAAAGCCGGTGAATTTCACTGGAAAATAGGTGTTGTATGTCGTAGAGAAAACCGGAGACGCGTTGCGATGGCTCAGTGTGACCACAAGAATGGCTGTGAGGATACTGTGGGCGAGAATGCGCGCGTTCTGCGTCAGATTCGCCGGAATTCAGGCGAAATAGGGGTCATTAGCAGCACTAATGTTGGTCGTGGCGCTACCAGGCAGATGCCATGTGGCGCTCATCGGATACTATTAATACCCTGCATCCACGATGTCCCGAAAAAGCTGCATTGCCAAGCATCGCCAAGTTTGATGTACGAGTGTGTATACACAGCATGAGTGTAAATATGCAGTGAATAGGCAGAGATATATAGAGTTTGACGCCGGAATCGACCTAGCCTGAAGGGATGCTGGGTTCAAGGTTTTTAGCAAAACTTCCGGACAAACAAAAGTGTAGATAAAGGAAAAACGAAAATGAAGACAAAGGGAACTCAAAATGTCAAGATCGATCATCTATATCTGTCAGTGGTAAACACCGTAAAGGCGGTGAAATGCACCGTAAACCCTATGGATTATGCTTAATTCTATACTTTGAATATTAAGTTTCACGAGTCCACCACGTGTTGATCCAGTTCTTTGCGAGTGTAAGTTTTAAGACAGACAAATAAGAAACCGAAAGTCTAAATGCAGAAGCTTGTAATTGCCGTATCAAACATCGTCAACCGTGCAATTCACCGGATATCCGGTGAAGTACGTTGTTTTCCTCAATCTTGAACAGTCGCTCTGACGATATATCACAAAGTTGACCGACTTTCCTTGTCTGTCGAGACAAACAAACAGCATGGTCATGGGCTTGTCTGCATATGCGTTTCTTTTGCTGGGCGGAGTCCATATAAACCAGACATTCCTCCGTATATCAGGTTTCCGGTCATTCTCGTCAAACGATTCATCAACCATCTCGTACTTCTTCAACTTCACCGTAATCACCGTGAATATCGTGGTGTTTTGTCATCAGTTTTGGTCAGTCCCCACTATGTCTGTTTATGCATGCCGACTAATAGCGGATAGAACTCTAGCCCGAGCGTACTACTCTTATAACGTCAATACTCGTGTATAACACCTCGTTTCCGGTGTTTTTCGCCTACTAGTGCCACTATCTTCAGTAAGCTTAGCTATATTCATCTCCCACTCCTTTCCTTTGCAGGTGCTAACCGTAATACAGCGCATCCGGTTTAATTCACCTCCTTTACCGTAATTATGTCGCCGTCCAAGCCTACCGCCACCGAATGGAACAAGTATTTCCGAATGACCAAGAAGGTGTCGTTAGCTCGCCGGCAAGAGCTCGAACCGTACATCTTCGTCTTGAATATCACTGGTATCCGCCAAGGTCAATGGAATGAGTTCCTGGACTTGTTTTTCTCCCTTTCGGAATTCGCCGGGACTAGACCGCTATACCAGGAAGCGCTGTCCCTACCTCGCCCGAGTGCAGCGGCCATAGAGGCCAGGCAAATGGTGCACGCCTACATCAGCGACGTTTTGTTGAACGTCAACAAGGCGAAGGCGCGCATCGCTCTGACAAAGACCTCCGCCGGCCCTCCTCTCAAGCGGCCAAGGATCGAGATGCCGGGCAAGGCAACTGGCACCGTCGAGGAGGTGAATTTCGCCGGTGAGGAACCGTCCGACGAGCCTGGGACGGTGACGATCCAACTGGTGTTCGTGGCTCCTGCCGCCCACGACGCCAAGGACGATGATAAGGGGAAAAGGCTCGAGCGCGACTGCCGGCCCGACGACAGGGGCCACTACCTGGAACAGGGCATGACTGATGGTTACGACTGGAACCATCATTCGAATCACTGTACGACAGTGACTCTGGACCGCCCTGTCCACTTTCAGGGCCTCTACCTCCGCGCGGACGCATCCCGCGCACTGAATAGCGGCGAAATTCGCTGCTTTTACGGTGCGACGCGGGAGCCGCCGACCGACCAGAACCCGCACTTCCGGACGGTCATGCCGGTCACCGACAGCGACAGCCTGTTGACCTTGCTGCGCGCGGCCGACTATGAGCCGGTGGCTATCATGGCCATTCTGTACCGGCAGTCGCCCGACAAGCGGGATAACTCGCCGACGCGCAGCGGCGCGGACCACCTGCGGCGGGCCGACTACGTGCTGGAGGCGGATGACACCATGTCGGTGTATGAGGAGGAGCCGGAGATGCTCTTTGCGGAGCAGTTCCGGCGGGGAAAGAAGAGGTTCCGGGCGCCGGCCACGATCAAGTCGTTGGCAAAGTGGACGGAGATCATGGCGGAGCGGCTGGAAGATGATCTTCGCGCGGCGCGGGTATGCCGCACCCAAGCCCAAAAGCACGGCATGACGAACATGCTCTGCTTGGCGGGCGAGTCGTGTTGGCAGGCGGGCATGCCGCTGTCGACGCAGCTTAGGGAGAAGCGGCTGTGGGTTGAGCTCGACCGCAAAAACGGCGACTATCTCCGCTATCGACGGGATCATCCGATCTCCGAAGAAGAGCGGCAGAGCGACCTCCCCTTTGTGCTGGACGTGACGGCAGACAACCTCTTCAGAAGGATGCGAACGCCGGATACGAGTACGTGAAATTCACCGTCTTTCCGGTGAATTATACGCTGATATTGTACTTTAGAAGTGATCTCGGACAGGAGGCGGCCTCGCCCTGAGCCGGCGCCGCCCGCGCAGCGAGCCAGCACGCCGCCAAGCTCGCCTCCGCAGCGAGGAGTGCCGCACTTGAACACGCAGGTTCAAGCCAGCCCCCGCCGGAGCCGGAGGTCGTCGAGAATGCCGCCGGTCCAAGCCAGCCCCCGCCGGAGATCGTCGAGAATGCCGCCGGTTCAAGCCTGTCCCCGCCGCAGTTGCCGCCGCAGTTCGAAGGTTTTCCCTCTGAGGATCCGTCGCCTGAGAATGATCGGACATCTGTAGGTACGTGAACCACACCACTTTTCCGGTGAAATTCACCAGTAGGTTGATGGTAAGTTCAGCTGGTGACGCCGATGCCTCTGGTGGTGCTGGTCGTGGCTCTGGTGAATCTACGTGGGTAGATACTACGAGAATTCATCATTCCGGTGATTCTGGCGCCGGTCCAAGTTCGGGTTCTTGGTTGTTCGGTTGGTCCTGAGGAGAGGATATGGCGTTCTGTTTTGGTTGTTTGTCTTGTTTTATCTGGTCCTGAGGATATGGCGTTCTGTTTTGGTTGTTTGTCTTCAAGTTTTATAGTATATTCTTTGTTTCGAATATTCATTTCTTTCATTGCATCATATTAGATTCTTCGTTTTTTTGAAGTAGTCATAGACAGTTCTGACACCGTACAATTGACGGAGTTTACGGTGAAATTCACCTCTTCAAACAAGCTGTACTGCCAAATATATCGTGAAGTTGCATATGTACGCCGTTGACATTCACACAATTTTGGATGCCAAGTTCGGTTTTCAAGCCTTGACATCAGTCCCAAGATACAGCTATGGTCGATTGGGAAGGTGGCAAGATGCAACCACGCTAATGTGTCTGACCCGCTGGCAATTTGCTGTCAATGAGGGTCCGACCGCTTTACGGCGAAATTCACCGTAACGACGGTGAATTTCCCGTGAAAAGGGGTCATCTCCTGCTCATTCCCTGGACCCACAATCTCTCCCCGACATCTTCTGCTTATTCCAATTTTTGCTTTCAGAATGCGTCCCAAACTCAACAAGAAAAAATCCACAGCTGACGTTGCACGCAACGCGCAACACAAAGTATCAAAAAAGCGATCAACCGCTGAAATTCGCCGTAAATCAAGCAATCTGGGTACACAGATCGCACAGGCAAGTAGCAGCAGCCAAGCCCAACCCACTCTAACAACACAGGTGTCCACGCACACAAAGCCTCCTGAAGACTGGCAGCTTTCTCAGACTCACTTGAGGCCGGATACACAGCCCACGACACCAACATTCCGGTTCGATTCACCGACAACCCCTCAGATCCCATCGCAACCAACCCCAATGATGCAATCCTTTTCTCCTGCATCGCTTTTGTCTACTACATCTTCAGAAACCGCGATGCAATTTCATTCCGACCCTGTCACAATCGAAGATTCGAGCAGTGACAGTGACAGTAATATCACAGGAAACAAGCGAAAATCACGGTCAATAATGGTATTTGACGATAAACCGACAATGGACATCGTGACTCTCGCCCAAAAGCGGATATGGAAACATACTACGTTCGTTGATTCTTTTCCGGAACCCACTAAGTTCGACAACATCTGTAAAATCGTCTGGAACAAAGCTCAGGCAGATGCCAATCGGCAGTCTGAATTGACCAAAGAGGTCATGAGAGCGGTATACTTCCCCGTGATATTCACCACAAGTCCGGCGAACTGGAACTGACAATTGCAAACGCTCAGATGAAACAAACGCAGGCGAGTGCGCGCTCTCACGTGCTTCACAGAGCAAGGGCGAACCTTGATGATCTGTACGGATTACACGGTTTGGAGGTGGAACCGCTCCGAACCAGGATCCAATACTTGTTGGAGAATGATCGTTTCACCTGTCATGAAACGAAGTACGAGGTGTGTACATTGCTAATTACCGTGTTTTTCACTGTGAATGTGGTTGTAATTACTGGTTTAGACGGCGACAATGCGGTTCACGAACTCCGCAATCACTAATCTCATTCACATTCATTTTTGCATGACAAGCCGCCAGAGGGGTTACAACGACCCCGATCTGATCTTGAAGAATATCAGCGGGAATTTTGTATGCTTCATCTCGAGTGCCTTATTTTGGGCGCTGTATACAAAGATTGAAATAACCGAGAGTGGCAAAGTCCCGAAGTTCACCCGCAAATCTATCATGCGTACGTATTATTCACCTATCTGACGGTCAATTTCACGGGAAATGTCTGATATTTGAGAAGCACACATGCACCGTTTCTGTGCAACCTATAGCGGTTTGCAGCAGTGGTACAAAGACAAGATCATCGAGAACGTCAGGGCACAACTTACCACAATGCTTCAACCAAAGACCAAAGTGTTGAAGACTGCCGCGCCTTACAAAGCTACACCTGAGGATGAGGCCGACATGAGGGCTCTCGTCATTCCGTCTACCAAGCATATGCGCGATCATGATCAGCATTTGATAGTACAGGATGAGGTGAAGCGGGTTGCGCGAGGCGTCAATGCGTTACAAGACGACGATGAAGACGATGAAGACGAAGAAGACAATGAATATGGCGGTGATTCCAACGGTGAAAACGGTGATGATCACAGTGAAAACCCTGAAGATGACCCACCACCACTTCCCGACTTAGGTCTGAGTTTTGACGGTACTGCTACAGAGATTGACGATGACGATGACCCAGTTGTGCCCCCGAGTCGGCGACGAGGTCCCGGTGAAAATCACCGGGACTCCAGTCTAATTGAAGACTCTGGCAGTCAAGACCCGAGCGAACCGAGCCAGGTGCAACTACTGTAGACGGTGTTTTGTTTTCTTTTCCTGTTTCTTTTTTGTTGAGGCGTTCTAGATTGTTTTAGATGGCGGTTATTTAGATGGGTGGAAGTTTCATACGGGCGTTCTGGTGTTTTTTACGGTAGTTCCGGTGTTTTATACGGGCGTTCTGGTGTTTTTTACGGGAATTACGGCGCTGTTCAGCCGCGATGTTGTCATATAGAAGTTAAATTCGGTGGATAGTAATAGTAATACAGGATTTTACTACTGCAAATATGGAAATCTTTGATTAAGTGACAACGACGTGTATCGCAAGTTCAATGAAAGAACCCGCATGTATCGCGATTTCAATGAAAGAACCCGCATGTATCGCGATTTCAACGATAGAACCCGCATGTATTGCAACTTCAACGATAGAACCCGCATGTATTGCAACTTCAACGATAGAACCCGCATGTATCGTAGCTTCAACGATATAACCCGCACGAACCGATGTTCCGGTGATATTCGCCGTCTTTCCGGTTAACTGCCATGAACTGTCGCGTCAGGCAAGCCAAAGAGGGGGAGTTGCCGAGCTGTGCAGCGCTGTCCGTGAAACTACAGGTATGGCGGTGAATCTCACGGAAATTACGGTGCGTTAAATTGGATTGACGGCACAGACCTGCAGGCGAGGTAGTCCGTCGAAGCTACTCGCATGCGGCGTTGTTCAGGGGAGCGCAAGGCCTGTGCGGCGCTATCCATGAAGCTACCGGTATTACGGGTTGCTCCCTGTAAGCGACCCACATGCGGTGTATTTCACCGGCACTACGGTGAGTTAAAGGGGTTTGACGGCACAGAACGGCGTGCAGGCCAGTTCACGGGAGCGTTTGCACTGCAACCCACTTCGCGACGCGGGCATTTTTGTTCGATATGCTCCGCAGTCGCCCAAGTCGCCTAAGTCGCCCAAGTCGTCCAGACGACTAATAAGTAAACGGATTTTTTCCTGATGGTCTCTTCTAAAATCAGGGTGGAACCTTGTATTTACCTCGGAAGTATTAGTTGACTTGGAACGGTTGTTTGCTATCGTCTTCGACATAGTGAGCGATGTGAAGGTTTTTGATGCTGGTACTGGTACGACGGTAGTGCAGTAATGGAGATGAAGAAGAGTGTATGAAAAAAAAACAATGTGAGTAGTTTGAATATTCTTATATGAGAATTTAAGTCTATTGAATTAAGCCGTCATTGAATTGTACTATTGAATTAAGTATCCATCAAAATGTCTATTGAATTTGAATAAGATCATTGAATTTCAGTGATGTGTTTTCGTTAAGTGTTGATTCACTAGTGGCAACGGCCTATATGTTGGTTGGCAACATAGCACGTTTTTCTTTTAACAAAATATTCCCGATCTTTCATCAACAAAATCCCGGTTAATCCGTCAATTTGTTCAACCCTGATAACAATACGGTACGAAGGGGCATTCTTTTTCCTGATCAGCAGTCTGTTGATTGAATTGTGTTACTCAGGAAATGATTGGGCGTAGGCTAACTGCACATCTTTCTCGCCAATTGTATCCATGCTGAAGAACAACAACACTTGCCCAAAAAATAAATCTGTAGATTGACTGGCTTCTAAGTTCGAAAAGTGAATAAAAGAGGCAGTTCTTGTGCATCTACCGTCAACACGGTCAGCAGCAACTATTTCGAATCGTTTGTCAGACTTGTTAAAGTGTTGGCCTCAAACCAGGGCTCTACACGTCCACCATTTGCGAATAGACGTAAGGAGGTCCGTTGGCAATGGAGGTCGGGGATTAACCTTGCAGAAAAGAGAGACAGCATCTGGTGAATTCAGAAAAGACTTGAGTACATTGATAGATCGACTTCCAAGTCTTGCTTTTGGTCCATTGACTATATCCGTGAGTTCGTACTGACGAGGATTATTGAGACCAGCTGGAGGCCCTTCGTTTTCAGTAGTAAGTGTATTGGCATCACTGGTTCCAGTATTCTCTCTCAACTGCCCTATCAGAAGTTTTTGCACTGGTAAATATCCATCTTCTTCTTCTTGAACCTCAAGGGTTGTGTCAATACAGGACAATGCAAATGGAACAAAAGAAGCATGTTCACGATCAATGCTAGTGTTTGCAATGATCTCATTTGCCAATACTTTTGATTTTGCAGATTTGGATGTTCCAAAACAGCATTATTCAATTGTCCATTGTGAAAACCCTAGAGCAAGTCCGCATTGACGAATAGATTGAGCAACATGACGTAACAGATGAAAGAGTGGCAATCACAGCCTCAATCGGTTGTAATCGTATGGATAGAACCGATGTTCATATTAGCACGAAAACCTGTTGAGTTTTGCTTCAACACTATCCAGTTCATCAAGTGTAATTTGAGGTTGTTTCAGAGTCAGCATGGCTTGAGTAAGAAGCATCAATTGTGAGTAGTCTTCATATGGGACTCTTACATATACACAGGAGCCAGATGGTATGTCCATGTTTTTCATTCTGATGCTGTCATATGTGTACAGTGTTGTATGAACAGAATTATATTCTGTCCGAACTCTGACGGCCATGTAAGCCTTGACTTGTTGATTGAGTCAGACAACGCCTCCCATTGTGTTGGCTTCAATACCCAAGGTTCATTACTATCTTTTATTGTTGGTGGATTTGCTGGATTGAAATTGCTGGTAGGAATAAAAATTTTGCAGTTCTTTGGTCACAAGGATAGTTGCTCTTATCAGTTGCGATGGCACCCATATACTTTCGGATGATATTGCTTATATCTTGGGTTAGATTCTGTGAAACAATTGTATTCCACCATGCGTAGTCTATCAATTGTTTCTGTGTAGGCTTGACTGGACCTGCTCTGTTGTCAAACCGCAATTCAGGCTCATTGTTGACTTTGACTGGTAATTTGTGAAGATCAGACACTGATTGATTGTTCAACAAACGTACGTCTTTTGAAAGAGTATTATCCGAGTCTTCCTCTGTATCGTATCCTAATTGGCTTTCTAAATCGTGTGTCTTGTCCAGGCTTTGGTTTTCCCTATCGATTGTGGATGTGTATTCACAGAAATTGATAACTGCTGCTTGCGGAGTGTGAACCCTTGATTCTTCTATATATGGGTCTGGTGTGGAAGCTGAGTAGTCTTGAAATAAACCCATGTTAGTTAGGTCTTGCGGTTCTTGATGTGTGTAGAACTCAAGTTGCTTTGTTGTAGGCTGCAATTGATAAGGCATTAGGGTCTGTATCTGGTCCAGTCGTTGTACCGCTTAATGTCTTAGCCAGTCTGCATTGGATCGAACTGGATGAGGAACATCTTCAGCAGAGAATATTGACTAGTTGCAAAATCGGATGTTTGACATTAGTACAGCAATGGTGTAGTAACCTTGTTGATTTCAAACACCTTTGGTTGCAACTTACTAGCATAATGCACATATCGTCACACAATTCAAGCCTTAAACCAGCAGTAGTACGATATTGTCATCACTACGAAAAGCATACTTGTGATTAAACAATCAAGAGCGGTACATTGATTGCCACAACTCAAGGAATTCAGTCAAGATATCGAATCCTTTTAGTGAGACGGATCCCAGCTTTGATTTCTTGTCATGATAATAACTTCCATGTCAACCGTAACCCTTCGCGATGTCTCTACAAGATGTTACTTTTCTCAAAAATTGCATTGACACCTTAGAAATAAATCTTGCGGCCGAACAACAAAAGCCAGAACACATCAAAAACCAAAAACCGATTATGCATCGTAGATGAACAATCTCAAGCTGACGGTACATATATTCCTGAATCCAAGAAATCGGACAGATTCATGGTCTAGATGATTGATCTATGATTTTTTGACAAGTACAACAGAGAATCACAACGAGATTCCACAGGCCATGACTTGTTGTACACAACGTTCGGCTGCAGAACAAGCGGAACAGACCAAATGGAACAAAAAATCTTACAAACTGCAAAAAATTAACAAAACCAAAGCTGCTTCTACTAAAGCAGGTGCACACTACAAGGGGAAAATACAAAGTGAACAAAACAATATGAAAAATTCCCATGAAGTTTTCTCTAGTTTTGAACAAACCATGGATACACTTTGAAGATGATGTATGGTCTGCATTGAAGAGGGAAGTTCAGAAGAGTCTGGGACCTTTTTATGATTGGACCTGTGCTGATCGTAATCATATGATTGCAAGTATTTGCAGAAATCAGACTAGGAATGATTCTACTGCTGATAGACGAGAAAGAAAAGCTGATAATGTCAGGAACAACACCGCGATGGCTCACAACACATTGATCAATGTGGACAATACTGATGACGGTGATTCTAGCTCGGCTTTATCTGGAACTGATACAACAAAAAACTGTTCAAGTTATAGCGTAGCTACTTCTGAATCAAACAAAGTATGTGATAATACTGTCCCATCAACGCAGGTTCAATCTTTTGCCAGCACTCGTGAACCATCAGTACACAGTGAAATCATTCATGACGCAACAACAATACCGGTAATGATTGCCCTTGTTATCAATCCCTCAAAAACGCCTGAGGAGCATTGGTTACGAGTCAATATACCTAGCACATATTACAGCTACGATAAGTTTATGAGTTTGATCCTGAAATACTTTGATTCGAACAAACCAAACCATTTATTGTTATACAAACCCGTTGGTAAGGAACACGAATCATTGGATGAGGAGAAACCAGTAGAATTTGAAGATCAATTCAATTCTTTGTTAAGTTGCAGTACAGAACACAATGCAATTAGCATACCACAAGTTACTTGCAGATATGTTTTCAACGAGGAAGATCATCAAGTGTAGAAAGCTTGTCAAAACCTGATGCTAGTAAAGATCATGATATGGACATTCAGAAAGATTTTGGTGGATTATCACCAGTAGTAGTTAGTCCCCAGGAGGTAAGATATCTGTTCAAACAATGGAAAGCACACCAATCACGAACTTTATTTGCATCAGCAGCAGCTATTTCACCAAGATAGTTGGGAACAAGGAAGTGTTCAACTTAAACCTAGATTTTTTGACCTCCGGTAGTAGGCTGACTTTTTTTAAGGTTGTTACGAAAAAAAGAGCCAGACCCAAGAAAAATACGCTTCCAGCTTCTACAGCCAAACAAACGACAGCATTACGCCAAATTACTAGAGAGAGGACTATTCAATCAACGCAAAAGATCATAGAGAATTGCCAATCGGCAGCTAAAACAGGGAACCAAACTGATTTGCAAACGGTACATAGGCAATTCAGATCTCGCGAAATTCAACACCGTCACAACACTCCGTATTCGACAATATTAGCCTAAGAACAACAAGCCGGGTGTAAGTATTTGTTTGTCTACGTATTTTGTCGGCAGGCGGACATACCTTGAGCCAAAGGTCAGATACGAGTGATTCTTTGAGGGGACCACAAAACAGACGTGTTATGAGAAAACAATACATAAGGCATCAATGTAATTATTTTTATGGGCAGAAATTTTCAATCAATCATGGCAATACACCGCTGAATGTTTTGTAAAGTATTCAAGAAAACCTGGCCTGCATAAGTCAAACATGAAAGGTTTGTATAAATGGCCATCCCTGTGAGCTGCTGTAAACTACACCTGAACAATCTGTATTGAGCTACGCCTGAATAGTCTGTATTTAGCTACACCTTACGGCGGACTGTAAGCGAGAGTCCGCCATGTTTTTTTGGTTTTCCGAACTTCGAACTTTGCAACCATACGCGGCCCAAGCACACCCCACCCCCAAAAAATAAAAAAATAAAAAACACACGGAGTCCATGCAAATTGTATCATAATTACGCTGTAATTTCAGGCTGTTGAATGCTGGTTTTATTTTTTAAAAATATGCGAGGTGGAATAATTCTAGAAGGTGTAGTTGTTTTGTGCTGGTTGGACTGCAGCGTTGCCAGTCTACCATGAACACCCACCAGTGTGCACATTGACAACACAACAGCAACGCACGGAGTCCATGCAAATTGTATGATAATTACGCTGAAAATTCAGGCTATTGAATGCTAGTTTTATTTCCTAAAAATATGCGAGGTGGAATAAATTCCAGTGGGTTTAGACGCTTTGAGCTGTCCCAGCACTGACATAGCTGTAGTAACTTGATCAGTTCTTACCCGTTTGGCTTCGGGATTTCAGCATTGGATCCGGCTCGTCGAGCTGCACATGATAAAATTAAGCATGGGCGAGTCTGGGCCAAAGCTACCACAGCTGCAGCGCACACTGCTAGCAACAATTACAATTCAAATCAAACAGTATACAGAACAATTGAAGAAGATATTGTATTCTAGTCAACAGAGCAACTATTTATACACAACATCAAATCCTTCAGACGCCCAATCTCTATCCCATTTCCCTTGATCCTTGACAAATTGCTCGAGGTACATGAAAGTTAGGTCATTGCAATTGACCCCAGTGGAACTGACATGATCTGGTACTCCTTTCCCAATCCATCGCGCGTCCACTCCCTTGTGTCCCTCCATCATCCTCAGTAATTTTCTTCCAAGTTCTAAGCCGCCACCCAAAGAAGTAAGCCTCAATCTACCTGGGCCAGTTGCGTAATCAGGATCTATCATAACCACCTTTCTGTTTTTATATAAAAACAAAAAGCTATGCCAAGCTGGATCCCCTCCTTTCTCCAATTGCCACATGCTCCCACTCATCCACAAAATGGTACCAGTATTCTTGATATATCGGAAGGCAGTAGTGAGAGTATGGCATCTATCCAAGTCCTTGTTCTGAACAGTAATGTAATCTTTTGGCACACCTCCTTTGATCAAACTTCGCTCATTTCTGAGTATTTGGTTCCCCTTATGTGCCTCATCATTGAAGGAAATAACAGCCGGATAGATATACCACCCAGGTAAATCAATAGATTCCAGGTATGCCTGTATTTCAGCAGTTGTGGACGCAGTGTGGATTTCAAAGCCTTGTGTAGACATTGTAGGAGATAACAAATTCGCTTGGGTTGGGCTTTGGCTGTCATCATCTGAGATATTGATTGCAGTCTCTTGAGTATTGTCTTCTTGTAGCTCATTTGAAGCTTCAGTGGTGGAGCTCTTGGTATTGTGTTTGTGTTGTGTAGCCAGCAGCCTCTTGGATCGTCTGGTGGGAGGCATAATTGTGTAGGATAGTAGTAGCTATGTGCTCTGAATAGCCCTGGTATATGTACTGAATGATGTAACGGAGGTGTTGCTGATTGAAGGAGTGGGTGTCGGTAAATGTGGGGTGAAGGTGGGGTAATAGTGGGGTACACTATGCCGAGAATTTTTTGTTACCCTACCTAGCAACAATACTACATGACAGTTATTCAATGCATTATTGAAAAATTCCGAATTTTATAGAAATCATATGTTGATTATATGCTGTATTGAGGTTATCTATTGCAGTTGTATTTTACATAATCTATGTGGAGTGGGTGCTTACATTGTGACAGGGCAATATTACTAGTGTGAAGACCTTTACAACAATGCATCCTGTAGTGGTATATATGAAAATTCCGCCGCAGCAACTGGAGTCTATGGAATTTGTACCAAAACTACAGCTAATTACAAGCTGTTTAGAACTACTTTTATTTTTAATATCCGAGCGAGGTGGTATATGCTATTGTGCGTCGCAAGCCTGAGTGATCTATTACTGTGAACAGTGCAGGTATGGCATATATGAAATTTCTACAACAACAACCGGAGTCTACCTGATTTGTACCATAATTACAGCTAATTACAGGCTGTTCAGAACTACTTTTATTTTTAATATCCGAGCGAGGTGGTATATGCTGTTGTGCGTCGCAAGCCTGGGTGATCTATTACTGTGAACAGTACAGGTATGGCATATATGAAATTTCTGCAACAACAACCGGAGTCTACCCGATTTGTACCATAATTACAGCTAATTACAGGCTGTTCAGAACTACTTTTATTTTTAATATCCGAGCGAGGTGGTATATGCTGTTGTGCGTCGCAAGCCTGGGTGATCTATTACTGTGAACAGTGCAGGTATGGCATATATGAAATTTCTGCAACAACAACCGGAGTCTACCCGATTTGTACCATAATTACAGCTAATTACAGGCTGTTCAGAACTACTTTTATTTTTAATATCCGAGCGAGGTGGTATATGCTGTTGTGCGTCGCATGTATATTAGAAACTATTACAAAAAGTCACCAAGTATATCTGAACCTCCATTCTCAATTTGATCCTCCTTATGCTGGTAAATAGGAGTATCACAATCGTAATATTGATCCAGATTGACATCTCTCTGCTCTGGCGGTCTCCAGTCATATGCTTCCCTGGGTTTTTCACACATGAGTAATACATTGGACTCTACCTTCAAAAATTCCGAAATTCTTTCCCTTAAGAATAAATAAGCAATCCTGTGCGTTGCTATATCCCCATTACCATTCCAAACATCTCCATATGTAATAGGCATACATATATCAATGGTTTGTAGCTGAAGGATACACCAATCTATTGTTTCTTTTGGCAAATATTCATCAGGATCTGGACAGTTTGGTTAACAAAAATAGGACTTTATACTTGATAATTATATACCATAGCTTCCCAGATCATGCTGTATTTGTTGTAGTGTTTCCAAGGGCGTCTCCACAAGATATCTTTGTGTATTGCCTGCAGGGGTGCAGTACATAACAACAGGTTTTCCTGTGGGTAATTCTTGTTTTTTCTTGTTTTTGTATATATGATGGCGATTCCAAAGGTCTGCAAATTCATAGACTTCATCCCTGATGATAGGCATGTACACAAATAATAATGCAATTTGATCTGCTGTGTTTCCAGACCATTGTCCTAGTGATTCTAGTGATTCAAAGTATGCCTGATATAACATTGAACTTATTAGAATTGTTTTGCAATTACTATCGAATTTATGCCAATTGTAATGTATAGCTTACTTTCCAAGCTATGGTTTGTCTTCGACTCATTTGAAGCCACCATGCCTCAATCCTTTGGTTGGAAGTTGAAGTTCCATACCAATATACATCATCAAATCTTGTATCAGGTACAATGGCTTGATGCAATTTCCAGTGAGCTGCAGCCATCATGTGGGTCTCTGTTCCTCTATCAGAGCGTATTGTATATGGTATGTTGCCTGTAACATGTGCCATATTGAGATACAAGCCTAGAACTGCAACAGCAGTTCTGGTTGAAATGCCTACATGTATAAATGTTATGAATCTAATCCATCAATATGTGTTTCAAACCCTGCATTTAGAACGAAATTATACCTTGAATAGGCATCAATTCCTGCATAAATTTCGAATCCAAACCTGCTTAACTTGTGGTGTCCATCGACTGACAAAATTCGTCCAGGACCAGGAACCTTGAAATCTACACGAGGCCGATTTAATTTGCCCCATTCTCTTTCTGCAATTCCTTCTGGATCGATTGCATGCATAACTACCCACATACGGTCTCTAGCAACTGGAATTCCGCACATTTTCAAATGATAATAGGTCAACTGACGTCCATAAAGGGTGGATTGACCGCTTTTCAACTGCTCAATGATTTTCTCTCGCATAAGATTGTTGTGAGCTGCATGGTTGTCTTGATGCATACGCCGGTACATCCCGGCCGCTAACCGTAATTGTACTAACCTATGCGTGTTGTCAATACATTTACTAAATTATGCATATACATATGATAACACACTGCCAAGCAGAGATGTCGTGTCCGTCCAGAGCCAAAAAGAGTAGTATTTCGCGGTCTGATAGACACCATTCATAGAAGTATACCCATATGCGAGACAAAACTTTGGCTTTGTCTTGTACAGGCTGTTGTAGCTTTTGAAAATTCCACTCACTAAGTAAGCGTTGAAGCGTCCGCATGGACGGAAAACTAGCTGAGCTGGCAGACTGTACTACCAATGGAAAAGCTTCTCGGAACTGGTGCCTTGTCTGGGCTAAGCTTAAACCTTCAAAAATATACCAATGCCACAACACATGGTAATAGGGACGAAAGTCAAATCCCTGGGGCCCTCGAAGCGGCTGGGACAGTGGTAGGTGTGACATATACTGGAGATGTTAGAAGCAGTGCAGTATGGAAGTGTAAGAGAATGATAATGCTGCTCCTGTCAATTGTTCAGCCAGGTCTCTTCTTATATAGTGGGCAATTTCGCTTTTTACCTTGATTTTTGTATCATTCACAACACATCAATTATTCACTTAACTACCCTTGTTTATTCTTATCAGCCATGGAACACTGTCGCACTTTTCCCCAATGCCAGCACTTGTTCCCACAATATGGTGGTACCCAATCTCTGGTTGCTGCATCGCCTTATCCACCAGGTACCTCTAGCAATTTTAACTTTTGTTCTCACTGCAATCAAATGCTTCCTTACACGCCGCCTGGTGGAGCTCAGTCTACCTATTATCGAAACCTCCCACAGACTCTTCCAGCTAGTGAACAACATATCTCCCTGAATCCCTTGAATAATACTACCATGAGATATGCAGCTGGTACATCAACACTTAACCCTGCACCATCTGGGAATGTATTATCAACAGGTGTTCAACCAGGTACACCTCCTTCGGCTGTCACTCCATCATTTTCATCCATTAAAGGGCTTCAACATGCTGTAGGACAAGCTATGCGAGGTCCTAAGACACTCAATGCTCTACCTGTAGGGCAAGGTAAACCTGTAAGGAAAAACAAGGGCCGTATACCTGGTAACCATAATTCTAATTCAACAAACACTAAATCAACGCCACCATTGCTGAATTCACCTACTATAGTACCAGAACATCGATATGAGGTTTCTTTAATTACTTCAAATAGTGGTGATTCGCGAGAATGCCTGGAACATCCTGGTACTGAAGTTTGGGAACCTACTGAGGAAACTTTGAATATTCCAGTTGACAACTCTAATTGGGTTTCATTCCTTCGGGTACAATTACTGGGAAGCTTAGGTTTATGGAGAGAGTTCAAAGATGAATGGTATTTACAGACTGGGGAAATTCGTACGTATCACCGCTTTAATTTACAGTATTGTTTATATTAATTAATATTTACAGCTCCTGTAGTTCGGAGGGTGCAATTACTTTACAAGTATTGTCCAAAGAAAGGACCTTCTCGCATGCCCCATAGCATGCTGCAACAGCCAGAACTTTTGCGTAATTTGCTGGAAAAACATTTCAGATCTACCAGATTGAATGTTATTCCAGCCATGGTCATATGGGTACAGCATGTACGCTTGCAAGAACAATTAGACCAAATTGCCGAATCTGATGCGCAATACCTTGTAGAAGCACAAGCAAGGCAAGCTAATAAAGTTCACAATGACAATATGCTAGCTCGTCAAGGAAAGCACTGTACTAGGCCCACAACACTTCAAGAGCTTGAAGTATACAGACAAGAACAAGCAGAAGTCCAATCTGAACCGGATGTTATACCAGATGTTCTTCAAGAATGGAACCAAACAGAAGATTCGTCTGATACCTTATCAACAGCTCCTAACACACCACCACCACTGAAGCAAAAGAAGGTACTGTACTACATCTACTATCATTGAAGTTACAGCAAAATTTCCGAATTTGTAATGCTAAATTGTAATGCAGAGGGCGCATGCTCAGATAATAAGTTCTTCCCCCAGACCACAGTCGAGGTCTCAACAATCACCAGAGTACAAAAGATCTGCCAGTGGTTCACATGCAAGATATTCTTTAAGGGCTTCTGCAGGAGACAAGCCAACTACAGTAGGTAGTGGGGTTACAACTCGTTCAGCGAAAGGAAAAGAGAGGGAACCATAATGTCTTCATGGTTGTTTGTATATATTCATTCAGTTTGTTTTATGCAGGAATTCCAGATTGACAATATTCGAATTGATTCCGTGACAATTGGTAGTATTTATTACATAGAAACGATATTTAACCTATCAAAGTTTGTTCCACCTCGCGTATTTTTAGTAATTGAAATAAAGGGCGTATAGCCGGCAATTACAGCGTAATTATGATACAATTTGCATGGACTCCGTGTGTTGTTACTTTGTTGTCAATGTGCACACTGGTGGGTGCTCATGGTAGACTGGCAACGCTGCAGTCCAACCAGCACAAAGCAACCATACCCTCTAGAATTATTCCACCTCGCATATATTCAAGAAATAAAACCAGCATTCAATAGCCTGAAATTACAGCGTAATTATGATACAATTTGCATGGACTCCGTGCGTTGTTACTTTGTTGTCAATGTGCACACTGGTGGGTGCTCATGGTAGACTGGCAACGCTGCAGTCCAACCAGCACAAAGCAACCACACCCTCTAGAATTATTCCACCTCGTATATTTTTAAGAAATAAAACCAGCATTCAATAGCCTGAAATTACAGCGTAATTATGATACAATTTGCATGGACTCCGTGTGTTTTGTATTTTTTTATTTTTTTGGTTGGGTGTGGTGTGCTCGGGCCACGCATGGTTGTAAAGCTGAGTTGCAAAAAAAAAAATAACATGGCGGACTCTCGCTTATAGTCCGCCGTATACACCTGACAGATCACTCCTAACTTAAGGGTGTCATCTGTTATAAGCCAGGACAGACAGCATCTTAATCCAGGACTACTGCGCCAATCATGATGGCTTAACTCAAACCAGGGTAACCACTCTGACTTACGCCAGACTTTCCCATCTAAGTTAAGACCGAATAAATGAATCACAGTGAGAAGTCATCCAAAAGGGAAAAGATCCAAATATCGAGCGTTTACCGTATCGTTGTCTATCACTCGCCCCTGCTTGGCGCACCCCTTTTAAGGCCGCCTGCACCATATGATGTTTTGACAGACACACCGAGGTTTCTTATTGCCCAACTGGTCGACCGTACACGCAGGAATCGACTAGTTGATGGATTTACAAGTTGGCCAACCGGGTACGTTGAGCAACCGGTTAACCAGCTGGCCTACGGAATGAGATTCAATAAGGAGTATTTTGATGGGATGCCACGCCACCCAGCGGCAACTCAAGGGAAATAACTGGTACAAACTTCATTAAAAAGATGGCGTGTCCGCTGATCAACGTGCACCAGCAACATTGCATCCGAGTACATGTTTAGAGAGGTGTTCCTGCATCATATCTATTGCATTTCATCGAAGAAAGATGTTTCTGCCTGCGTGCCCATCTGCTGACAGCGCCCTGGTGTACACTGTACAATCTTTTGCAATTAGATGCTGGGTGTATGTAATGCGCCGTGCGCGCTACTGAGCGTGTGTATACGGCCAGCATCCACCATGCAATGCAAATTTTGCACCCTCTGAGTGTCCCGGCGCTGGCCAACGGCGCTTGCAGCCACGACATCGAGCGCGTTATGCGTGACAGTGGACGATGCCGCTGCGGGCTGCGGGCGGCGGATATAGGTAGGCACGGGTGGGATGGTCCTCCAATTGCTGTATTACTTGACTTGGGTTTACCGCCAGTCGAACACGTAATTTTGATTGTTTGTCGCTTGTGTTGCAGACTCAATTCTACATAGGTGAGCACTCGATTGTGCATTTAGGATGCTTGGCATCTACCAACCATAACTCTACTCTTGCTTTATTTATACGACTGCTCTCGCTTCTGTACCCAAACAATACACACCGTTGCTTCCTAACTCAACTGCCTCCCAACCGAACCGCGCTACCAAACCCCGATCTACAACAAGTTGATGATGTACCGCTCAGTTTAGTACACCGGTTGTCCAGTTGGCAAGTACACATTTCGGTGTATCCGTCGCTTTGATACTTCTGTTGACTGGTTCGCAAAATAATTGCCTGGATGTATCTGTCAGAATATGTATTATTGTTGACCGAACAAGACGCTTCAAATGTTCGCGTTTCGTGCTAGGACTGCAGGTGCGACCATTCGCTATGTATTCCACAAATCTAATATGACATATTTTGGAAAGCTCAGTTACTCCGAATGTAAATCGTTTACCTGGCATAAGAAAAACGCGAGGTGAATTTGGCGATCGGGATCGGCTTCAATAGAGAGAGCGGACGGGGCAGAAGCATGACCTGTCGCTCGTATAATGGCACACCAACGATGCGGTGTTGCTTAAATATAGCTAAATCGTTGTAGATTTCCCACTAGGGCGCTCGTTAGGTCGAAGAGCCCAGCACTGGGAAACGCTTCAGCCGAGTGCGTGGTGGCGTTGAGTTACATGATACTTGACCGGTCGCTCGCCTAAATCATATCTTGGTTCCATCCCGAAGAGGGCCTTCACAGATGAACGGCTGGTACTACTAAGCTTACCTCTAAGATACCCAACTGGAGAGTTTACACAGTATGCAGGAGAAATATGGGCGAAAAAGAGTGCGCGAAAGTGCGAGTGATTTACGAAGAGGCATAACGTAAAACGTTTCAACAACAAAAATAAATGAATTTTTAGATGCCGAACCGACTGTGAACCGGTTGCGTGAACCGTCGGCCTGAGAACCCCTGATACTCAACGTACCAATTTATCCCAGCACACAGTTCTATGCTAGATGCAACTATGCTCCGTCTACAAAGTGTGTTAGTCAGTAAGACAGGGCGTCTGTACGGGTATGGCCCATCCCGATAGAAATCACTGGACACCATCCCGACATACGGCCGGAAGACAGCCGTTGGACTTCACCCCTACACGCTGGGGTGGCAAATAAATCTCTCCGGTAGCCACATGGCACTGCGAAAGATGATTTCTCGATTTCCGCCGAGGAAATAAGTCCTTGTCCGCCAGGGTTCCTGCGCGATCCAGTACCCATGGACGATCGCATCCAAGCTATGTACTTTGAGAACCACCCATAACAATGGATTTCAATCGTCACATTCCATCGCCGCCATTCAAAAGAATCAACCCGTCTTTCACGAGGTTGTACCGTACAACCCCACAAAGATTGCGTCGCACGTGGACGTTCGATAGCGGAACTGTACTGTTGCAGCCAAGTCCTACTAACTAACACAGGACGTGAAATCGATACTTAGGCTTCCACACTATCGCTTGTTTCAGTCTAAACGTACTATCAATGATGCCTGCGCTCTCTATCACGGTCACTCGATGCATCGAGTGACACCTCGCCACACACCACCATCACCGCCAATGCCCCACTGCGCGCCGCCTATTCTCCATCAGCGCAACAAGCGTCAACGCTGCGGTAAATACTCCCTCAGGACGCCACGCACAGCTGCGCCTTTTGAATCAGCTGCGGTGGCGCGCACAAGCACAGCGTGACGCCGACGACGTGTCGCGTCAATGCGACAGAGATGCCGCTGCCAGTATAGCCACGGCATACAATGCGAGCTCGGGCGGAATAGAAAATGGTGCGGTCAGACGACAGTGGTGATCATGGCGGCGCCGGAGCGCAGAATTATGCGCGAGGCCTGACATGGTGCAAGAGCGCCCGCTGTGATGGCATCAAGAAGGTATTACGTTGGGTTGTTCTATAGCTTAGTCGGGGTTGTGAGCAGCGGGACGCTTGCTTAGGTTTGATGGTACGGCTTTAAAGTGTTACTAATGACTGGCAGAGAGCGTCACATGTTCATGTTTCGTGCAGAGGACTGCACGTGCGATCGCTCAGTATGCATTGACAACTATACCTTGAAGATATGATACTTGTGGGAAGCTCACTAGTTCGGAATCTAAACAGTGCTCCTACCTGAGAAAAATGAGAGGTGAACGCTGTGATCGGAGTTCATGGAGGTACCGGTAGGTGGGGACAGAAGCTTACGCTGTCACTCGTGGGATGGGTCGGAACATTCATTGGCTGGGGGCTTACCAAGTTGACGGCAGGCTCTACTTAAGATACCACACACGATATGAGATGGAACGACACAATGAGTATATAGAATGACTTACACGCAAAAAAGAGTGCGATGAAGCGAGTGATTGACAGTGTAGCGATGTCAACTGCAGCAAGCGATGGCGGCATTTTGACATGTCTTCAGAGCCCTGGTCCGCGGCAAGGATCAATAGGCGCATTGAAGAATGGTTGACGCAAGAAAAGCCACGGGATGGACTACCCCGTCCGCCCGCGAACGTTCCCGGAATTTTGAAGCTTCCTTAAAACTCTGCCGAAGCGCTCACGAAGTCCAGCAATCGCGGCTGTTGCTTGCGTTGTTCTGTCGATTCCATGGCGCTAATCATCAACGCAACTTATGCTTGCTTAATGGCAGTCGTGATACATTAAATGCTAGCCTGTATTTCTTTCGCGGTGTAGATTGCCAACGTAAACGTTCATTTTCACAGAAGCCACAGGCTGTGATATGTACTGCATCCGGGCCCACAATTTCAAATTTACCTTAAAAGTCCACAATAGAGGGCTCTGCTAGCTCTCGGTATTCCAACCTCACAATTTGCTTTAATCAATAAAGCATCATGACTATTGCGCCGGTGGAGATCGCGGACAGCGGAACTGTCAATACCACCTGTCGCGGCAGGAAACCGGCATATCTACGATTTCACATTAAGCAACCATAACACCAGTGTATGTGCTTCCTTTATTGCCCGTCTCCTTGTATACGATCCATCAACAATGCCGGCGCTCACCTTCGAGTGACACCGGAAGCTACGAAGCCCACACCACCGCCGCAGCATACCCACCGCCCGCGCCTCCTGTTACTCCGTCTGCGCAACAAGCTTCAACGCCGCCCTGCCGGACCGTCCTGGCGCAACGCACAATGCGCGTTTTGGACAGCGGCTACACGCGGCGCCGGCGACGCGACGCCGGCATAGCATGCGAGCGCGCGCAGGTGGCAGGAGAAGGGTCGGCGCACGTCTTGGCGAACACTTAGAACGGGGCGAGTGCGGCCAGCGGCACCCTGCGAGGGCTGGCACGGTGCAGGAGCGGACCCCTCGACACGGTAATAATTTGGGCCGTGCTGATTTCTGGCCTGCGCTTTCAAGCAACGGGATGCAGGCCCGGAATTGGTCGCACGCCTAGAAGATACTAATTGTGACCGGCGGAATGCGGCTGATGGTCAATATGCTTTGTGCAAGGGACTAAAGGTGTGATCGCACACGATCTACTTCTCAAACTCACAGCTACGTCAAGGTCTTAAGACGATTGTGCATACGGAAAATGGGAAGTGAATAGGGTGATCGGTGTTGACGGATGTAGGGGGCCGGGGGAGAAGCACACGCTGTCACTCGCGCCATATCCACATCGTCTGAGTGCATCCACCGCCACTGTCAACAACTGCAGTCTACCCATAACACCACGAGCTGGCCTTGTAAATAAATGCTACGTGCTTCCGCGTCCGGAACAGCTAACAACCGCACATTAAACATCCGACGCACGGTGCTTGAACTCGGGATCTCCGACCGACAATTAGTTCCCACGTAGCCGTCCACCGCGTCTCTCACGCGTACGACCCAGCTTTGAGTGAATAGCTACAGAGGATAGACCACTAGGTTCGGTGGATTGAAAGTTGTTTCTCCGGAATGGAGCCTGTTCGCGCTCTATCCTCTAATATCCCACTGGTAAGACATGTTTACTAGCCTGTTTGGGAAGCAGCCACCACCTTAAAAATATCAGGGGGCGGGCAGGCGCAACAACCTGGGAGCACGGGGTCATCCCTCGCTGGTGTCGCTCTTGGCAACAAAGACCCACTCCACAACAAAAAAATTTACCATGACTTTCGCTGAAGATGCCGACATTTTGCTTGACAGAGCAGAGAGTATGTTTCCTTTCAATTCTACCAAACAAGGTAACAAAAATCAGGTGCAAATATTTCTCCACGCAATGCACTCTTGGGATTATTTTCCCACCCGCAGATGCAACTGTACCCAACTGCCAGTACCCCGGCTGATAAAAAGGTCACAATCATCTGGCCTCTGGAACTCCGATGCAGGATGCAGATAAATGCAAGTGGCGAACGTTGCAATTTAGCTACGAAGGATCGTGCAGCCAACTTGAGATTGCACGTCAACAAGAAACACGATCTTGAATCAACAAAATTGTCGGACCAAAACAAATTACATCGCTACTTGACTTTAAGTTCACAAGTGATGAGTAAGCCAACTCTGAAGATGTTGCGACACTGTACTATCGACTCTCTTCTGGAACACAAAGAAGAATCAGAGCCAGAGTTGCCAGCTACACCCCGGCAGACCACCCGGGACATGTCAACACCGCTTAGCGATGCACCTACTCATGTGCCAGATTCCACACCAACACACCTAGCGACCCCGGGCCCGGTTCTAAGACCCAGAAGAACCAGGTCGTAGCCCATCACTCCTGCGGCTGATGAAGCGGCTGATAGAGCGGCTGATGGAGCGGCTGATGGAGCGACTAGTGGACGCCGCAGTGCGGCTGCGGCTGGTGGACGGACTGCGGCTGGTGGCCGGGCTGCAGCTGGTAGGAGTGCGGCTGCGGCTGGTGGACGGGCTGCGGCTGGTAGGAGTGCGGCTGCGGCTGGCGGACAGACTGCGGCTGGTAGGAGTGCGGCTGCGGCTGGCGGACAGACTGCGGCTGGGAGGAGTGCGGCTGCGGCTGGCGGACGGGCTGCGGCTGGTAGGAGTGCGGCTGCGGCTGGTGGACGGGCTGCGTCTGGTAGGAGTGCGGCTGCTGCTGGCGGACGGGCTGCGGCTGGTAGGAGTGCGGCTGCAGCTGGTAGCGGTACGGCTGGTGGTGAGGCAGGGCGGGGGGCTGATAGCAGTTCGGCTGGTGAGGAGGTAGAGCAGGGGGCGTATGAGGAGCCTGAGACGGAGCAAGAGGCTGGAGAGGCAGCTGCAGGTGGAGATGAGGAAGAGGGTAGTGCTACTATACCTAGTAGTAGTAGAAGATCTACCAGGCCTAGGAAAAAGAGACAGAAATATTGTTAATATATAAGATACTATACCATGATATTGATTAAACCAAACTTCTCCACCAGATATCTCGAGATATATATGCCGGATGAAGAAACCGAGACCACCACAAGAATTGTAGTGTCACAGCCGTTCGAATGGTACTGGTCCAGTTGCGATAGCTGCTGTTTTGACAAAGTTGATAGCCAGCATAGCTACTATCAAAAATCCGAGTCGTCACCCACGATGTGTGTATAAGCAGTGAGAATACAAGGTATGGACAAGCCGAGACCATCACAAGAATCGAGAAACTCAGGATGTTCCAATGGTATTGGTCCCGTTGCGATAGCTGCTGTTTTGGTAAAGTTGATAGCTAGCATAGCTATCCAGAATCCGAGTCATCATTTATGATGCAATGTATAAGCAGTGAGAATACAAGGTATGAACAAGCCGAGACCACCACAAGAATCGAGGAATTGAGGCTGTGCCGATGGTACTGGTCCTGTTGCGATAGCTGCTGTTCTGCTAAAGTAGATAGCCAGCATAGCTATTCAAAATCCGAGTCATCATTCATGATGCAATGTATAAGCAATGGGAGAAATCATTGTCTGGCCAAGCGGAGACTACCAAAAAAACCGTTGCAATGAGACTGTCTTGCTGGTACCAGCCCCAACGTAGTAGTAGCAGATTGGATGAGCTTGATAACTGGCACAGTTGTCATGCAGGATCTGTGTCATGATTCAAGATGTAATGTATAAGCAGTGGCAAGAAGGTGTTGTCTGGCCAATCCGAAACTACCAAAAGAACCGTTGCAATGAGGCCGTTTGGATGATATCATTTTCCATGTAAGCAGACAAGAGTGGTTTTGCGTTGCCCTGGCCACAAGGTAGTTCTAATTTACTATTGTTCTTATATATATGTGATTAGTAGTACTGATACATGGCTTGTTATTCATGTACAAGATGTTTTTCGGACCCAAAAATAACCCTGGAGTCGTGATGGGCGATCGTTACAGCGCAATGTACCCGGTGGGTATATGTAATGAGGCAGTCAAAGCTGAAAAAGATCAAAGTCTCAGAACTTCAACGTTTTAGCTTTTTGTGATCATTTTATACGTTGTGCGGCCCAGGCCTCATCTCGTGGTATACCCACAGTCCTATTGAATGTTTGGAGAGTGTTATCATTGTGTTGACACATTACTAACGACAATAGCCAAGTATTAGCGCCCGAATAGTTATCTAATCGGTTGCACCTCGGTTGTTGAAAGTGTTGGTCTTCCAATTATCTCAAGACACATCAAGACGACTGGGCGTAAGTTTGTGCAGGCTGTCTCCGCTGAGTACCCTTTACTGTTCTCTTTATCATTCTCTTCTTGCATTCTCTAGTGTCTATAGCGTAGATAGACTGTCTCACTGTTGATCCGATGCTGCGTACTTAAGTGACGCCGGGGAGGACGTTAGAAAAGACAACAAGGCATACACAAGCCATGAAATATATTCTAGTCTACAAACCTAAGATTGTGCCTTCTATCTTTTGGTAACTACGGTTCAATTGATACTTCATCTTTCCTGAACCCTGGCCTAACAGGCGGAGACATTGTCAACTGTAAGCGGCAGCTGTGATATCGTAGTAATGATTGCCAGTATAAAGATTAACACTATTATCAACTGCGTCGTTAGAGGTGTGTATGAGCCGCACTTGAGCCGGCCGGAGGCCAGTTGGTACTAAACTTTAAAGCTCGAGTAGGCTTGCGACGCCAGGGCCAATATAATTGTAGAGGTTTTTCCTGGCACTAGGACAACAAATATAGCATATATAGAGTTTTGTTCTCCGTCTTCCATCCAGGGTCCAAGTGAGCTGCGGTAACTTCACCTATCAGTTGATCAGGAAAACCACGTAGTTCCAACTGATTTTCTCAAGCCTAGCACTAACTCACAAGCTTTTGACTCGAGCCGGCTTTCTCAAGTTCATCAAAGCTGACTGGGGTTCATGCACACCTCTATGCAACGTCGGTAGAAGTATTGTTACTACAAAGTGATATATATTGCATCTATTTCCAGCCGCTTCTTATATATTCCGTTATTGCTTCATTTTAGAGCATAGTAGCGTAAGAACAACTGCTAAGCTATATCACAATGGGATGTGATCAGCTTATGTGTAATAAGTTTGTTTATCTTCATTGTGAAAATGTTTTTTGTATGCTCCAACTGGCATGTGCTATCGTTCTCCCTATGTAGTACCCTTGATCGACTTGCGTAGTGCTAACATAGTAAATCTGTAACGCTATTGTAATACTAACGTGATATTCCCACTATGTTGTAGCTTTTCCAGCTCCTATTGGCGGCGTGCTTTATCCATTTCTATCTTCTTCTTTTCCGATTCCATCTGATGTATTTCATCTTCTCTTTGCATCCTTCTTGGTAATAATCTTTGTTTTTCAATTTCCAGCTCTTGAAGTTGTTGATTTGTTGAAGATGTATCCACTCTAGATGTATCTATCTGGATAGCTCCAGGTATTTGTGGTTTTGATCTCTTCTTCGGTGGAAGACCTGAAAATTTAGATTGTAGAGAATCTACTATTGCATGATGAAAACGAGATGGAGAAAGTGGAATAGGCCTGGAATTAAAATCATTCAACAGAGTACCTGTTTGTAAAGAAGGTAAAGCAGCACTTGAAGTATCTTCATCTACAGGACTCCAATCCTGTTGGCGTCTTCTTTTACACTAGCGTTAGCGTAGCGCTTTGATAGTGCCAACGAATACGTACAGGATTTTTTCATAGAATTCAACTGTAGATCTGCAGCAGAGTTATCCTGATAATTGCGTGGTAGACCACCTGTTCTGCTTGCTTTGCATCTATCCAAAATATTTTGATCAAGATATTGGGCACTGGCGTAGCATCGTTAGCACAATCATAGCTCATCTATAGCGCCACGTTGGCATTACCTAAATATACCAACCAACACCGAGTAGTGCCTGCCAGTCCATCTATTTGCCTGTGAATGCGAACATTCGATCCAATTATATGATTTATCTACTGTTTCCCATACGTCACAAAAACGTCGATTTTCCGATTAGCACGCTAGCCGCATTGGCTTTCCATAGCAGCCCTTAACATTCTATAGTGGTCTGTAGGCCAACTTAGCGACTGAGGTTTTTTACAATAAGTCCGTAGAAGCAATACCATTCTTTAGCTGTCAATAGCACTCCATAATAAAGGTCTATAGCAATCTTTAGCACTGTTTCGGTGGTTTTGGATCTCGCGATGGTTTACAGATTCTTTGATTCAGTGCAACTTGATGGCTTATTCAGCGGTTTTATTATGCTATCTAGACTATATACAGAAACGAATTCTATGAAAAGCTGCTTGGTCGACAAATCTTTAAAAATTCGATGGATCTTATAGGATTCGGCCTATTCTATGTATTGCTGCTTGGTTGCCTGTTCTTATAAGATTCGGCCTTGTATTTTGGAATGCTGCTGTGACAGGATTGGCCAATAAACCAAGGATTCGACGGATCTTATAGGAATCGGCCTTTTATTATAGAATGCTGCTGTGACAGAGGATTGGCCGATAATCGAAGGATTCGACGGATCTTATTGGATTCGGCCTATTCTATGGATTGCTGCTTTGTCGAAGGAATTGTCCAAAGACTACAGTTGTTTGACGGCGAGATGTCGGTCGCGATCGTGCTAGGGAGCGTCATTGTAAAGGTTTGAATTCGCAGTGTTTGATTGTATCCAGGTCTAGAACTGCAAAAATCAATATTTTAACAGTAATCTGAGGGTGTTGAACTCATCTTCGAAAAGTTTGGACACAATGTTTGGGCGCTGTTGCGTGGTTGGCAGCTGTATTTCGATCAAAGTTCAAAACTGCAAAGACAAACATTGTAAAGTGTACAAAAACTGACATGTTCTCACAAATACACTGGTTTAGCTGCAATCTACGCAGCACACCACTCCTGCGCGGCGACTTCCGTGACACAAAACATGCATCGGCGGCGTTTTTGGCGCTGCTTTGACCTTATTGCAGGGGCTGCACACACCGGAAAAGATCAAAGGAAATTGCGGTGAACACTCTTCACACTAATAGCCACACCGCCCGAGCCGTCTGCCCATGAGTTTTGGAGGGTAGTTCAATGCTCCCATTACTTTGTTCAAGTTTTTTTGCTCTAAGTTCGACAACTCTGCTGGGGTGAACACCACAAATGCCGACCTGCACACCGACGCTCATCAGCACGATCACAACTGACAACCCGCCGTCAAACTCCAGTATGCTTTGCCTAAGCCACTATATCATGACCATATATACTGACGATGAATACAGCTCATACTGCTTGAATCCATAAAATCCATCTCTGGCCAGCCAATATGACGGTCATTAGCACCGTCAATCCGGTGAATATCGCGACTAAGCAGCTTTCCATAGAATAGGCCGAATCTTTCAAGATCCAGGGACAAAGCAGCATTCCCCAAGGAAGCGTCGAATCCCCGAAGATCCGTCGAATCCTATGTGAAAGCAGCATTCCCCAAGAAAGGGTCAAATCCTTAAAGATTCGACGATCAGGCGGAAAAGTGGCAGCTTTCCATAGAAACTGTCTGTGTATATAGTCCAGATAGCACAATAAAACCGCTGAATAAGCTCTCAGGTTGCACTGAATGACCCTGTAAACCATCGCGAAATGCTTCCTAAAACCATCTTGAGATGCTTCCCAAAACCATTGCGAGATCCAAATCTACTGCAGTAGTATATAGCCCAACTCAGCACTGTCAGAGTCCAACATCGCAATCTTCCTGTCTAACGTGGCACTATTAGAGTCTAAGTTAGGGATCTTGCAGTCCAGCGTAGCATATCGATGGCCTGACGTGGCATGCAGAGATGCTACGCTTAGCATTCAAAGTTGCCAAAATAGCATGCAGAGTGGTCACTTCAGCAAGTCTGCAGCCTAACCTTAGCATGCGGAGTTCCTAAATTACTGCTGTTCTTCTAAATAAGTCTGTCTAACATCCAAGTTACTTCGCTTATCCTAACCTAACCTAAAAAGTAAGGGTTTGAGAAAACGGAGTCACGTAGCTGTTAGACGATCTATTTTAGGAGAACGGCGGTAATTTAGGAACGTTGCGCCCTACGTTACCAGGGACCTTGCGATGTTGGCGAATCGACGTATATCGACTAATTTAGCCTAACGTAGTAGTTTCGGGAGTTTTAGCACAAAATGATCTTTTCGTCACGTATGTTCCTGTTCATTTTTAATGCATATTTGATCAATCCACACAGAATATGTGCATGAAGCATATTTTTAGCCCAATCACTCTTCGAATATTGCGCGTGGTTAGTACAACGGATGTGCTAACAATGTGCCAAACTTACCACATTAGGTTTCTCATGATTATTGATTAAACTTTGTAGTAAGTCTTTGGCATCCCTAAGTGAACCACAGTGTGGTACATTCCTCATTGCTGTATAACTAGCATGATCTGCAAATCTTTGCTGTACACCCCTATAGTAATGTACCAAGCAATACATAACAATGCTTGATAGATGCTGTTGTCATGTCATATCAATGTCTGGGTGTGCAAGCCTGAGCCATTGTCCCGAAGCTATGTGCAGACAGTATTAGCGTTATGTTGATGCTAGAGTAGCGTCACGATGCCGCCAATTACTGTTTGCTTGTTTCCAGCACATATCTGTTCTGATGACCTGTATACCACGACCATGTATATAATGAAACTTTACAGGTCTTCTATTGCTTCTGTTAAGTGGCCTAAAAAGACAATCAAACAGTTTGAGATAACCCTGAACAGAGTCACTGTTGGTGTATGTGCGGCACAATACCTGTACTGTAGCGTTACGTTAGCACTATACTGCCGCTACCATAGTACCAAGAGAAACAAACCTGGTACATGTGTTTTTAACCTGGTGCAGCATACACATTCATTTATACTGCCATAAATGCGTTTGAAAGCCAAGTCTCATTCCACAACAGTGGCGTGTTCCCAAACCCTTGCTTGTTCATCAACAAATGTCATGATTATTAGATTTGTACCATTATTATGAACATATCTTATGTATGGATTTTCTGATGTATCAGGCTGATGTTTTCTCTGGAATCCAAAAAGTACACCTGCATAGTATCTTCTAGCAGAGTAGTATAACAATCTTTGTTTTTGTATCAAAGCATTGATTATACTCATATTTTTAAATCCTTGGTGTAATTCCAATAAGGTGGCTGCTTTATTTTTGCGAAGGTATGCTCTCATTTCATCAGACTGCAACATGCCATCTTTTATGTATTAGCACTATGCATGTACAATCGTGGCGGAACGGTAATACTACCTGCGGTCAAGTATAGCTTATTTTTTTCAGATATAATCTTGGTCAAATGATTCATGATTTCCACTGGAGTTCTTCCAGGTGGAGATGGAGGATGGGTATGAGTTCCATGACAGACTATAATCATCTACTTGCAGACTTGCCAATTAACAGGAATAAAATATTGAATTGTCACTTCACATGACAATTGTTGGAGTATCCCAGTATGTGTGGTATGTACATTGTCTAGCGCAACGTTAGTACTATGCTAGCGGAAGAATCGCGGAACGTAAGCACCAACAACAACGCTTTTTCCTTGATGAATATGGATATACTGATGTATAACTGTCTAGATTGCAGTTAATATAATCAACAGCTAATAATTCCTCAAGATATTCTATATCACAGGGAGTAGTTGCCGTGATAGGGTACTTGTAATGATACATATCATTATAGTGATAGTTGGAACATCTTATTTCTCCTGTCTCAATGATCGCATTTGTACCTTGTGCCTACGTGACATTAGCGGTTGCTTAGCGCAACGGTAGTAATAACACGGCACAAAGGACATACCAGATAACTGTGTTTCTAAACATAGTGTTTCCATTGTAACATGTTCTCCCTTTTTTCAAAGACTCCAAACATCCTGTTGGCGAACAAATGCGCAATTCGTTGTGGTAGACTTGTAGGGTTTGTTGTTCAAGGTCGGCACATGGCTACTCCGACATTTGTCCATCGCTCATGTATCTCAATGGCTTACTTATCTAGTCTTATGCTGTAACTTTGGCATGTTGATAAGTTTTGAGGGTATGATCCAACATATGACACACTTTGACACCTTGACATTGCTGATAAATGTGCTTTACTTTGGTATTCAGAAAAACCGAAGTGATTATATTACCACTTCCCTTGCGCAACAAAGAGTATTGAACCTATCTATCGGCAATTTAGCGCCAACATAGCGCTAACATAGCACCATGATACCACAACAAAGGTACGGATGTTATGTCTTATTATGCATGGATCAGTGTTACCATCTAAATGAATCAAATGACCAATTCCGTCATCAGAGGTATCAGGATATTCAGGAATAACAAAATGAGGTATTAAAGTTTGAGTGCTACACCCCTCTGTGGTTCTTGTAGAGCCAAAATAATATCATGGTTTCACTGGTACATAAGATAAAAGGCGTCCTGTGTTGTATATCTCATCTGTCGATAAATCACCCTGAAAGCGTCAGCATAACGCAACGATAGTACTGACGTAGCACGATGTTAGCGGAAACGTACCATTATGCGCTCCTCATCATTCAAAGCTTGGTCTTCCAAACCCCCTACAAAGTTTACAAGATCATCATCAGTATGCAATGAAGGTTGAATCAATGTACTATCACTTGCATAAATGATAATGGTGCATCAGGAAATTTCATTTCATCATGTTTGTATTCTGTTCCATCAAAAGGCATTTTGTAAACCAATTACTATTGATGAAAAAGATATTAGAATAAATCTGGTAGGGCTGTTGAAGAATTACAAGGAGTAATTACAAGGAGTACATTTGGGAAATGAGATTGTGGTTTGGGGGGTGCAATCACACATCAAAAATTGCGCCGAGCCTTCCTCTGAATTAGTTCTAATTCCGCGATGTGCCTTGTTGTCACCTAACCTAGCCTCATTTGGGCCTATGCCCGGCTGTCAAACCAAAAAATGCGGTCTGTTCCACTTTAGTAGGGTCCAAAAAGCTAATTCCTAACTAGGTAAGCTTGAGGGTCTGTTTCCAACTGTGGTGGCTGAAAGCAACTTTCCAATCAAGCTAGTAAACATGTGAGAAATAACTTTCAATCTACCAAACATAGTGGTTTATCCTCTGTAGTTACATAATCCCCAGCTTTGCCAGCTCCATTCGCAGCACTGTAGTTCATCATTGTCGATCTACAATCTCGCAACAATGTAGGTATCAGAACGTAAACATCCTGCTGTCCGCTGTGCCGGGCATTTGCTGTTTCTGTCGGCCACATACGCCTTCTGATGTCAGTGTGTGGATGCGTCTTCATGTTAGCCTACGCTTGTGTAGCGAACCGAGTGTGCGCAGTGCGGACTGAGGACTCTGTTGTAGTGTGTGATTCTATTAGGTCTTGTATGGATGAAGGCTTGGCTTGGCTATCGACACAATGTCACTTCTGTTGCTGCATACTGTACACTTAACTCATACAATACACACATACCTTGCCTCATAGTAACTCTCAAAGATACTCACTCCTCCCAAAGACTAGACATTTCTACAGATTCTGCTTTCGAAGTGTTGAGCCACCGCTCAAACTACAACCTGCGGCAAGAAATGGGAACTGCGTTCCACCGGTCCTTGCCTTTGCGCGCAGTAAGACTCAAACGCGCACAAACGGCGTCAGCTCGACCATCAGCGCAAAGCTAGGCGTATCCCCGGCGTGAAAAAATTCTGTTTATCACCGGGCATCGTGGCTGGCCGCGCTCGTCTCCGGGACGTAGAGGAACGTGCTCGCACATCGTCCTGGTGGAGCTCCGGGAACGCTGTCAACTGGCGCGAGGTCAAGCTCAAAGTAGTGCGCTGGCGCGTGCTTGGCGTAGTGTGGGACACTACGGTACAACAATTGCAGTACTTCTCTTATGACTGGAAACTCTCCAAATCCCAGAACTTTGAAGCCTTGCCAAACCTTCCGCTACAACCACAAAGAAAGTTTTTAAGTAACATACATAGAGTGAAACTCATACCCGGATCTATTACGATGCTGACCTCAATCGTTAAAAAAATGATGTTTGTGAATTTGATACTCCAGATTCTGGGATCTGCAGGGGCTCCAGGCGTAAGGGAAGTACTCCATTGTATGGCTGTCAACAAGCTAATAGGTAAAACTTCTGGGGTAGATCTGGTTGGATGTACTTTTATATATTGCTTCTCATTCGTAGGTTGAAAGCTGTCCTGAGGCTTCATTGGTCCTTTCGAACAGTGGATTTTCGAAGACAGTGGGCACCTTTGGTAGACGGTGCACTATGTACGTGGGCAGCTTGATAATTTCACCAGTCCAAATTTTTAGGTGAAATCACGTGCCAATGGCGGTCATATATGTACGACACCAATACAATGACCACAATACCCTCTCCGGTGTAGTTGTATATCCCTGCTGGAGTCAATCCACGACTCAAACCAAGGTTCGGACCCTGCTGTTCGCTTACCTTTGTTTCTTTACTTGAATGAGTTATTCACGTCATATGAATCTCATATCCATTTTGAACTAAATATCATATCTTAAAAACGTGATTGACATATCACACTGAGAGGGAAATATGACATTCGGAAGTGGTGAATATAAATTAAAGACCCGTACGCTGCGCAGGTTTGAATAACATACTCAGCTGGAACACTCAGATTTGTCATTGATATGATGTACAGATTGTTTGTACCGTAGTGGAAGCATGCTGCTGCCGATGTGACGGTGCGTTACAGACGCGCGCAACGCAAAGTCTGCGTGCTGGAATACCGTGGGTCCAAAGTGTCGGCCTGCGCCACCGTTCACTTTGTCAGCAGCTGGTAGAGTATGATTCAGTTGACCCAAACTACGCGCAGGTCGCAGCGAGCCGTGAACCTATAGCTGCAGCCATTGGGATCCGGCGCCGGCCACACTTGGTCGCGGGGTGGGCTTCCTTTTCTTCAAGCCGACGCCACGCGGGCGAGGCCGTTTGTGCTTGCAGCATTAGCTAGCCTTGACTCTTTCAGGTGTATTGAGTGAAGAAATAGCAGCAGCGGGGGCCGACGGATCGTCCAGCCACGGCACCCGCACGCACGGTGCCGCGTTGGGTAATGTGGAAGGTACCCAAGGGCGCGCACCATGTCATCTAGCACGGTGCGCGCTCGACTCGTATTGCATGTCCCGCAAAGTGCAGCGGCGTATCGCCAAACATCCTGCCCACAAACCATGCCGCAGTGGGGCGGTCTTGCCGCGGTAGGGATTTGTCTACGGCTGCGAACGCAGCTGCGAAGTGGAGCGCGTACTTGGCCACGCGACGCAAAGCGAAGATAGTGGAGGAGGAGTGTGAAAATGCTATGACTTGGTTCGCAACCAATACGGCAGGATATCAAATGGCATGAGTCTTTTGCGTCATATTCTTCCATGTCCTCTACACATCATCCAATTTTTGTAAGTTGTGCTACAGTATTTATGGAGTGTACAAGTTCTAGCTTCTGAGTCCATGTATTTACCCTCGATCACATACACACAACTTTTCTTCGAGCCCCAACCCCTTCATTTTCCATCTGCTGCTTGCTTTCCATCGTGTCACCTCATGTTACAAATGCTAACAATTCTTTGCTATAGATAGTTGGAGTAGAGTTCCCGAAAATGTTGACATAAGCATTGAAGTGCTGGAGGTGTTGCTGATGGATATCATGGGGTTGATGTGGGAGGTTGGATTTGCGTCTAGAGTTGCCACAGCTGTACTGCCATTGGCAGGAAAATCACCTTTCAGCGCATTGTCCCGTCCAAGCCCTAAACATTTCATTGTCCATTTGAAGGGTTTCTATCATGATAAGGGACACCACTTTGAACCCCTTAGCTGGGATATCCAAGGCTGGCCTCAAGTGCAGCGCATCGCTACGTTCAATATATGGTATTTGCTTACTTTTCTTGGATCAACAATTACCGGACGCACTGAAACCACCTGAGGCGGAAAAAGAGGTCCTATCCTCTGGTACCGACGTCTGATCATGATGTTTAGTTTGACGGCTGGCGGCTGATATCAAGAACAGTTGATTTGGTATTGGATGAATCACAGCCTGTGTGTATAGCTCTTGCAGATGTTTGTAAGTGGGATTCAACTAGGCCTTGTGGGTGCTGATAGCCTTGTGTCTGAGAATTGAAAGTTGGTGCCAGGCTTGAGTGAATCAAGATTATAAGAGTGTGGTTGATTACAACTCTTACTTCTAGTGATTGAAGAATAGTTGAAGTTGCCGCCACCCACCTGACCCTGAATGCAAGACACAGGATAAAACTCTATATGTGCATTACCTGCCATGCTAGTGTTGCCATAAACTTCGTACATGTATAATTGTGCATAAGGGCGGTAATGAATCGCAAGCCTGGTCTGGCTTCACAAGTTGAGCAACAATTCGACCCTGGCCTGCTGGAGTATATATCGTGCACAGCTCTATTTTTATTAGCCCTGATATAATAGCACCTGCAGCGGTATTACAACCACATAGCTTCAATTGACGGGCCTTAGTGGTGAACGCGGTCAGGGAGGCAGGTACACCACAGAGAGTGCGGCCAGTTCTCTGTCTCAGAGTCAGTATCTGATGCCTCATGGATTGTGATGTGTCAGTTGATGAATTGTATAACAACTGGGCCACGTAAAGGATTCATGAGAGCCAAGTGTAATCACCACGTCTCGGACGGCTCAATGGGTACAAGCTGTAAGGTTGCGAGAGCAAGGCCGAGACTGGTCTAAGGGTAGGGACAAGAGAGGGCTGTCGGGGCCACCGTCAGGGAGGAGGAGAAGTGTGGGTAAGAGTAGTTCGTATTCTTAAGTTATAAGTAGATACAAGAAACAAGTTGTTGGGAAAGAAGAAACAACAAGAGAGGACAGAGACTGTCCTTAAATACAAAACATGCGTTACACAAAAGACTAAAGACATGAGTCACATAGAGGGCCGTAGAAACAGCCAGAACAATATAGAAGACAAATTACAAATCAACAAAGCAATGGAACATAATAGAAGACAATGGAAACAAGTGGTAAGCATTGCGCAGCCTCAAGTGACAAATGTCACTTGAGGATTCCGTGGGTTACTAGAAGGTTCCGTGCGAGGCGGCTGTGCGTGGCAACAGGGATGCAAGCTGTTGGTAGACGAGGCTTACCAAGTGGAAGGCAAGGCAGACGAGGTAGCATAGGAAGGCGAACAACAGCTGGAACTGCTGTTGAGTCAAGGTCAGGTGTACGTGAATCCATTGAGGCTGGTAGCGGTGCTGGTGCCGGTAGTGGACGGGGGCTGGAGGTTCTTGGTTCAGGTGGAAGCCGGGTTGGTTCATGACACAAAGGTTGTCACTGTTAGTGTACAATTTCTGCTCGGTTGGTATTCTTAGTATACTTTAATGACCAATCCATTGTCTATGTTGTCAAGACCCAAATTGTTTATCTTGCCATTCATATTCACAGTGACTTACAGACATCCGTACATCAACTCCAACAAAAGGAAGAAACACTTCATGAAGCTGGAAAATAAGCCGGCGACAGAACTCGGAGGAGAACTTGAAACGATTATTTATGTCTTGTATGCCTTTAGATTGCTTGATGTGGAACATGTAAATGCTTGTGCAACTGCTGGCTGCAAAGATATTGTGAGCTGTGGTGTCCTATTAGCGATAAAGCAAGTTCAAGAGATAAGAAAGATGATTTGTTGAAATATAGTTGAGATTTTGGTTTGTGAATGATCGATGAGAACTTGGAAATAGATGTAGCTATACCGGCTGGGTAGCTTAGTGCTTTTATAGAAAATGGAAATTTGCTGACGGCCAGGCAACACGGGAGAGATATTTGGTCCCCGCCAGCCCCGCGCTTAGCACCATCAGGGAGCAATGCCACTATTAACAAAACTTGAGATTTGCCGGCTACTATCCTACCTTTGTATATATGCAGCCCATCTCCTTGGTTGGGAGTGACATGCCAATACTTGGGCGGAGACTTGGCAGTTGAAATGACGGCATCAAGGTATTTGATCCTTACGCACGCAAAATCTTATCAGTCTTGTTACCCTGGACTTCAAATATGCAACTCAACTTCAACTTCAGTGTGTGATATCACCCCGCTCAGATAATTGACTGTGTTGTGATGTACGAACTTGGTGACAAAAGTCATCAAGCACCCAACCACCCTACCATGAAACCTGTTCTGTCTAAACTACAACGCTTTGCTTGATTAGCACAAAATTTTCGAAGTTGAACATGTCAAGGATAAAGCTCTTATGTACAGCAAGAAAATCGCAAATGTTCGCTTGGTTGCACTAAATATTCCAGTTCATTCACCCAGGCTTGCATATCTCTCAATTCCTGAACAGCATTGAGAATTGCTGGCGCATCATAAAGTCACGAACCAAGACAGGGGGGTACTTTTATAGTATAGTGGAAGAAATGAAGAAAGCCGTACAAGAGGAGTACAGTAAACTACAGTAAAAGTGCTTCAGAAATGACACGGATTCAATGGCAGGTCCAACCAACCAGGTGAAGCAGATAGAAGTCTTGTAGAGATAGAACCAAATGTGTGTATGTGAAAAAAAATATATTTGTTCAAGAACCCCATAAGTTAAGTTGCGTGTGGATAATTAACAGTTTTAAATGTAGTGTTGGGTTGTCAACAATTTTTTGTCACCAAGTTCGTAGTTTACAGCAATTTCAAGCACCATAAGTTTTGACTGTAGCCTAAGATCTGCTGTAGAAAGTGGATATTTGCTTCACACTGCTTGACCTATCCCTGCAAGAAAATCGCAAAACATGAACAACTAATAGTGCAAGCGGTTGTCACCTGTGTGGATACCAATACGGTGTCTCAGAAAACACATACCACTGATCTCACGTTGGAAGTGGTGCAATGTGTCTGCGGCTTATACGTGTCCTGGCCGAGGAACCCACTATTCTACTTTGCCGACTGTCCAGGAAGTAGGCCAACTGGTTGATCAATTGACATACCAACAAAATCTCTTTATTGGCTGACAGGTACGCCAAGAAGCCGGCCTTTTGGCCAAGTGGTATACTTGAGACCTTGTCCACCACGTTGGCTAGGAAAGCTTTGCCGTTATTGAGCACCTCCTCTGAAATAAAATCTTGGAGAAACAAGTCTGTACTATAGAGCATCAAGGTTTTAAGGCTGCTAGCAGAATTTCATGCACATCTTCACCAGCAGGCAGATCAGACACTGTGATGTAAGAACCACCGATCTGGCCCACAAGGCCCTAACCTCACAAGTTTATAAAGGTTTTTCTGTGTAAGTTTGTACGTGACGATGCTGTCCTACTGTAAAAGAAACAAAAAAAAAGAACATCAACGTGAGTTGGGCTAAAGCACTTCATATCTCGGTGCAAGCGTCAACCAGTACACTATTGTATGATTTGTTGAAACTTTAAATTTAAGGTGCGTTCATGTACAGTCGGATGAATTGTAGGTCAAAATTCAAGCTTCCGACCGTTGCCTATTATTGGAAGAGGTAGTACGCACTAGCAAGTTTCCCCATAAAAAAAAGTTCAAGACATTTCACCCCTTCTAGTGTCTGATTTCGCAACTTCAACTTCCATCAACTTCAATCGACGCAGTACATAAATGCTTCCTAGTTAAGCATCGCCCCATAGTCTGGGATTTTTGCAATTAAAAATGTTAATTTCCCGACATACATAGCATGTGCAATCAAAGAAATAGATAACAATTGCAGCCTGGGTGGTGCGGTTGTATGGTTGTGTGAATTGCGGTGTAGAGGCATGATTGATGAGAATCCGACGCAAATGGACCAAAACAGGGTTTTTTTGAAACCTTCGAATGTTGGGGGTTTCAGAAGATCAATCGGAACCTAGGCAACGCATAGTTTTGGTCTATGAGGGGTCCGAATGATTTTCCGACTGTAGTTCGGACGACCTGTTGATTCTTGGTGGGGCAATCAGAACGGACCCCGTAGACAAACGCACTCCAACAGTAGTACTCATACCATGTCTAGGACTATTTCACCCGTCGTCCAGCAAGATACACGCAATAGGTATGGAATGAAATGCTCCCATATGACAGCGCCTGTGTCATCGTTTAATTTCACGTGATGTTACACCTCTAACTCAACGAAAAATCCGACACAGCACATTCAGCATTTACTATTAGTGTTATCAGTCGCTTGATATCATACCGGCGTCCTAATCGAGCCTTTCAAACACTTGAATACTGCTATCAGCTTCTGTTTTGGGTCCATGTAGTCAGTCGTTGGAGAAGAACGGATGTCCGACAGAAGTTCAACTCTCTGTCAATTGTCCATAGGTTCCGTAAGTCACAAGGGACCGCATGATCTGTCCTGTTGAATTCGACGGCCAACACCGGGCCAGGTCAGGTAGGGTACAGAATGCAGAATATTGCATGACTGAGCTGCTGTGACAAGTAACATTACATGAACCAATGTAACACCTTCCATCGGCCGTGACATCGGCAAACCTACACCTATCAGTGTTTTCAACGGTTTGGATCAAAACCCTCCTTCCGGCTGTTTTTTGGTATGTTCCTACTCGGTCCAGGCGCCAATAGCTGGTAGCACGATAGGGTAAAGGTCCCCCGGTCCTGTTGGTACGGTGGCCCCGCATGACTAGTGTAGAAGAATATTCCCTACCAGTGTTCCATGAATAGGCGGTTTTAGCGAAAACTCTGGGGAGCCGTGATCCAAGCTGTTGCTACAAGAAACCCCAAAGAGTAGCTTTTGCTTCTTGAGGAGATTTAGCAACTTGAAGGTGAGGTAGGAACCCAAGGTGCCAGAGAACGGGTAAGGTGCAGGACATTTTTACCAGCCGCTGACTCTGCGTTTGTTCCTAACCGTCACGGTCTTCTGCATGTTTTCAAGAATTACTATGTCCGATGAAAACTCTGTCATGCTATTAATCAATGCTGCTGCCTCTTCCAGCATAATTTTATTGACCAATGAACTGGATTCAACCAGTCCCGCGCGGAAGGCTACGACTGGTTACAGGCTGCCTCTGTGTGGAATTCCGGGTTTTGCCTGCCTCAATCCGGACGATGAAGATTGGTGTTGCTCACTCTTCAGTTACAACCGTACCACCTCGAATGTATACATGTTTTACAGACTATTCATTTGATAGGTTTAGCAAATCCAGTGATAAGAAGAAGTATCCAGGCAACAGATATTTCAGACTGCCGATACCGGAACCTCTGCCAGCCTTCACCAGAACGTGCAATATGTGTAGTTTTATTCCAGTTGTCAGTCCCAAACCGCTACAATGACAATATGCACATGTTCCACAGGTCTCACACTTGGTTATCCATCACTGTTAATGACACAATCTGACACATGCAACAAAAATACATGTGAAAGCTGGATTGTGACCATATACAGATGAATTATGAGTCATTGGAGAAATATGCAGCTGCTGTGGAAGAAACAGGTGGTGTGGTATGTATATATGGATTTATCAATGAAACAATGCGCCCCGTGTGTAGACCGGATCAAAAACAAGAAGACTACTATGATACAGGCTATAAAAAACAGGTTTTTGCCAGGATAGCATGCCAGAGCACCGGTGATTGACAGGGGAATACGAGTACAAGATAAATTCACAGGATAGCATGCCCGCCCCGCCAGCTACCAGAGAGTGATTCAGAAGTGCAGGAACTTATAGTGAAGCGATAAGTTTAGTACACCTGTAGAGTACTAGTAAAAGAAAGATAGCGCGCGCACAATTTGTGACCGCTTTTTGTGAAAGCTACCTTAAGGACTTTTTATCGGTCCATTTCGCACAAATTCTTAGCAAACCCCCCCACAGCCACGTTTTGGGAGAATGGCTCCACCCGCATTACAACAACAAGCAGAAGCAAAAGAGAAGCTTCATGTAGGCAACACCTATGAAACCTTGCAGGACTTCAAATTCGCTATCAATGCTTGGGCCGCAGTGCAAAACCGCCACACAAAGATGCTGAGATCTAACAAAACTCCTAATGTTTTTTAGTGCTGTATCAACCCGGACAGTTGTCAGTTCCATGTCCGGGCTAGGTAGCATATCAGTGAGAAAAGTGTAGTTGTTACTAAAGCAGATGTGGAACATACTACCTGTTTGAGAGCTGCCCTTGGAAAGAGAAGATCTTCGAGCAACTTTCAACTATTAACATCAGTGGTCCCAATCATGATTATGGTTACTAAAGCTACTGAGCTACAAGTGACACAAAGTGCTTTAGAATTGCGCTTGTAGGAGCGGATCCGCTATAGTGTAGCGCACAAGGTGCTACATGCCTTAAATAGAACTGGCATCACTTATGAAAGAGAAGAATTTTGGTATCTTGGCTAATAATATTATGATAAGACCCGGTAGACTGATTTTGACACTGTGTAGAACGCTTGTGTCATATATACAGATTCTACAAATAAATGACCCAATCGGAGTATTTTGTTTCAGCATGGACAAGGTTTCAGCTAGATTCCAGCGCACTTTTATCAATCCTTCTTACAACCCAGTAGTATCAACATTGCGCCAATATTTATCCAGGTGCCAGTCAGGACCTTTCTCAAAGATAATTTCTGGCAAATCATTCTCTTTGCTGTCAGTTTAGATGGCAATACTGAGATTATTGTGTTGGCATGGGCGGTAGTCGAAAGAGAAAATGAACAGTCATGGTCTTTTTTCCTCCAAAATCTCAAAAAGTACGTCAGACATACATATGAATTCAAGTGAGATGCTAACTTGCCTAGAGCAATTACCGAAATTCACTAACCCGATGTCACGTTGACAAGTGACCGGGATACAGGATTATTCAGGGCGGACATCGAGCTATATTGGCCTGTATGTGCATACGGCTGTCAGCACGTTGCAGAAAATGTAAAGAAAAAGTTCAGTTCTTTTGCATCACAAGGATTGTGGGTAATTGCAAAAGCTATAATTCCTCTTGAGTTTAAACTACACATGGATGAGCGACAAGACATTAAGCCTGACGCTACAAAATATCTGCTGGAAAATTTGGATAAGCAGATGTGGGCACGGTTATACATTCCTAGACGTCGCTACGGTCTGTTATCTGATAATATTATTGAATCTGCCAATTCTAACTACTTTCCTGAACGGGAAATGCTTAAACTCCCTGGGCAGGACAGCATATGGAATAAACAGATGGATAAGCGTCATGAACGGACTGAAAAAGCTATGGCTTTGGTTACGCGTGAAGTGGAATATACCCAACATGGTAAAACGTTGTTGAAAAATAGACTGGACTGGGGAATACGAAACAGTGTCACCACAATCTCTCAAGCGATAGCACGGGTAAGACAAGTAAATGAAGGGAAGATGCTAATTGTTCACCTGGAAAAGCGCAAGCCCACTTGTACACGCTTTAATGATTTCCATGCACCATGTGGGAACTCAGTTACCGCAATCAGGAAGCTTGAGGCTGCTTCAAAACAGTATATGCTGCATTATCTATCAACAGCAAACTATCTGGCAACCTACCGCTATGCAATCATGCTCCCAGTTGATCTGGACGATTGTGCATCTTGTCAGACATCAATATGAAGAAGCACCAGACCAGAGCACGGGCTCTGATGTTGAACCAGACCCGGAGCCTTAAATATTTGAACCTCTGTTGACCAAAATTTCTTGAAGGAGACCAGCTAAACATCACATGAAAACAGAGAGGCTTCTACAAAGACAGCGGGCCCAAGAAGCTTTACTAAAGCGGGCGCCTCCATAGTGCAGTACATGCAAAAGGACCGGACATTATGGCAATAAATGCACTTGTGTGCACACCTGATCAGCAGCATTAGGGTCCCCAAACAGCGGCACTTGTGATGGAAGCAGTTGAAGCGTCAGGGCACAGAGAGGCGGAGGAGCGGAGGACTCGCTGTATATAAGAGGGAATTTTTCATCTGGATGGGACCGGTAATTATGTAAATACTGCGGGAACCGGCGGGGCGGGCATGCTATCCTGTAAACTTATGCCGTACTCGTATTATCCTGTTAATTACCGGTGCTCCCGCGTGCTATCCTATCAACAACCCGTATAAAATATGCCATAAAATCGGAACTCAAGCAATCATTATGACAAATGATATCGTTACCCATTTGTGTGGGCCGTGGCTTGGTTGCTGGGAAGATTGGGCTGTATGCAATATGTTGAGCCTGCGGGACAATGTTCGAAGAGTTCATGAATGTTTGCCCGACGACAAGGTACTACACGTCTAAGGTGACGCGGCATGCAAACAAGCATATGACACTATGGGATCATGCACAGCTAGGTTAGGGCACCCCTTGCCTCAACCATTGCGTGATGGCCATGCGCACATGCTTACGTTACGTATAAGTATTGAACATGGATGTGCTGAGGTGATGAATTTATGCAGCTACAATAGATTTCATGGCAATCTCAAAATGGTTGTTTCGCCAGTTGGTGCACATTTTGCAATAGCAGTCCTAGTTTCTAATATGCACACATGTCTATGGATCACAAATCAGCAGTACATTTCAAGGTAATCCATCTACACTAGAACAGTACCTTATATAACTGCATCATGTTGTTTTTTTAATAAAATTTTGGGTTTTTGATAGAATGACCCCGTTTTATGTGGTAATTCTCAGGATGACCCTGAATAGATTTTGTTTCCTGGAATGACCCCGATTCAGGCCCCACTAGATTTTATATCTCAAAATGACCATGAGTCCAACACGATCGAACCTTTAACAGAACTTCAACCTGAAAAAAAATAATATCCTACTGTTTTTAGGGAAGTTAAAAGTTGCAGAGCTGTCAGCCGAGGGGTGAATAACTGTTTCCACTTTTCTTTTGTGGCCCGCTGGTCGATGAATTGCTGCTATTTCTACAAACTTCTGTGATATGTAGGTATCACTTTTTTCAGGCAACAGATATAGCTCAGCTGACATGTAGGGTTTTTGAGAGATTACAGAAGTACAGCCGGGGCGGGTAGCTAAGAATATCAAGAAGTTGCAGCACTGGGTAGATAAGTTTCTCCCAATGTCACAATAGCACTGGATGGCTAGTTTTTACAAACATGTGCAGTTGCAGCGGATGGCTAAGATTTCGAGAGTTTGCAGCGGTACAGTAGCATTGAGTGCTAATGAGTAGCACCAGCAGATGAAGACTCTGGTCCAGCAGAGCGTTCGGGGTCATTTTGAGAAATGAAATCTAGTGGGACCCGAATCGGGGTCATTTTGGGAAACAAAATCTAATCAGGGTCATCCTGAGAATTACACCAGGAAACGGGGACATTCTAGCAAAAACCCGATAAGATTTGTATAATTTGCGGAAGCATGGCAGAATTTTCTTGAAGAACAATCGTGTTCTGCTCCGTTTGCTTCCTGATTTCCTGTTCAAGCATAGAAAATTTTGCTTCCATGTATTCATCGAGTTTTTTTTAGACTGTGCTAGAGTGCCTGTTGCCGCTTTCATACTATCTCTCATACAGTCCATTGCTATCAAAATCATCTCCTGTTTTGCTATATCCGTGCCTTTATTTTTCCTTGAGCTAGGTTATTTGCAAGCAGTGTCGAGTGGTGGTTCATCATCCAGTTCCTCGAAAAATTCAGGTGGATGGCTGGATGTACTTTTCCGGATCCATCGAAGCAGGAGGAAATTTTGGCTTTCGATCTCTGCCTCTTCAGTTTCTGTTTGCGCAGCAGACGGTCTGTTCTGGGCTTGACCTTCATTTTTCATTTCTTAATCTTGAGCAATCCACATATTCAGGGCCTGAGTCAGTTCAGGCTCTTACTATACAGTCACACTCTGCTTTCGTTGTTAATTCAGCTACCGCTATAAGGAGAGCAACAGACTTTCACTGCCGTCTGCAGGTCCTCAAACTTAGGCCCTGTCTCCCGTTCCAGCATGGCGCTGATGTACAACCAGCACTGACTGTTGGATCCATACACGTTTTTCTCCGGATGTTCAACACAAAGCTTCATGAGTATTAACTTATGCCGATTGCTCATATGATTCTGGCACCAGTGGGGTGTCGCGACAAGAGCGGGTTCATCATTGATAACTGTAATCATTGGAGTTGTGGAAGCAGCCAAAATCTCTGTAATGAACCCTTCCAGTGGCCTGTGGTTAAGCAGGAACCCAATTCTACCAGCTTCTACAAGAGCAGCAGGTTCAGGAAGCATATCGTCGGGGCTGTTTGGCAAAACATTGCGATCTCTCGCCGTTGCATCGTGATTCCTCGGCAAAACATCAAAATTGATTGGTTAATTGCCGCCCTGGCTCGGCCAAACATCGAAATCGTATTGTGGAAAGCCTCTGTAACTGTTGAAAGGGTCATCCACCTTCTCTTCCTGGTGATAGAAGCTCATAATTCTCGTGGGTATTGGTCTCAGCGTCCGAAATTGTGGGAAATTCTCGTGGGTATTGGTCTCGGCGTCCGACAATTGTGGGAAATCTTTTGTGAAGGACTCAGCCTGAAAAATCCCCCAACAGCGCTCCCTCCACATAGAAAAATCAGAGGCGGCTCAGTAGGCCGACTTGGTGGATCTAACAGTAGGAACCTTTCGTGATGTAGATAGTATAGCTGATGATAGTGCCCTGATAGTTCTAGGTAATCTACCGGTAGATTTAGTGTCTGGTATCTGCAAACTGTGACCATGGAACTTCGGTGACCTGGAAGTATGGCAACAACCTTAAGTCCCGCCCTCAAGTGTTTGCCAAATCCGCCTATTTCCACTCAAGTTTTCAAATCTCGGAGCTGTGTCAGTCATTTCAACCTAGTCTTTCATCAAATATCCGCGGAGTTTCTATTCTGAGCTAATATAGTCTCCTTTGATAGTCCGCAGAATTTTATACCTCATTAAACCCTCTATCCGGAAGATATTTCTTCCCGCTAGTGAACGGCGGTCGACTACAGTCCCATAGTCCAAGCCCTTGTGGGACCGCAGACCCATAGTCCGACCCCAAAATACACCGGACCGGACCATTGGAAACACTGACACCTATGCCGTAATCTCCCCGTAGGCAGTCAACGCAGTCTTGAGGATACAAATCTCCGTTAGAAAACCCTTCTTAACTGAACCGAGCCCAAGTTGTTTCCTTTGCACGAACCCGTAAAGAACCGGCTGTACGTAGTGGAGCGCCATCGAAGCGGCACCGTTTAACCGTCAAAAGCTGGGAGGTACAAATGAAATCTCACAGGAAGTATGGTGAACGACTGATGACTCATGAAGCCACCACAGTGACCCCGGACAGCGGTGTAACGGTTGCCGACGACAATACTCACCCGAGTTTCCTGTCCCGAGGTCTTGGAAACACTACGATTGATATGATACGTGCTGCAGACACATCCGGAGAGTTGACAGACCGAACCGTTGGGGCGGCCACTGAATATCGGCGCATACCCTCGGGAGTCGCACTCTGCACTGGCGATCACTCGATTAGTTCTTCGTCTTCATGTCATGGGCTTGGCGGTCATCGCCACATTCGACTTTGAGTGCTGCTGCCTGTTCGCCATCTGATACTTAACAGCATGCTAGCTTTAGGGACTTGGCTTCCGCTTCGTCCTCGGTAAATAATCATCTTCGAGCAAGTTTATCACTTCTCATATCACTCGCAATCTAACAGGGCTCCGTCGTGAGCCCAATTAACGTCACATTTCGACCGATCGACAACGTTACTACATTAAAGTTCAGGCATCCGCATCATGAGGTATAAGTTCTTCCGCGAGACCACAACAGGTGCCGGACGAGCCCAAGATGATGTTCATCCAGGAAATAAGCATTCCTTAGCAACATACGAGTGCGTGGGTAACATCCACATCGTGTACATCTGACACAAAACAGCGACGGCCGGCAATGTGTTCAATTCAAGTGTGCAGGCTCGCGGCGTTGCGCATCCACTTGTCCAAGCCCGAGGTAGTACAGTTCAGTTCCCGACTCAACCTGCTAGGCTATCCCAAGGCCAGATTTCCGTCAGACATCGCCGACTTAAAGCCTAATAGTTCCGTAACGAGAAAAGACATGATGTAGTGAGGGGTCTCAGCTGCACTTCGCCATCAGACGGCCTCGGCCACCACTACAACTACCAATAGCACGGAAGCGAGGGAATAACCAATCCCCTCGCGCAGTGGTGTTACAGCGGCGGCGATGCGTGCTCCGGCCCCGACCGCAGCCCTGGTAAACCATACCCCCCGCCCTCGAAGTTGCAGAAGATTCCATTTATCACCGCGATCAACTACGTGTGAGTTACCATAGCGCTAGCGGAAACTGACGAAATTGACGACATGTTGGTGGTATGGCGTGTGTACTCCCTTCACTAGCACGGCGAGCAGCAAAAGCGAAACATTTTCGAAAAGTGAGACATGCAGACTGTACACCCACACCCTCGTCCACCGGTGCATTTCAAATCAAGCTTTGTAGGCACCGGTGGCCAGGCACAGTCTGCAGCACGCCGATCATGCCCCGTGCGCGCTCCCAGCTGTGGCGACGCTTACCTGCTGGATCGCGATTGCGCAACCATGGGACGGGGCTGCGCCGAGGCTAGAGAACGCCGCTGAACGCACATCCTGAGATATCCGCTGCGCTGGCTGTGGATTTAGTTTGCGGATATGCCGGGTTGGAGGCCCGTTGATTGATCGATCGGGCGTAGGCTGTGGGTGGAGGCCAGAAGTAGACGGGCTTCGATACCAAGCTGGACACCTCACTCCTCAAAAAAATAATTCTGTATCACTTGTGTAACAGATAGTTACTCTACATACCCTGGACTGGCTCCAATCGAGGGCTGTCTTCACGCGCTTAGCCCAGTCCAGCAACCACCAGCCTTTCAGCTCGTACTTACAACCACAGAAGCCTGATCGGGAGATGGCAACTTTGTTTGGACAGTGCGGAAACAAAAGGCGTAGCCATTGATCAATCAGGCGTGGTTGAGGAGGGTTGAGTCCAAAAGCAAACTGCTGTACGACGTAAATGGACAAACAGTCAATTGATCACATCTATTACCACTCGACCAATATGGATGCGACTCCCAATGAAATTCTACAGCAGACCGAGCCCCAAACCAGTCTTGGCTTGACGCGCTTCAACCAGCTCAGAAATCACTGACCCTTCCGCTCGTACTAGTTGTACCAATGCTCCGTCACCGTTCCGCTGATAGGCTATTTTTGGAGTTATCTTGTTTTACGAAATGCCGAATTACAGTAGCCGCGGCCGATTGTCTGATTGGCCAGGTTTAGTGCGGATGGAAGAAAGCTGTCCGGAGCTGAAGACCAGACACGTCAACCCAATTGGGAAAGGTACTCAGATTGCGGTTGTGGGCACAATTTGAGTGCTTACCAGTGTAGTCTTCAGCTCCGCAGGTTCTAATATTTACTTTTCATACATCAATCGGTTGGAATACTGGAAGACGTAAGCATTCTATTCCGTCCTACGCCTATAATCACAATTATAGGTAGCTTTTCCCGTGTGATATTTCCTTTTCGCGTCAACGTGTAGAGTCTTCAGCTCCGCTTGTTCTAATATTTGCTTTGAGTTGATAGCAACTCTATCATGGTTGTAAATTTAGCACACAATCGAAGGTTTACTTCTTCCATCAGCGGTGTAGGTGTCTCAGGAGTCTCAGCTAACGAAGATAGCACCAACCGCCGCGACCACGATCTTCGCGCCATAACAGACAGACAGACGGAGAATAAAAGCTGTCAAAGACGCATCAGTGCGGCCATTGCTACGGCACGGCGCCGCCACTCTGCTGCGTCGTGCACCAAAACATCGGGATGTAGAAACTAGCTCTCTGACAGACAGGAAGTTTGGATCCCGCACGGGTGAGTGGTTCCACACACGAGAGTCGCAACACCGTCTGCCGCCGAACAATACCGAAAACTCAATCTACAGCCTTAACCGGTCCACCGAAAAATCGGAATGCCTGAGCTAGCTCTCTACTAATAGGTAGACTTTTTAAGTAAGGATAGCTTGGATCTTGTGCAGCGCACTCTACTTTACAGCTATCTTGTGGCACAGAGTTGTACTGGCGTTCTCAACTAGTAGACTTTCAAGTGAGGAAGATTTGGATCATGCATGGCAGGGCATTCGTACATGCGGACAAGCGAGTCGAGACTTAGCCTCGCTCAAAGATCCCTGAGGTGAAAACAAAACAGAATAGAACAAATATACAGGGGTAGGTGGACGGAATCGGACTGCCGGCTCGGTTCTGAAGCTGAATACTGCACCTCTGCCGCCACGTCTGCACAATTGGGACAGATACTCGGACTGTGGCTGCAGGACACAATTGAAGGTTTGCTTCTTCCATGTCTCAACCGGCTTCGTTGGTCGCACGTATGCAACGGAAGTATAGAAACTTGCGGAGCTGAAGGCCACACCCGGAAAAGTGACTGTGACGGTATAGTTGGAGTTATAGTTGTAGGATGCAGTAGAATGTTTGCTTCTTCGATCAGTGGTCTAGCTGTCTCAAGAGTCTCAGCTAACGGAGATGGTACCCACACCGTGACGACGATCTTCGCGCCACAACAGGCGGACGGAGAATAGGAGCTGTCAAAGACGCAGTAGTGAGGCGGGGGATTGATCCGTTACTGCGCCTTCACCACTCTAAGAGACCGTTCGAAAATCTGATCTAGCCAGCTGGGCGTACTACAAACCAGAACCGTCGGATTACCGTTAGTTCAAACTTTTATTCACAGAGAGTAGCCGCATTAGGGGGATTTCGCAACGCCGTGAGGTAGTGAAATGCTGTTATAATCCTGGTTTTTGGTCACAGCCAAGTGTTTCAGTCACAGAAAGGACATACCTAACGCTAATTGTTTTGTGAAAAATAGGTAGTGCTACCTATCTCTTACCAGACGCTAATTGTTCTCTATATGGTCAAGCTCTACGCCAAGTCCCGCTGCTTGGGTCGTGCACTCCCTGCTACGAACGCCTACTAATCACACACTTCTACTCGCAAATTACAAGGCCTGAGAGTTCACCCTCTATTAGAAGCACTAGACAGTTTGCGCTATGGGGCTGGCCCCAAAAAGTGATCTTCATGATCTTCATGTTGATCATCCCTTGGCAGGCCAGCAGGGTTTTTGGGGCCATCCTGGCCCCAAAGAGGCCGTTATACCAACAGATTAGGGGTCATCAAAGTTGCCGGTCGGGGTTTTGTCGGGGTTTAGCACATTTGGAGCACAATCGCTGATTGGCTCAAAAGATTAGTTCCTGCCTTTGGAGTCAAACAAAAGCCGGCAACCAAAATCTGTGTCGGCCTTCAGTGTTCATGGAAGTTATACCTATCGGAGCATTAGAGCGTGGTCACTAACATCCCGGCGTTGTTCATCGCGGCGCTATTTGTCTCGGCATTTTTTTATCGTCAGAGTTCTCTCTTCACCAAAATTCTCTCTTCACCAGAGTTCATTCTACTTGCGCTTCCTCTCGGCGTTTGTCTCGGCGTTTTCGACCGGAATTCTGTTCATTCATCTCCAGAGTTCTCTTATCACCAGAGTTCTCTCTATACCAGAGTTCCTTCTACTTGCGCTTCCTCTCGGCGTCCGGCTCGGCGTTTTTCGACCGGAATTCTGTTCATTCATCTCCAGAGATCCTCTTCAACAGGGTTCTCTCGTTCCCAGAGTTTCTTCTACTTGTGCTTCCTCTCGGCGTCCGGCTCGGCGTTTTTCGTCCGGAATTCAGTGATATCCTTGCTACAGTTCTGTGTTGGGAGTTTTTTATCAAAGTCTTTGTATTTCTATCTATTTTCCAGTGGATGCACGGCCAACAGCTGTCCAGAGGTTCACCCTACTATTACCACGGCTCTTTGTACTCAACTGACATTATTGTTTACCTTCAGAACATTATGTTGAATACTACCACACCTATTAAACCTTAAATGTTTGACACTATTTTATCTCCCAACGAAGCGCCGAGAAATTACGTTCTGCCAGCGCCGAGCCAGGAAGCGAACTTTGCTTCAGAGCCTTCACAGCTGCAATATTTGCAGCTGTAGTCTTCTCAGCAGCAGTCTTCTCAGCTGCAGTCTTCTCCTCCGCAGTCTGCTCAGTTCCAGTGGTCTCAACAAGAGGGTATGCCGCATTATGTGACATACCACGGCATGCCTTCATATCCTAGCGGGAATTCTACTCCAAACCAAGGTTCCAGATTCAGTCGGGTCAATGTGTCGGAAAATTCCCCGGACGAACAGGCAACTCCTACAAAAATAAAGGGCCGCCCCCGAACAAAAGACCGAGATCCCGGAAAACTTGCTTCCACCGCACCCGGAAAAAATGCTGCGAGCCCGTACTGGACAGCAGAGGAACGAGAACAGCTTCTTGCTTGGTTTAGCGAAGACTTGACCAATTATGAATTATGGAAGACGAAGCAACAGAGGATAGCTGTGAAATTGTCTGATGATCTGTTTGACGGTGTACGCAGTGCGAGCGCTATAAAGAATCAATGGGATATGATGAAGGCTAAGTATACCAAAGCTAAAGAGCGGCTTTCTGCAACTGGGGAAGGACAACGGGAGGATGAAGATAAGTGGACTAGTATCCGCAAAACCCAGCTTGATCATGAATGTCCATATTATGAAGAGATGGATGATATTTTGCGTAGGGATAAGTCTTTTACACCATTCTATGTGTCTGAGTCCTGGGGAAAGAGCTCTTTGACCATAATTGAAGGGGAAATTATTGATCTTAGTGATGATGAAAATGAACACCCGCCTGCTGGAGGCAAAAAGCAGCCACTAAGGCGAGGGGAAACTACAGCCGCTGGAAGCGAGGGCAAAAAAGCTATAAAAAAACAAAAATTGTCCGGTCCGGAGGCCGCAATTAAAACGTTTCACGACAATACAATAAGTTTAGATAAAGAAAGGTTGCAGTATGAGAAAGATAGAGATGAAGAAGACCGTAGATTTGCTAGGGAAAAAGATGAACGCTTTCATGAGCGTGAAATGCGTAGATTACAGCTTCAGGAACAAGAATATAAACTGTGGCTTCAGATATTCAGGCATGAGATAGAAAAATTGAAGCATATATAAATGTTACCAGTGTCCAGTTCCGTCATGTATGATAGACATGTACTGCAATAAAGTCTCGCGCAATTTATCTTTTGCAACTACAGATCTTCCATTCGCAATCCACGAATATGATCGTTGGAAATTTTCTACCTGTTGTTGATGTTGCGTAGCCATCTGTAAATCTTCTTCTTCATGCCATTCCAGCTCATCGGTCTCCAATAACATATTATGAAGAATGCACGCTACTTCAAACCATTGTACAACGGATGCGTGTGACTCTCTATCGATGATGCGCGTGGCAACAGCCGTTATGAATGGGAATCGGGATTTTGGAGCGCCAAAAACGTGCTCAATGACGGTTCTTCGCGAACTGAGAGTAACATTGTATTGTCGACATTTAGGTGTACTGGCCCGTGGCTTCTTGAATGGCGTAATCATTGTATTTGATACTGTATACGCTGAATCTCCGATCATATATTCCCCAGGCTTAAAGTACACAGACGGTGCAAGGGAGAGTTGTGAAGAGCCAAACACTCGTGCATCATGCACAGCTGATGTATCACTCGCACGTACATAAATGATTCTTCTTTGATCTGTGCATACAACTATTGCATTCAAGGCATACGTACTTTTTCGGTTGAAATAGTAGAACCAATCTGTCAATGGAGCGTATTGTAATGTGATAAAAGTACCATCAATAAACCCAATACATCCGGAAAACACCCCACGCAAGGCATAGCTAACGCGCTGCTTGTGGGCTGCACGCTCTCTTTCTCCCAACCAACGTACATATTTTTCTTTGAGAGATAAAATTGCGACAAGAACTCATTTGCTGAAATTTTGTACAGAACCTTCTGAAGTACCCGTGAGAGTAGCCACACGGAGAAGTGAATCACCTTGAATTTTTCCTCTCAAGCGGAACAAAAATATCGCAAGCTGGTAACACACCGCAGTTTGCTGATTATTAGATCTGTTTAGCAATACAGGATGGTTCTCTATAAGCTCAAGGACTCGATCAAATGATGACCTGGACATTCTAAAATGACCTCGGAATACCCTTGGATTGTCAAACCAGCTTTGATGGAACCATTCTTGTACGGTCACGGCTTTGTTGAAATATCCCAACCCCCGGGGCACCCAGTACCTTAAGGTTGACAAGTCCGCAATGAGAAAATTATGCTGGAACCTTGCTCTTGGTGGTACTTTCATTGGTCGGCTGTTATACAAAGCCTGAACATCATGCTCTTCATCCAAATAGAGCCGGCGTGCAAGAGACCTTTTACCCCCAGTCACTCCCGCATTATCAGCATATTCCTGTCGGATCCGGAGATCCTTAAGCACTGTGGAACGTTCTGTAGCACGAGGCATAGCCCACAAGAGAACTGTCGCAAACAGACTCTACTGGCCTGGTTGCTGGCAAAAAAAGAACGCCGAGACGACGCCGAGATTCCGCAAATTTTGATAGATGAACGCGATGGGACGAGAGAAAACTCTGTGGATGATGGAACTGTGAACTGGCGAAAAAAGAACGCCGAGACAACGCCGAGATTTCGGCGATTTTGATGGATGAACACGCCGGGACGAGAGAGAACTCTGTGGATGATGGAACTGTGAACTGGAGAAAAAAAAAACGCCGAGATCGCAACCCCTCATAGCCAAGAAGTATCTAGCAATCCGACAACTCTCCCCGACAACTGTCCTTGACAACTCCCCTCAAAGCTGCGGACCAAAACCGGTCTGGTGCCACATGCCGACAAAACCCCAACCGGCAACTTTGATGACCCCTATTGTTCGATTGTCCGGAATCTTCCCAACCTTCACTACAGGTGCAACTGGATGCGCTGAATTCAACCATCATCTTAAGATCACACCTGATTCACCGGATGTAGCGTATGAGGGCACAGCATGTCGCGGTTACCAGACGGATAATGGGAGGAAACAAGCAGAAAAGAGGGCAGCAACGGGAGGGAGGAAAATTAAATCTGGATACACTACCATCTGTAGCATGGAAAACTTACTTCCGGTAGGTGGTTTATGTGGTTTTGTGTACTTATGCTCACGGAACTATAGGTTTTCTCCTGAGGAAGTGGCTGAATTAGCGGAAGTTTTACAGTTACCAGAGTACATACGTAACGTCAATAGGCTCAAAGAACCAAGAAGAGAAGCATTGTGCATGCTATTAGCTCGGTTCACGGACCCTAAACGTTACGTGGACTTACATCTGGAGTTCGGCTGGACAATAAACGTGTATCGTACATTTGCAAAGCAGTTGTGGATTGTATTGATAGGCGTTGGGCTCACCTCCTGGTGTTGGATGCAGAAAGATTGACACCTTTACGCCTGCAAGAGTTTGCAAACGTGACCGCTGCTAAAGCCGGACTGTTGAATAATTGCTTTGGTTTTATTGATGGCACTGTGCGACCGATTGCCAGACCTTTTAAACGGCAATAGACCATATTTGATGGATGGAAGCGGATACATGCATTAAAATATCATGCTATTGTGACGCCTGATGGAATCATAGCCCATTTCTTTGGTTCAATGGAAGGCAAACGAAATGATCGGCATCTGTGGAACGAGAGCAAAATCATGGATCGCCTGGTGCAACATGCACACGGCTTACACGCACGTCTATTGTGTATCTATGGGGACCCTGCCTACGGCGTTGATAGACATCTTATGTCTCCATTCAAACGTGCCAGAATAACAAAAAGAGAAGCATTGTTTAATAAAAGAATGACCGCATACGCATCGTTGTCGAGTGGGTATTCAAAGAGATCCTACAAATGTTTCCTTATTTTGACTGGAAGCGTGGTCAAAAGCTTTTACTTTCCCCTGTTGGCCGTCAATTCAGTGTAGGTGTCTTGCTTCATTATGCGCATGTGTGTCTACATATGCCACAAATTCCGCAATATTTTAGACTGGAGAATGGAAGATTAATAACACCTTTTGACGATGGTCAACTATTTAGACCTCCAAAATTAAGAGAGTATTTCCATTAATTATTTTTACGTATAAGAGCTGCTAAAAGTACCTCAAACCTTCTATTACTTTCATTCCTGTCCTGTCGCAATTCTTCTACCAAATCTTGCACAGCTTCCGTACTCTCTCGTGCTGCTGCTATAGTTTCCTCATGACTAAGTTCCTCCTCGTGCTTCAGTTCCCTCAATCCGCGTCTTTACCTCCTCTTCATCTTTTTCACATTGCGCAATAAAATCAGCCGGGTTTTTTTTAGGTGCTCTGGTTCTTTGCTTTTTGCTTGTAGGCTGCGAACCGGCTCCTTCAACCAAATCTTCCGAATTCTCTCAGTCCTCTTCATCAGAAAGTACAAGACCATCAGCAGCATTGCGACGCGCAATAATTCCATCTGCACCTAATTTATCCTGTAGCAACTTTGCAGCTTTCCGTTTTGCTAGGCCTTTGACACTACCCCCGCAAGTGAACTTAAATCCTCCATGTCTCGCATGAATTCAGTAACCTCTTCTTTTGTTCCTGTAGCCTGTAAAGATTTTGTATTCTGCTTCTGATGTTCTGATACCATAAGAAAAGCCAGGCTCTGGCATGCTTTTGCTGTTCTGGTAGATCCTATAGCTTCCATACCTTGAGAGACCCTGCCCCATCGCTCCAGTTTTTCACCCTTATCACAGGTAAATTGATCAGCAGCCAGCCCTTCTTTAGCCAGTGCTCGATGCTCCCAAGCAGCCCAAGAACTGCCTTTGCCTGATCTTTGACTACTGCCTTCTCTTGTTCCAAACTCCCGAAATTTATATCCAGCAGTAGCAGGACGCGACATGGCGTTCACTGGCTGGAACCCGGAGGGCTGATAGTATTCTTCCATATCTGGCTCGGCAAAATTATCGAGAATCGCGCGAGGTGAGGCAAGGTCATCACTTAAATCAGCTTCCGGACTGAGGCTACTATTCTGATTGATCAAGGTAGAAATGTCCATTTTTAGCGAACTTTTTTATTCTCTGTGGCTAGCATTAGCTCCATTATTCTCAATTGGACCCTTAGATCACGACTCCTGGTACCTTATAAGCTGTAGCTACTAGAGTTGTAGTTGTTGGTAAAATATTAGGGCGCTCGAGGGCAAGTTTGGGGTTGATGACTTTCGGAAGAGAGCTCAGAGGACCTTCGAGGGAACAAGCTCACTGCAGCCGACAGTGACATCAGAAGCACTTCGGAAATCTCGGCGCCGAGCCAGAGCGAAAACTGTCTGGCCCCAAAACTCTGGCCTGAAGATCTCTCAGTGGCAAATGATCATCCGTTGGGGCCAGCCCCATAGCGCAAACTGTCTACTTCACATAATTGCTACCTACCGCACAGCCAAATCTGCGAAATCTCATTTCCTAACGCACGTCCTTCAGACCCAAAATTGTTAGTCACAGCCCGTTTCCTTACCGCATGGACTTTTTGCGAAATCCCCCTATTAGCTCCCAATGTGTCGATATCTTCGCAAGGTCTCGGACGTGAAGCCTTACCCGCTGCACCGAGAAATCGGAATGGTGAAGCTAGTTCTTTACAATTGGACTTTTTAAGCTTAGGCCGACTGCAGAGTACTGAATCTGACGAAAAGATCGGAACATGGAAGCTTAGGCTTGGATCCGCCGAATCACCCGTAGTTCACAGTCTTATTCGCAGACAGTCTCCTTCCGATCCTTCGTACGGTCTCTGCACATGCACACACAAGAATTAGGCCTTCGCCCGCCTTGCGCTCCTCAATACCGCAACGTTAACACAAAACCCAAAGACAACATTCCAAAGAAACGAAAAACGTGTCCAGTCACGAAGAGTGTGTGCACGCAACGGGACCGCCGGCTCGGCGCCGGAGCTGAAAGTCGCACACCTCCGCACACAAAAGAAAACCTTCTGCAACCCGAACAAGCCCCACTGTACTCGTACCGTACTCTCTCATTCGTTCGTCGTCCTCTCCAACCAAAGACGTCTCTTATTTTTGTTGAACGTATAATGTGCTCAATGGCATAAATGTGTGTATTGTACATGAGAAGAAGTAAAGAGCAGCAAAATGGAAATACATAGCCCCCAGGAGACCCGAACCCAAACACCCAAAACCGAACCATCGGTGATGTAGGATTGCACACTTCAACAATTTTCGCACTCAATGCCTCCCTCGCTCGCCATCTGCGCCGCCGTCCACCGTGAAGTCGAACCCGCGCTGTCGCGTCGTACACTGGTGGTTGTACTCGTGCTAATACACCCCGAGCCAAAGCCCGTCCCACCACCACCACCACCACACGGCGCGCATGTCTCAGAAACCTCAGAAATATTCGAAATCTTACAACCCCCAGAAACACATGTTTCAACACTGCCCAACCAACGCGCACCACCGCGCGCACCACCGCGCTCGCTGGTTATCAATTCCGCTATCAATTCGCGCAACACTACGCAACCAATTGACGAATAGACGCACTACACACCCGAGACATTGTGGGCAAGTAGTGTCTGAGACATGGCCGCGCGAACACGAGAAACAAATAATGTCGAATCTCAGCCTTGCATCACCGCATCCAATCCATCCAATCCGCTACCAGCCACCTACTCTCTTCTGTACATTTTTTCGCTAGACCTGGTCGCGTTGTAGGATCCTAATATTCACTTGCAAATTGGTACTCGTACAATACTCCCGTAGGATCCTGCCCCCGTGCCGTGTCACGCCTCCTTGCCCAGCTCGCGCGCGCAGGGTACGTCGCACGCAACCCGGTTCCCGGCGCCGCTCTGATCGTGGGGTCCTCCGAGATCTCTCGCTGCCCCCTGACCCCCGTACTGCAGACCCCAGCACGCAGCGCGCCGCCGCAACGAAGGAGGCGATCAGACGAAGGAGCAGGAATGCATATGGACAGATGCCTTCTCCTGCGCGCATGCACGTTCGCCAGTGCGCCAATGATGCCCGCCGCTGTGAAAAAGCCGCAGGTCTGGTGAAGATATATCGCAGCCCTACGCTCACCTGAGTCGGTCCTACAAACGCGCAGCAACATCTTCGCCGCTCTCCAACTTGGTGTTGCCTTGCTTAGACTAGCCCCGCCACTGCCGTGTCTCGGAACGCCCGGCCGCGCACCTGTACGACCCTGGCTAGCGCCGGCGATACGCGAGGACGCCCGATCTGGGGGTCATCGCCGGAATTGGACGTCAGCCGGGATGCTGCAATTGCAGATCGATTTGGTGGTGGATTGTATGACATAACCATAGAAGACGCAGCGCAGCTATTTAGCTGTCGACGTCTGCGCAGTCCGTTTGTTTCGACGACTGCAACATCTCCGACAACGATGCCCACGAACGAAGCCACGCCGCTGCTGGCGGGCGAGCGCCCGTCGTCGTCGACCAGCTCGTACTCGTCCACGTCCACCGCGACCACGCCGTGCACCGCCTCGTCGTCCTCCTCCGTCTCGCTCCCCGCGGCCTCGCCCGACGCGCACCACGCCGCCTCCGTCTCGCGCACGCGCTTCAACCTCATCGTGTTCTCCGTGATCCTCGCGCAGTTCCTGTCGTCGTTCGACTCCTTCATCGCCTCGTCGTCGCACACGGTGATCACCTCCTCCTTCGCGTCCGCGCACCTCGCGTCCTGGCTCAGCACGGCGTTCATGATCCCGCTGTGCACCGCCGAGCCGCTGTACGGCGCGCTGTCGGACCGCGTCGGCCGCCGCGCGCCGTTCTTCCTCGCGCTGCTGTTCTTCACCGCCGGCACCGCGGCGTGCGCCGTCAGCGGCAGCATGCTGCAGCTCGTGCTCGCCCGCGCGGTCTGCGGCGCCGGCGCAGGCGGGATCCAGTCCCTCGGCGCCATCATCCTCAGCGACCTGCTGCCGCTGCGCCGCCGCGGGCTGTTCCAGAGCCTCAACAGCGTGTCCTACTGTCTCGGCCAGGCCGCCGGCGCCGCGCTCGGCGGCTGGCTCGCGCAGCGGCTGGGGTGGCGCTGGAGCTTCGGCGTGCAGCTGCCCCTCTGCGTCCTCCTCGCCGCCGCCGCACTCGCCCTCCCCAAGCCCCGACCCGCCACCACGAAGCCCGCGCCATTCGACCTCCTCTCCTGCGCGCTCCTCGCCGCAGCGCTGACCGCCGCGATCCTGGCGCTCTCCTTCGGCGGCACAGTCCTCCCGTGGACCTCCCCCCCCCTCCTCTCCGCCACCGCCATCGCCGCCACCGCCTCCGCCGCCTTCCTGCGCCGCCAATTCACGACCCCCGCGCCGCTGCTCCCGCCGTCGCTCCTCTCCGCCCGCCCCTTCCCCCACCTCCTCACCTCCGCCTTCCTCGCAACCTCCTGCAACTCGGCGCTCCTCTTCAACGTCCCCCTGCACCTGCAGGCCGCACTCGCCTACACCCCCGCCGCCGCCGGCCTCGCCCTGCTCCCCGCCATCGCCGCGTGCACACTCGGCTCGCTCACCGCCGGCGCCGCAATCTCGCACCGCCTCCGCGCCGGCTGCGCCCTCGCCCTCTACGGCGGCGCCGTCGCACTCGCGTCGGGGACGGTGCTGTATGTCACAAACCGCATCCTCCTGCTGTGGGCCTTCGGCATGGGCGTCGGCTACACGGGCGTGCTGATGACGCTCGTCGCGCGCTCGCCGGGCGACGCGCACGCCGTGCCGACGTCGGTGTGCGCCCTCATGCGCGCGCTCGGCAGCCTGGTCGGCGTGACGGCGAGCGGCGCGATCGTGCAGGCCGGCTTGCGGCGCGGGCTGCACGGGGTTGTGGGAGACGACGTGGCGAGGAGGGTGATGAGGGATGTGACGGCGATTGATGGCCTTGAGGAGGGGGTAAGGAGGGTGGTGAGGACGGCGTATAGCGAGGCGCTGAGGGGGACGGAGTGGTATAGTGTTGCGTGTGCTGCGGGGGCGTTGGGGCTGCTTGTAGTGGGGGGGTGGATATTGGTTACGCCGCCGGAGGAGGGAGGGGCGGGGGGCGAAGGGGGGGATAAGAAGGGGAAGGGGAAAGAGGTGGGGCAGGTTTAGATACAGCAGCCGCGGAGGGGGAATTTGGGGGGGATTGAAAATGGGAAAAGCATTGTATTATTATATATCGGCCCGGTGTTCTGTACTTATCGTTAGCATTATCAGTCTTTAGTTTGTAGTTTTTAGTTTCTAGTTTTTAGGTTTACGGCGGTTAATACAAGATGCATGATCTACACGGCACGCAGTATTCTTTCGGCGGTGGCGTGAGGCGACTTCGTTGGATACCCGTGGTGCCCCAGCAGGCCAGCGCTACACCGTATATCACTCGCTTTCGCCGGCCTTCACGGCTGAAAGCTTGCATCGGTCACAGCATATCGTCAGCCGCGACCGCGCTAGCTCTAACTCTGACCTTGGCTATTGATGCTTGCGCGTCGGACCGGCTCGCGAGAGGGGGGGGAAGTGTGAGCCGGGTGCAGTGTGTGAGCGGGGTGCGGAGTGCGGAGTGCGGAACGACAAGATTCGACACAACCCGGCGCAAGCATGTGCTTACGGTTCACATGCCTTATCGCCACTCGCGCCCATCCAGTCGATATCAATCATTATTACCGCTCCTGACCTCAGCAGCCGCGATACTAGCCAGGGATAGAAGCACACCCCACCAGCGATACATGGTATACACGGTATATCACTCGCTTTCGCCGGGCTTCACGTCTGAAAGGTTGAAAGATTACATGGCAGTCACAGCGCATAGTGCCAAGATGCCGCTGCTGAGCTGGCTCAAAACGTTTCACCACACGGAGTGAGCGAAGTGGGAAGTGCGGGGTGCAAAGTGCTAAGTGGGAAGGCGAGGTGTGAGCGGAGTGCGCGGCGACACAGCCAGATGCAAGGTGGTAGGCATGCATCGTTACTGCTTACCGCAGTGACACACCCGCCGGCCATCAACATGGTACATCAATCACCTCTCCCCTAATAATCTCAGCAGCTGCGATAACCAGGCACACAGTCACACCCTGGCAGCGCTACACGGTATTTCATAGTATATCACTCGCTTTCGCTACCTTACACGTCTAAAAGGTGGAAAGATTGCATCGCAGTCACAACTGATTGCCAGCCGCTGTTAGGCTGCCTCTGACTCTGAATCTGACTTTAAGGGCCTCACTGCACGTTGGGTTTGCTCGCGCTGGGGGAGGAAATTTGAGCGGGGTGCAGAATGCGACCCTACCGCATCGCCCACCTTGACACTGCCGCTCGGGCATCAACATGTTACGTCCATCACCACTGGCGATCCGTAGTAGCCGAGAAAGCCAGGCACATAAACACACCACGCCTGCGCCCCACAGTATACACGTGTATCACTTGCTTGCGGTGGCCTTCACGGCTAAAAGCTTGAAAGCTTGCATCGGTCACAGTTCTTTGAATTGCCAGCTGTTGCTGCGCTGCGCTGACTCTGACTCTGACTCTGACTGCACTGCTGTACTAGGATCCGGCTTGCGCTGAGGGGCGGCTTGCGCTGGGGGAGGGGAGTGTGAGCGGGGTGCGGAGTGCGGAGTGCGAAGTGCGGAGTGCGGAGTGCGATGGCGGAGTGCCATCGCGACACATCCCTCCCTCCCAAAGTAGCGACAAGCACGCGTGCACTCATCACGGCCTACCGCATCGACCGCATCACCGATGCCGCCCGGGCCTGCGCATGTTACATCCACCATCACTCCTATGCAACCCCGCTCCCTCCCTCACAAGCTGCAATATCCGGGTACAGAAACACACCCTGCCTGCGCTACGCGGTGTATCACTCGACTTTGTCGCGTTACGTCTGAAAGCTTGAAAGATTGCATGGGTCACAGCTCATTGTCAACCGCTGTTGCAGCGCTGACTCCTGCTCTGAGGGCCTCGCCGTACAGTGGGCTGGCTTGCGCTTGAGGGGGGAAGTGTGAACGGGGTGCGGAGTGCGGAGTGCGAGCGAAGTGCGAGTGAACTGCGAAGCGGGGAGTGTGACACGACGCAACCCGACGCAAGCAAAGCAGGCGTTCACGCTTCAACTACCTCATCGATACTCCCACCCAATGAGTCGACATCAATGGCTGGCTTGTGCTGAGGGAGGTACGTGTGAGCGGGGGGCAGAGTGCAAGCGGAGTGAGGAGTGCGGAGCGACAGGGTTCAACACAACCCGACGCAACCCGGCGCAAGCAGGCGTGCACGCTTCATGGCCTATAGCTCCGAAGCCGCCACCACGGCATCAGCATTGCCCACCGCAACAACCTCAGCCGGTGCGATGGCCGGGCACAGGTGCACATGCTGCCAGCAATACACAGTATACACAGTATATCACTCGCTTTCGCCGGCCTTTCACGGCTGCAAGCTTGTTGCAGTCACAGCTCATCGCCTGCGTAGTGCGAAGTATGAGCGGAGTGCGAGCGGAGTGGGAGGCAACACAACCCGATGCAAACAGGCAGAGGTGCACGCTTCACACGCCTCATCGACACTCCCGCCCATCATGCAGCACGAATCATGACAATAACGTCAGCAGCTGCGATAGCCGGGAAAGAAGCGCACCCTGCCAGCGCTACGTGGTAAACACAGTATATCACTCGCTTTCCGCGGCCTGGCATGTCTGAAAGCTTGACAGATTGAATGGCAGTCACACCTCATCGCGAGCCGCGGCTACTGCGGTGGCGCTGACGGCTTCACCACACGAGGCCAGCGAAGTGTGAAGTGCTGAGTGCGGCACACCGCGGCAGAAGCAAGCAAGCGTGCCCGCTTCACCTGCCTTATCAACACTTTGCCCATCAACATCAGTATTCATCACCTCCGCTGCGATGATCTCAGCAGCTCCGATAGCCAGGCGCGGAAGCACATCCTGCCAGTGCTACGCTGACTGTCGCTTTGAGGGCCTCACTGTACGGTGGGCCTGCTTGGGGTGAGGGAGGGAAGTGTGAGCGGGTGCGAAATGCGGGGTACAACACAAACCCCCCTCCCCAAGCCGCCGCAAGCAGGAGTGCACTCTGAACGGCTTATCGCTCCTATCTGACACTGCTCCCCAGGCATCAGCATCACCTACCGCAACAACCTCAGCAGCTGCGATAGCTAGACACAGAACCACAGCCAGCGCTCCACAGTGTATCCCTTGCTTCCCGCGGCGATTCACGTGTGAAAGCTTGAAAGATTACATGGCAGTCAGATCTCACTTTCAGCTGCTGCTGCGGGCTGACTTTGAGTCCGAACTTGACTCTGACTGCACTGCGCGGGCCCGGCTTGCGCTTGGCGAGCGGAGTGTGAGTGAAATGCGAAGTTTACACAACCCTTAGCACGAATATGTTCGCGCTTCACATGCCGCATTGACACACCCGCCGGACATCAACATCAACATCAATCACTCACAATACTCTCAGCAGCTGCAATAGGTAAGGCAAAAGAAGTACACCCCGCCAGCTCTACCCAGTATACACAGTATATCACTCGCTTTCTGCCAGGGTGCAAGGTTGATATGTTCTGTATCGTCATGACATGTTCATGTTCCGCTTCGTCTGTTCCATTTGACGGATCTTGACGCGCATTTTGACATGTTGCATGACTAACCATATCTCCCCCAAACTTGCCTGAGAGCCAACTTTTGAAGTATCGTTCAAAGCAAGATATTTCCATGACAGAAAATGCTCCTTCGAGGACAGAAAAAAATGCGATCAAATCAAATTCCACCTGTTCTCAAAAATGACAATTGTAACCTCACAAATGGTGATACTCTGCTGTAACTTTCTCCTGGGACTCTGCTGCAACTACATATTGTGTATTGGAGCTGATCTTACGGGATCAGCTTCAGCTGCGGTGTTAGGCCTTTCTGGCTGACCGTTGAAGTTATAAGGTATTGGATTTGAAGGTTTTGATCACGGGAATAATACCTTACGCATTGCTCACTGAATGTCATCATGACGTTCCAGAACATGCGAGACAGTTCCGGAACTGTCAGGCATGTCAACATGACTGTCAAACTCGGTCCCTACTTTCCGCGGCCTTTAGGTCTGAAAGCTAGAAAGATTGCATGGCAGGTCACAGACCATTCCTGGCTGCTGCTGCGCTGCGCTAACACTGAGTCTGACTTTGAGATCTCACCGCAAGGTGGGCTGGCTTGCGCTGGGGGAGGAAAATGTGAGCGGAGTGCGGAGTGCGAAGTGCGAAGTGCAACACTACACAGCTTCCCCCAGCCTGCGGCCCCAGCGTTCGGCGATCCACGACCGTCCAAGCGCTGCGCGCCGGACTTCGGCAGCAGCGATGGCCGAAGTGACGGTGACCGAGCTCCACGGCGGGACGCAAAGCGAGTGATGCATTTTGAAGACGGCCCAATGCCGTCTTCCGAGCGAGCGGCGCTGGTGAGCTCAGAGGGCCGTGTACCCTTGTGCTCTGGCGATCGCCGCTGCCGACGGCGGGAGCGGTGAATGATGTACCTTGTTCATTACCGGCTGGAGCGTCGACACAGGAGGCCGTGAAGCGTGACCGACTGCTGAGCTTGGGTCGTGTTGTGTCGCACCACACTTCACTCGCAGAAATTGTGTCCAAGCGCAAGCGGTTTTTCCGTATGATGAGGTTAGAGTTAGCAGCGGCCGTGACGGAATTAAAACAGCCAGCGGTGGACGTGACAATAACCTTCCGCCCATGACGCATGCTAGTGTCATGATGTGAAGATGGCCCAACGCCGCCTTCCGAGGGCGCAGCGATAGCTGTGAGGGCGGATGGCCGTGTACGTCTGTGCCGTGGGCTTTCTAAGCTGTGAATGGGCGGCGTCAACGCGGGACGTGAACCGCCCTCAACTCCGTTCAGCAGCTTATTCCCCTCCCAGCTGGCGGCGATACCCAGCCATTCAACAGCGCTCGCCGACGTAGGTTACGCACTCATCCGATTTCAGCGCAGCGGTGACGGGATGTCGACCGAGTGATGTGACGCGACGCAAAGCGACTATCCCTTCCGCTATAGCATACGCAATTGGAGACGGGCACGGTCCGCTCGCCCGCGTCACGTATCGCTCGTTTCTCGGCGTGGGTAATGACATATCCCCCAATCACAGCCGATGATGTGCGTCGACGTGTGGCGTCACCCCTCTCTCCCTCTCTCTGCATGACGGAGCCTGCAACTCCTCCCCGCAGCCGATTTTGCCGCAGCTTGCGGCCGCCAACGTTCGGCGATACACCACCGTCTAAGAGCCGTGCGCCCGACTGTAGCTTCGGCACTCGTTCTGATGCGCTGATGCGGCGAGGAGATTGAACCAGCGATGGCCGATGTAAGCGACCGAGCTCCACGGCGGGACACCAATCGAGTGATGCATTGTGGAGACGGCAGGTCAACGGCGGTTGGAAGCGCCAGCGATGGTGCGCTTCTGTGCGCAGCTATCGCAGCTGCTGACGTTACAGTGACATGCTTGATGTCGATGCCCAGCAGTCCCGTGGCCTCGGGACGCCGTGAAGCGTGAACGCCTGCTTGCCTCGGGATAGGATGCGTCATGGACAACGGGCCGTTGACGCCGTACATCGCCAGCTGTGACTGAGAGATCTCCAGCACTCTACCTACACCGGAAGACTCGCCTGTGCGCCGCAATGGTACGCTATCGCTCAGGCCGGATTCTACAGCCGTTGGTTGTCGCCTACGGTGTTCACACCTGCCACGCCTCACGCTACGGATCTTGGCTTCTCTGCTGGGGATTGAAACTAGTGTTGCAGATGAGAGGAGACCAGGTGGGACCGGAGCTGGTCCCATCTCTTCTCGTCCCATTGATGTTCAGTCTCATCTCGTTGGTTTTTAGTGAGACGAGACGGACGAAGTCCCAGGACACTCATCATCAGTGGCTAAAAAAAAGCTGGCACACCTATTACTGCTGCTTCTGATGTTGCTACACAAGCTCTTCGAGAACCATTGGCTGCTGCGTCTGCTGCTGCGCTACACGGAAACCGTCTACACCTACTGCTGCTGCAGCTACATAAGTTCTTCGAGAATCACCTACTCAGACTGATGCTGCAGCTACACAAGAACCTGCACAAACTAGTACCGCTGCAGCTATTTGAGAACCACAGGCCGTTGCTTCTGCTGCTGCTACTATGTATAGATAGTCGTGTAGCAATATCTACTGCTGCACTGTCTAATATGTAGCAGCAGCGGACTGTGTAGATTCTTGTGTAGCAGAGGCTGCGCAACAGCCAGTGTCGGAATAGATAGAAATCGTCTAGTCCCTGGACTCACTGAGATTATCCTCACTAGGTCCCGGAAAATCTCGTCCCATGAGGCCCAGCTCTCGTCTCATCCCATGGTGATTTTGAGAGACGAGGTCCGGGACGAACCGTCTCATCTGCAGCACTGATTGAAACGAGATCTGCGGGGTTGTACTACGGGATGGGCAATGGGCAATGGGCACCGTTGAACATGCTGTGCTGAATCGTTTTGACGCGGCCGCGGTCCTCGCTGGCCGATCGCCCTGAAGCCTCACGCGAAGCACGAATTTGCTTTCAATGCCGTGTCGGGAGGAGAGCGAGGAGAAGCCGATCAACCGCGCTGGATGCGGCTGCTGTTGCAACTTTGCGGACGATGGAAGCTTCAACTTCCAACCGTGCGCGCAATTCATTTTTGACGAGGGCTGTTCCGTGCAGCCGTAGAGTGCTCAGTGGCACACCTGCCGTAGTAATACAGATGGGACGAGAGGAGCTGGGATCGTCTCGTTCCATAGAGGTTCAGTCTTGTCTCGTTGATTTTTGATGTGCCGAAGTCCCGGACGTCTCATTATTCCCAAATCATCGTTTTCGAACAAGAGTACCGTGTACGTCCCAGAGCCCCGACATGAAGGGTCCACTGTATATAAATCCATCATCTCAGATACTAGTATAGCTCATGAACGTCGAAGGCGAAACGACCCGGATTTGCTATCGTGCGTGCCACTTGGCTTCCACAACCCTCACAATCTCTACCAGACCTCGTCTGGGTCCAGGACTGATCGGGATTATACCAAATCGATTCCGCGAAATCGCGTTCCATGGCGTTCAATCCTCGTTTCATCCCATTGGCATTTGAGAGACGAGGTTTCGGGACGAATCGTCTCATCTGCATCACTAGCCGGCCGCAAGCCTCAGGCAAGACACAGCTGCGATGATCGTTGGTTACTGTGTGCGTAATCGATATTAACCCACACCAACGCAACTCAGCGAAATTCAGCTACATTCCACCCACTTCGGTGCCAAGATCCGTTCTGACCGGCAAAGCTGCGCCACGACCTTTTCACTCTGGAAACCCTCTGTCTAGCGTGCGCTCACGTTGGCCGTTGGCCATTGGAGGTTAGGTTCACTCCCATGAGCCCGCGCCATGCATGACTTAGTCGGGCCGCCGCATGCCCACTGACGCCCACGATTCAAAGGCAGCAGACACATCTTGGTCTGCGCACCTTCCATCACTCCGGCGGCCGCAACGCGTGCGAACGCGAGGTCCGGGGTGAGTCTGCGTCGTCAATCACTCGCTTGTGTTGCCGGTGACAGCACTTACACCAGCGGATTCGCCGAGTACCGTGACAAGTACACACGGCGAGTCTGGAGTGTAGTAGCAGCATGTACGCAGGGACGGATATGAGACGCAGCAGTGCGAGTACCGCAGCACCGGTCAAGACTGCACCGAGTGACATCCCGTGCAGAAGATTGGGGCCGGCGGGGCACGGGGGCTTGCTGCTGCAGCCACGCGGCGTTGACTGTGACCAGCACTCCTATGCTCCCCGGCATCCCGTGGCCTAGTCGTCAACACGCCCGCTGCCAGCAGCGGAACCGTGGCCGTCGCCGTAAACACCTGTAGCTGTGTTTCTGGCCGCCCGCCCAACGGCGCATTGAAACCACAGAGAAATCGATGAAGATCTTGCACCAGAGCCGCTCAGCCGCGGGTGTCAAGATTATCTTTTTAACTTAATATTTGCAAAACTTGGCATGCAGCCACCGCACGGCGCAAATATACCCTGCTCCCCACGTTAATCTTTTTACTGAAACGATTAACTTTGCACCCGGGGCTGAACGGCTGTACTACGGTGGGCACGGGCTTGAGCTGGGTTCATGGCGGCGGCGGGGGTGGGAGGCGAAAGTTGGAGTGGCGCTTAAAGCTGCGATTCAGGACCAGGTGTGGAGGTGGGTTTGGGAACATGAGGGGCGGGGATGGGGAGGAGATGTGACGACGGCGGATTTCATTTCAAATTACTCTACATCGTACCCTTCCATCAGGCGCTGTACTATACACCTCGCAAAATTAGACACTACTTCCACTACATACGTTTACAACCCGACCTCAATCGATCCTCCGATACCCCCCCTCCCTCCTAACTAACCCCAGCACCGGCCTCACCGCCGCCGCCGCCAATAGCGGGACCCCAAACAGCGCCCACTTCCACCACCTTCTCCCGCCGCCCGCCGCGGCCTTCACCGCCGTCCCCGGAAACGTCTTCCGAAACGCCTCCGTCCTCCACCGCTTATCACTGAATTCCAGCGCCCTCCGCCACCCCTTCTGCGCCTCCCGCTCCGCCGCGTCAAACCCGCGCCCGCCGTCGGGCCGCACGTCGGGCACGCTGCGGTGCAGCACCGCGCCGTGCGGCAGGTCGCGGCGCGAGCCGAGGTTGGGGTCGTACTGGTGCACCCACTTGTCCGCCGGCTCGCCGGGCGGCGGGTTGCGGACCTCGACGAGCTCGGTGTGCTTCAGCCCGGGCAGGATCTCCAACAGCCACCAAAACAGCACCTTCTTCTTCTTCGGCCCCCCATTCCACTTAAGACAATCGTGCCGGCGCGCCTGCAGCGCCTGGTCGCGGTCTGTCTGCATCCGCTCTCGAAAACCCTTCAACGCAGTCTCGTTCAGCGTCAACGCCGCCGCGCTGCCGACGGGGCCGCCGCACGCGCGCAGCTCGCCCAGCATCCACTCGAGCGCGAGGTCCGAGAGCTGCAGCGCGGGCTGGTAGACGGGCGCGTCGGCGCCGAGGGGGTAGTGCGTGGTTTTCGAGGTTTTGGTGTAGCGGGGAGGCGAGGTGTTGGGGATGGGCGTGAAGACGGGGAGGTGCTCGCCGGAGGCGGCGGTGACGGTGCGCGCGGTGGGGAGGAGGGTGTAGTAGTCGGGCTCCCAGCCGCCGCCGATGTCGCCGTGGTTGCCTGGGTGTGTCAGCGGGTGCGCTAGGTGAGGGAAGGGGAGACAGCGGGGACGCACCGACAAACCACTCCTCCTTCACAATCGCGGCCGCATCCTTATCGCCCACCAGGCTCGTATCCGTCGCCTCATCCTCCCTCGCGGCCTCCAGCTGCGCATCAAACGCCTTCGTCTGCTCGTCAGTGACCAGCAGCGCGGGCTTGAACTTCGTGCGCCCCTCGTCGAGCGCCACCGCATGTCCTGCGCGTCGTTAGCGTGTCACTTCCTTGCCCCCGCCGGCGTGAGGTAGGCAGGATAAGGGTTTCGTACGGATGTTCTGCGCAATCGGAATGTCGTTGGGCAGCTCGCGGATGCCGGTGCCCGGCGCGTCGAACAGCGCCACGCTGTGCACGCTGTCGAAGAGGCCGAGGAACTTGATTGTCACCGCCGCGCGGCAGAAGGTGCGCTTGAACGTGGCCATGTCGGCCTGCTCGCCGCGGGCGGCCTTTAAATACCTCTCATACCTGTTCCCTGTCAGCCTTACCCTTCTTCCCGCCCTCCTCTCCGTCTCCGGCGCGCGCGCTGTGGGGGCACTCACGCAAACGGAATCAGCTCCTCGTTCCCCATACTCAGCAGCCCGACATGGCTCACCAGGCTCGCCAGGAACCGCGCCGTGAACGCGCCGCGCGAGAAGCCAAAGATGTACACCTGCGCGTCCGGCTTGTAGTAGCGCATCAGGAAGCGGTAGCCTGCGATCACGTGTGCGTCGAAGGTGCTGCCGAAGCCGGAGTCGAGGGCTTGCGAGAACTTGCGGAGTTTTAGCCCCACTGGACCCGGGGCGAGGGGGCCGGTGGAGCCGGGGGTATAGGTGCCGATGCCGGCTGCGGGGCGTTAGCGGCGAGGTTGGGAGCCGCGAGACTGCAGTGCGGAGGGATGGGGGTCATGGGAGGGAGACAGAAGGGGTGGACGGCGGGGGACGCACGCTGGTAATAATGAAACTGCCCAGGCGTATTCAGCTCGCACAAATTATACAGCTTCACGATATTCGTGTCCGCGCCGGTGCCGCTGAACTGGTTCCCGGTGCCGTCAAAGAACAGCGCCAGCTTCTTGGGGATCTCCTTCTTTGCGGCCTTTTTGCGGCAGCTGCCGCAAGAGTCGGAGGCGGAGGCGGAGGCAGGAGATGTGGGAGGGGGCGGGGGGGGAGGCCATCGTGTGGATGCTGAACGGGCGATGCAGTAGGTATGGCGATGGGATGGGGCGGGGGGAGGGGGTTATATATCTCGGTGTATCATCGGGGCGCGGCTATGTACTATACACACGCATTTTCGGGAATGGAGGAGGGGATGGCGCGCGCGTTGTGGCGGCGATGCATTTGGAAGCGGTGAGCTCGGATTTGGACGAAGTCCTCAGGACGAGCGCGATCCAGCTGAAAGCTGGAGAAGTGGATGCGACCAGGCCGAGAATGGGAGATAAGGCTGTGGAGCTGGACCGGATTGCGGTGTGGTGGGTGGGAACGCCACCAACTTCGCTGGGCTGAAGCATTTATGCATGTAGAGTACTCTACAACGAGGTGCGGTCTAGTCCTCGGTGTTCGGAAGCGCGGGGTGGGAGGGGTCGCCAAAGCGATCTCTGGACTAGGCTAGGCTACCTGTACCATCCTTTTCAGCTGCAATATTTTATCTTCAGGTAGAGGCAGAGAGCTGTAGTCTACCCTCGGGGTTCGGTAGCGCGGCGGAAGGGAGTCACGAAACGGATCTTTAGACTGCTTTGGTCAGTACCTGTATCACACTTTCCAACAATACATCTTCACTCAGAGTCTCCCACCGGACTTCGACCGCCGTTTCGTCACCTTCGACCCCGGAGACAATCAGATTCGCACCCAGCTCGAGCCGACGACGAGCCGTCCATTCGTTCGCAAAACACCTCGAGAAACTAGCTATCGCGACCGTGGGCCGTCCAAAGCTTCCGCCCGTGCAGGCGGAGTATAGCGCTCACAACGCCACCAACTGCGGTTTTGGCTGGAGAAGTTGTGTATTGTACTACAGACGCAAGGGCGTGCGGTCTGGACGGGCTGAGGCCTCGGGGTTCGGAAGCGCGGGCCAGGGGTCGCGAAACTTTGACGGGACCCGTGGACTGCTTTGGGAGTAAGCGGCTAGCTGCAGTTGTATCAGCTACTTCTAACCTCTCTTCAGGTCGCGGTACTGCCAAAATGCGACTGCAGAGAGGATAGCGGAGGTCCCCACCAGATCGTTGCGGTCTTGTCCAACAAGTCTGAATGCTGTCGTCCTCGGGGTTCGGGACGCGGGGAAAGGGGGAACGGGTTGACAAGATCGCTGGACTGCTTTTTTAAGAAGCGTGCCTGGGTGTAGAGTCGTTTTCAGCTGCAACACGGATATCTGAATGCAACCCCACCATTCTCACTATCGACGCGAGCAACACCACCACCTCGTTGCCAGCCCTATCACTACCGCGAAAAGCTCCACCGAGCCGTCCCTTCTCTCTCTCAAAAAAACCTCGGCGTTGGTGGTATCGCGACCGTCCAGAGGGACAATTCCCAGCCCTACAGCGCTAACGCCGCCACCACGTCTAGCGCGCCGCCACAGTCGCACAGACGCGCACTAAATCGACCCACGCGGGACCTGGATGTCTCAAGTCGCGTGTTTAAGCGAGAGTTCAGCTGGGAGTGGTCTCGCGGTCGGCGGGGCTGGATCCTGCGATGCTTCGGCGCAAGGGGGCAACGACTGAGGCGGAAAAGGAGCATTCTACGAGGGAAACATGGACTGCTGCACTCTGCTTCTGTCGCTGGAAGAAGAGTGAAGGCAAGTCGCGGGTTCGGATGCGCATTCGCCAGCCAGGTCGCGATACAAAATACAGCTGGCGCACCACAGGCTTTTATACACGACGCAAAGAAGCTCTAGCAGGTGCGGTCCAAAAAAGTTCTGGAAGATCGTCCGTGACCTGCCACTCTATGAAGCATAGACGTAAACCGCTGCTGCTTTGTGCGCTCGACTTTGTGTGCTCGCGGTTCTGCACTCGGTATCACTCGGTTTAAACTGCAGGCTATGGTTGCGGCTTCCTTTATCGCACTTGTTTCTGCCGTTCGCTTCGCTTCCTGTAAGCTTCACACAGTTGATACACGTTTTCCACGTTCAAAAGATGTCCTAGGCAAGCTCTAAGTAAAGTTGCGTGAAAAAGTCATCATTACGGCTGGCCACTTTTGATTCATGCAGCACTGTCGATTACCGGTCTTTGTGCTCATCGTTTATGAGATCTTGGTCACCCGCGGAAAGATACCGGATGACACAGGCTCGGGTTCGGGGGCCAATGATTGGACGGCAGGCAGCGCAGCTGAGAAGCGACAGCATCGGGCCGGCGGCAGTCGTTTAGCTAGCTTTCTGCGACATACCGAATTGAACTACGGAACTGGACTTACACTTGTGTCAGCGCACTTACTTCAATGATGTTTGAATGGCCAGGTCGGCTCAACTTTTGGTGTGGCGGTCCCAAGAGCATTACCATAGCTTGTCCCGCAGACTTCAGCTACAGATGAGATTTGGGGGTGTCTTCTCTGGCTTTTGCAAGTTTCAAATGACGACCGAGCAAATATTACGAAAGGTGACACGATAACAATCGAAAATTATCTCTGTCCGAAATACAGGTTGAGATCGATAACCGCCATTGAAGCGGAGTTTCAGCATTGCTATCGCATGGAACCCATCGATGCTGTATTTCGTCATTGTTCGCATACACACGAGATGTCGAGTGACGTCCCATATATTTCGAGAGTACAACCAAGCGTATCACACTCATGCGACTCGTGATCAAATCCGATCTTACATGATTCATCGGCCGACGGAGGTATATTTCTCGATCCACCGCTGCCGTAGATTTGAGGCACTTGCGGATCGGGAAAAACATAAATCACCGGTATCGAGACAGATAACCGCTGCGGACAACGTTAGTAGGGGACTTAAAGTTACCTTTGCAGCACAGCCGATGCAGCATTAAAGTTCAAGTACTCTGGAAAAATGAACTGCTTGGGTCAATGGGAGGTGAAGGCTGAGGTAGGACTAGAGATCGCAATGGGGTCCCTCTGCTTGTGCAGCGGCTACACGACAATGAGCACGTTGGGAAGCGACAACATTTCTTTTGCAGCACAACTGGGGCAGATCTGAAGCACTCGTACTATGGAAAAATGGACCGCATATGTCAATTAGAACAGAAGGATGAGCTATGGTGAGTTCTCATCGAAAATCGAAATCGTGGGTTCGTTTGTACTGCATGTTCAGCGGCCAGTTCGCGACACCACAACCACAGCTTGATCAGCATACGCCTCTGTAGATGATACCGAAGATAGTTTCGACAGCTTCACCAGGCGAAGTCCAGGATCATCCATGGCCACTCTATAGGATATGTAAACCCCCGCAGTTCTCTGTGCTGAGTTTCCTGGGGGTCTCGGCTCATACAACCCTGCCTGTCTGTAACTCAAAAACCATCAGTATGGGGCGCTGTGTATTCCCCAGTCCTGTGATATGTCAATGTACGCATCAGTAATATATACCAGTCTTTGTTCGCATCAGTCATAAGACCTAGTTCAGCGACAGTGCCGCACAACAGAAGCCGGGGTGCGAGGCGGTCACGGTCCCAGAGAAGCTCTAGAGATGGGCAGCGACGGACGCTGGTATTCTTGAATTTTACGATCCTGCATCACCGATGGTTCGGTTTTGCTCATGTGGGTTCGGGACTCCTAGAGTCTCATTCGCCTTGTTCTGCTCTTCTCATCTGTTCCTGTACACCTAACACAATGAACACACATTCATACGACAGCTATCTGTTGATCCAGATTTCTGCGACAGAACGGATCCATCTTCGTAACCGGCCTTGAAATTGTACGTCCGAGACGCTTTTACATCGATGCCATTTAACCTTAAATGCATGACGGTTCCATGTATGATGCAGCCGTGTTCAACGCATTCTCACATCTTGACCTACAGACTATGCGAGCTCTGTTGTAATTATTTGTGTGTAACCGCGGGATGCGGAATTTCGAGATTTACGGAGCGAGTAATATGACGAGCGACAGAATGAACATTGAAAGAAGCACAGGTTGCGATCCACAACAGTTTATCCATAGTACGACGAGCTGCCAGGCCGGTAGCTCAGAGAATGGTCCCGGTGATCGTCTTAAAATGTGGCCTTCTCGAGGGAACCCGTACTGTGGCTGAACTCTTCATTCGTTACAACACGAAAACTCGAGTGAGGCCCCATGCATGATGCAAGCCCAGCCAGGCGTATCTCCTTCACCTGCAACTCGGGATCGAATCCGGTCGTAATAACTTAATCGATGAGTTGAGTTCCACCAGCGCCGCAGAGCTGAGAACATTGCAGTTCGGGAAAAACATATTCAACCAGGCTAGAGATACATAACCATCGCAGGCGACGCGAGTTGAGCGCTTGATAGACTTATCGAAGCCCGTACGCGCTACAGAGGAGTAGCAGACATTGAGGGCGTCTACAAAGCCTCGGTAGACAATCGGCGCAGTTTGCAACAACTCGGGAAGAGGTTGAGACTGAAACATAAGATAGCCATGCGAAAATAGCAATACATCCAGGCTAGGGCGAGCGGAATGGTCATGAGTAGCTTTACCGCTGCGGCCAGAAGCACTACTGCCTGCTAGATAATACGTTTTTCCATAAGGCGCGTTTAAAATACTTGTTACTCAAGGATGTTGTCCTAACAGCGGCTGTCAAAGCATGCCCCTAATACATATATGCATGTTCAATCATAAAGTACCCGTAGATTGACCCTAAGAAGGATCCATTTCTTTCATATAGGTTGGAAGTTTGTTCGATGCACCGATGCTCACTCGATGCTTAGTCCGGTTTCGCGATCTTGTATTCTTTCCGGCCAATTGCTTCTTCTGCTTCGGCTTGACGCTCCTTTTAGTTGTACTAGGCTTTTTACGTATGCTACTAGGAACCCGGTGACAATGAGTAAGAGATATCGTGCCCGGTAATGCGTCTCGTCCGATCACTCGCGGTTCTGAATACGGCCTGGCTAGGGTTTGTTGTCGCGGACCGTGGTGCGTATCATTAGAATGAAATAAGCAGTTATGGGATGCTCCATAGAGAAGATCAGTGGTAACTTAGTTTCTGAGTCAGACTAAGTAATCTTCGAAACCGTGTTTCGAACGCAAAGGCCCAGACGGAAAATTGGTGCCGAATTCATGATACAGAGACGCTTTCAGCACGCGCAAGGTGTACTATCAAGCGTGAGCAAATAGCCGACTATTTGTACTTTCTGGAACAGCATAAGTGCGCAGCGCGAGACACGTAATATCCCAGTGAACACAAGGTCGTTGTTGAACTATTCCGGACTGCGTCTGACCAGTTTGCTGTACGATTTATGTGCCGTGTAATTCGTAGGATGTTATCCCTAGACGATCGCATAGGTCGCCAGATCGAGGCAGTGCTCTGAACATCACAGATAGGGTATCTTATAAGTTGAATGTAAGACATGGACAGTGGGGAAACGCACCTGTCTGAACTCAATCCGTGTCTGCGGTCACATGCCTTGTACACACCCCGCTCACAAGCAACGCCAGGGCACCCCACGAGCACGGCATTGAATACCGTCCGTCCCTTCAGGAACCCCTTCAGCATGTCAATTATTCCAACTCTTGTTCTCGCCACCGCCTTTCCAACACCAAAGGGACATCCTGAAGCCCAGATCCAGAGCTGAATTTGCGCGCGGGCGTGGCAGTAAGTCATAGCGCGAGGACCAGGAGTCACTGGTAGATTGGTGACGCACGGAATCGTCTCTGTCGGGATAAGTGGCTACGAATACCGGACTGAGGTTGAACGAGTGATGTGGATAGCCTCCAAATCATTCCAGCATCTCGTATTGTCCTTGGCTTGAGGTCTTACTCAGTACAAACGCCGATACTTGCTCACTACTGTTGGCTTCAGAGCATTAACCACAACCAAAGACGTGGCGAGGATTGTCAAGCGGCCATGGCAGGGACCGAGTGATATGGTGTGCATCGGACGCGGCACTGCACACGCTGCTACTTCGGACACTGCTTGCGGACCGATTGCTACTAAAGTAGCTCTCTGGCCATGTCACCACACATAGCGTACCTGCGAGAATACCCGTGAGATATGCGCTGATTATGGAACATCGTGTCAACCGGAGGAGCACCTCCGGACTATCCGTTCCTCTATCCGTCCCAGCCACACCGCTGTCCGCTGCGGGCCCACAACGGCCGTGGTCAAAGCACAGGCCCTCAAAATGGCGGGTGGTCAGACCACAACCAAGAACAAAATGTAGTTAGAAATGTCTCAGATTGATCCTTCAGCACTGTGCTTCCGCTGTCTCTCCGTTACCCCTGAATGCCCACCTGTCACACGGGTATTCCTGAGCTTCCGGCTTCAAGCATCCTCACAAACTCTGGGCTTTCGGAATCCACCTTCAAGCATCATTCTATATAACTTCCCACAAACTCAGAACTTCCGCCTTTTAAGCAACTTTACCATGACTAGACCACAAGCAGCCCCTGAGACGGAAGAATTGATTGCACAGGTTATTCGTACTTGGGGTACCGAAGGTTCTGATGGCCTACTACCGGAACATGGCAAGCAGTATAGTGTATATGAGGAAGCTTTTGAACACATCGATCGCTTTGCCTTTTCGCAAGGTTTTGGTGTAGTGTTTATACAATATGATAATAAACTGCAGCGGCGTGTAGTCTAGTGCTCCCGGTATGGCAAAACAGCGAACCTGAGAAAACTAGCAGCGGAAGCTGTGTACAAAAAGGATTACTTGAATGCCAAAAATGGATTGTTTGCGGAAGGGCAAAAGTTGCGACAGCGCCAGGGCACGGTGAGCTGTAACTTCTTCATGTCACTGGTCGTTGAAGCTTTACTAACAAGGTTATTTTCTAGACCAAGGCATGGGGGTGCACATGGGCTATCACTTTGACGCGTCGCTGCTATCCAAGTGGACCAAAAAACAGAGAAAGAATGAATTCATGGACTGTTGGTCATCGTTGTTTGGAGCACATGGGACATGACTTGGAGGCCGATCTGTTTCAAATACAGGAACACAAACACAAACATCTGGGAAACAGTCTGGGCCTAGCAGCAGCTGGAAAGCATAGGGAGATTAAGATGCGGTACCACCAACATTTACGTTTACAAGATTAAGGTATGCGTGCTGTTTTGCAGGTAGAGGACTACAACCTGGAATATGATCGTCAAGCAAAGGGCAGTGCTACCGCATCGCAGCATATTATCGACAAGATGCTGGAAGCGTTGCGCGAAAAAGGATTTCATTTCCGTATGCGTACGTCTGAAAGTTTTGAATGCAACATTCGACGCATCAGGCTACTGCAAATTTTCTTTGTCAACGATGGCCAAGGAACGAGAAACAGACGGTTCTGTTCGGACTTCATGGTACAATTGGATAACATATTGAATACCAATGATCTTGAGCTTCCTTTGACGCATATGGTGAGCGTGGATAACCATGGAAAAAGTTTTACCGCTGCATTAGGCTTCATACGTTCTGAGAATGCGACTGATATCAAGTTTTGGTTGTATTGCCTTGATGAATTGATATGGTATGGCGATGATTGTCCGCGCCCAAAATATATCATCACTGATCAAGCGCTGAGCATAAATAAAGCATTACGTGAACATACAATAGGATGGTCTTAAGCCTTTCACCAACTATGCGAATATCATATGTATTCAAATATAAAAGCCTTCATCAAGCACTCAAGTTCATATACCGCCGCTAACGAACTCGGACAAGTGTGAGGCTGTTCGTAAGTTTATACAGTGCATAAACCCTACAGAGCTACAGTTAAACCGTGAATCAATGTACGTAAAGTTCTTGGCGCCGGAAAAAAGATACTAAATTGACAACTGGGCCGTTGGTCAGAAAGAACAACACATGTTGCACGTCTACACACGGCTGCTTCCTAACCTCAGTCATCATTCATCATCAAGAACCGATATACAACATTGGGTCATCAAAGCATTCCTTAACCACCAGATGAACCTCGCTCAGGCTGTGCAAGAACTCATACAGGTTTTGCGGACATACGAAGCTACCGACCAGGCATCAGGAAAAAATCCTGCCTTATTTAAGATCGGCCGTCTTAGGTACGGACCGTTCCACTTTATTTGTCGCCTGAGTCGCCTGTGTCGCCAGGGTCTTCTGTACGGGAGCAACCGTTGCCAGGATCTAATATAAGGGTGCAACGGTTGCGACGCTTTAGCGAAGGCTCCTACACTCCCCGTATCGCAGCGTAAGGTTGCCACACATGACAGGTCGCCCTCGATACAGCAGCAGTGCATGGTACGCCTGTGAAGTGGCGATCCTATGTCAGGCCGTATGTACGGTCATAGTCACTGGTTTTATGGTTTTTCGCCGGTTTGGTCATTCATCGCCGGTTTAGTCATGCATCGCAGGTTTATTCATTCATCGCCGGTTTGTTCATTCATCGCACAGCACATATGGAGAAAGTTTCTTTAATCGAGGGTTTTATTATGCTATCTATGACTATGTATGCTATGACTATATACGCGATATTCACGGTATTCACGGTGCTAATGACCGTCAGATCGGCTGGCCAGCGACGGATCTGACAGTCGAATCTTTAAGGATTCGACACTTTTTTATGGAACGCTGCTTTGTCGACAGATTGTCGAATCTTTAAGGATTCGACGGTTTTATGGAACGCTGCTGTGACAGAGGATTGGCCGATAGTCTAAGGATTCGGCCTTTTATCATGGATTCGCTGCTTTGACGGAGGATTGGCCGATAATCTAAGGATTCGGCCTTGTATTATGGATTCGCTGCTTTGGCCGATAATCTAAGGATTCGGCCTTTTATTATGGATTCGCTGCTTTGACAGAGGATTGGCCGATAATCTAAAGATTCGGCCTTTTATTATGGATTCGCTGCTTTGGCCGATAATCTAAGGATTCGGCGTTTTATTATGGATTCGCTGCTTTGACAGAGGATTAGCAGATAATCTAAGGATTCGACGGATATCTATAGAACGCTGCTTTGTCGACGGATCGTCGAATCTTTGAGGATTCGACACTTTTTTATGGAACGCTGCTTTGTCGACGGATCGTCGAACCTTTAAGGATTCGACGCTTTTTTATGGAATGCTGCTGTGACAGAGGATTGGCCGATAGTCTAAGGATTCGGCCTTTTATCATGGATTCGCTGCTTTGACAGAGGATTGGCCGATAATCTAAGGATTCGGCCTTGTATTATGGATTGCTGCTTTGTCGTCGATCGTCCAAAGAATACAGGTGTTTGACGGCGAGATGTCGGTCGCGATCGTGCTAGGGAGCGTCATTGTGAAGGTTCGCATTCGCGTTGTTTGATTGTATCCAGGTCTAGAACTGCAAAGATCAATAATTAAACAGTAATCTGAGGGTGTTGAACTCACCTTCGAAAAGTTTGGACACAATGTTCGGGTGGTGTTGTGTGGTTGGCAGCGGTATTTCGACCAAAGTTCAAAACTGCAAAGACAAACATTGTAAAGTTTGCGAAAACTGACATGTTCTCACAAATACCCTGGTTTAGCTGCAATGTACGCAGCAAACCACTCACGCGCGGCGACTTCCGTGACACAAAACATGATTCGGCGGCGTTCTTGGCGCTGCTTTGACCCCATTGCAGGGGCTGCACACACCGGAAATGAGCAAAGGAAATTGCGGTGAAAACTCTGCACGCTAATAGTCACACCGCCCGAGCCGTCTGCCCCTGAGTTTTGAAGGGTAGTTCAATGCCCCCATTACTGTGTTCAAGTTTTTTCGCTCTAAGTTCGACAACTCTGCTGAGGTGAACACCACAAATGCCGACCTGCACACCAGCGCCCATCAACACGATCGCGACCGACATCTTGCCGTCAAACACCTGTATTCTCTACTAAAGCCACCTTATCATGACCATATATACTGACGATGAATACAGGTCATACCGGCATTGTATGAGGTCCGTCGCTGGCCAGCCGATCTGACGGACGGTCATTAGCACCGTCAATCCGGTGAATATCGCGACCAAGCAGCGTTCCATAGATATCCGTCGAATCCTTAGATTATCTGCTAATCCTCTGTCACAGCAGCATTCCATAAAAGCGTCGAATCCTTAAAGATTCGACGATTCCGTCGACAAAGCAGCGTTCCATAAAAAGGCGTCGAATCCTCAAAGATTCGACGATCCGTCGACAAAGCAGCGTTCTATAGATATCCGTCGAATCCTTAGATTATCTGCTAATCCTCTGTCAAAGCAGCGAATCCATAATAACAGGCCGAATCCTTAGATTATCGGCCAATCCTCTGTCGAAGCAGCGAATCCATAATAAAAGGCCGAATCCTTAGATTATCGGCCAATCCTCTGTCACAGCAGCGTTCCATAAAACCGTCGAATCCTTAAAGATTCGACGATCTGTCGACAAAGCAGCGTTCCATAAAAAAGTGTCGAATCCTTAAAGATTCGACTGTCAGATCCGTCGCTGGCCAGCCGATCTGACGGTCATTAGCACCGTGAATACCGTGAATATCGCGTATATAGTCATAGATAGCATATAGTCGTAGAAAGCATATAGTCATAGATAGCATATAGTCATAGATAGCATAATAAAACCCTCGATTAAACCTATCATTTCTCTCTAGGCGCGCAAGCGCGAATAGCCGCTGTGAATTAAATCAGAAATCCATCCGAACTGCGGATCTCTTCCATAAAGCCATCCAAACTGCGGATATCTTCCATAAAGCAGCCCGCGCGCAGTCATCTTCCATAAAGCAGCCCGCAGTGCGAGCATCTCCGGTAATTACGCTGCACAGACCGTGAACTTCACGGATAGATGCTGGTGTTGGAACCTCTCCCTGTAATTAGTCGGCAAGCGAGTGTAGTCGCTGACAAGGTCCGGGCGCAGGCTAGTTCAGGGGCGAGTTGTTAACTCAACATGGGTTTGCTGACGAGTCCGGCCTGCAGGCCACTTCGCTACGCGGTCATTTTTGTTCGATATGCTCCGCAGTCGCCCAAGTCGCCCAAGTCGCCCAAGTCGTCCGGACGACTAATAAGGAGACGGATTTTTTCCTGATGGGACTGGCATTCGAAAGTTTGTCAACGTTTGAATCTTCCTGGTGTAGCTGGGTTGCGAGGCATTAGACATCTTGAGTGCAAGATTGGCCGTCCAGCAATTGAACTACTCCGGCCAGAAATGTGTGAAGCCAAGAGTTTATGTATTGAGTTAAGTTCTGCCAATGTCATGCAGCCCAAACAGGCTATTGGACACGGAATTTGCGTAGTTCAGGGTCGCAATCCGCTACGACATGATCATTCTTGTCGTCATATACTGCTGCCGTATGTACTCCGGACAGAGATGTTTCTGCGCAATCTAGTTCATTGCCGGTGGTTTCTGAATCCGGACACTGTCCATAGCGCTTCTCATGCTCCGACCACATAGACCGCTCACTATCTGTCTGAGGCTGTAGAAGTCCTGTTACAACGAGAGGTAGACACAACTGAAGCATTGCAGGAAGAACTTCCCACCACAACGTGCTTAAACCTTTGCATTGGAATTCCGTCAGCTGAAGATTAATCTACAACAACGTTACATGACAGAGGAAGCCACGCTAGCTGAAGACATAGTACAGTTCCCGTAACCAACTTGCTTGGGAAACCAACTACAGACTATTGTGGCCCAACCCAGAAGTATCGTGGACGCAGTGGCCAGCGTGCTCGCAGTGCATTAGAGCTGGTTGAAAAGAAGGTTCTCCGCAGCAGTGGTCGTTTACTCCAGCGCAGCCGTGGATTTTCCGAACACAATTAGGCCTCAGGAGTGCCATCATCATCGGCCCCTGCAAGAGTGGAAGTAGAAAACAAAACTCATGGGTTCAAAGAGGTCCGCGCTACCTCACCAGGTGGAGTCGAAGCAGGTACCATAGATCTTACACAGGAGCCTGACAGCGGAAGTGATTCAGGCATGGCCCATGGGCATCCTGAGATGAAGACACAGCACATTAATTACTGGGAGCCGGAATGGTGGGAGACAAAGGATCAGCACCTAGAGAGGATCAATGCAAGTCGAGACATCGAATATTTGCTGATTGACAGGCAGGAGGAACTGTGGTTACATGATTATGAACAGAAGCGGAGAGTTGTTTGAGGACATTATTCTCACACTGCCAGTTTTCGCGATCAGATCTCTCGTTCCTTTGCAATCCTCCGGCCACTTTCGATCTGGATGTCAGTATCAACGGGTGTCAGCGTGTGCACGCCAAACCAGATGAAAAGTGCAAGACCTTTGTGTCAGACTGTTTCCGCGGTCAGATCTCTTGTCCCTGTGCAATCCTGTGGTCACTTTTGGTCTGGTTTTTTTTTCAACAGGTGTCAGTGTGTGCACGCCAGACCAGATGGAAAGTTCACGGCCTTCCTGTCAGACTGTTTCCGCGGCCAGATCACTTGTCCCTGCGCAATGCTGCGGTCATCTTCCATACTGACGTCAGGATCAACGGTTGTTAGCGTGTGCACGCCAAACCAGATGGAAAGTTCATGACATTATTCTCGCACTGTTTCCGCGGTCAGATCTCTTGTTCCTGTGCAATACTGCGGTCATCTTGAATTCAGATGTCAGTATTAACGGGTGTCAGTATGTGCACGCCAAACTAGACGGAGACTTCGAAACCTTCTTCTCCGACTGTTCCCCCGGTCAGTTGTCTTTTTCCTGTGCAATCCTGCGGTCACTGCTACTCTGAATGTAAGAATGAACAGGTGTCACCGTGCGCACGCCAAACCAGGTGGAAAGTTCATGACATTATTCTTGCACTGTTTCTGCAGTCAGATCTCTAGTTTCTGTGCAATCCTGCGGTCACCTTCAATCTAGATGTCAGTATCAACCGGTATCAGCGTGTGCACGCCAAACCAGATGGAAATTTCAACACCTTCCTGTCACACTGTTTCCGCGGTCAGATGTCTTGTCCTTGTACAATCCTGTGGTCACCTTGAATACAGATGTCAGTATCAACGGGTGTCAGCGTGTGCACGCCAAACCAGATGGAAAGTTCACAGCCTTCCTATCACACCGTTCCCGCGGTCAGATCTCCGTTTCCTGTGCAATCCTGCGGTCACTGCCACTCTGGATGTAAGAATGAACAGGTGTCACCAAGCGCACACCAAACCAGGAGGAACGTTCATGACCTTAGCCTCGCACCGTTTCCGCGGTCACATCTCTTGTCCCTGTGCAATCCTGCGGTCACTTTCGATCTGGTTTCCGTATCAACGGGTGTCAGCTTGTGCACACCAACCCAGACGGATACTTTGAAAACCTTTCTGTCTGACTGTTTCCGCGGTCAGATCTCTTATTCCTGTGCAATCCTGCGGTCACTCCCACTCTGGATGTAAGAATGAACAGGTGTCACCGTGCGCACGCCAAACCAGGTGGAAAGTTCATGACATTATTCTCGCACTGTTTCCGCGGTCAGATCTATTGTTCCTGTGCAAGGCTGCAGTCACCTTGAATTCAGATGACAGTATTAACGGGTGTCAGCGTGTGCACGCCAAACTAGACGGATACTACGAAACCTTCTTCTCCGACTGTTCCCCCGGTCAGTTGTCTTTTTCCTGTGCAATCCTGTGGTCACTGCTACTCTGAATGTAAGAATGAACAGATTCCACCGTACGCACACCAAACCAGGTAGAAAGTTCATGACATTATTCTCGCACTGTTTCCGCGATCAGATCTCTCTTTTTTATTTATTTATAGTTCATACAAGCATGCAGCCCTAAGGCTATGGCTAACTAAAACGAAAAAGAAAAACATATGAAAAGAAAACCATATGAAAGATAGTATGCGGCTGAACACTCCTCAACCTGTTCGGCCGCGGCCTTGGTGTGATGCAGTCTTTTTCAATCTGCTCGGTTGGTGTTGTATTTCCAGGTTGCGTTCAACCATGTATGTGCCTTGGGTCTTTAAATGCCCTCCTCCTCTTCTGCCCCTGCTTCTGCTTCCGCGTCTCCGTCATCACCTTCATCACCTTCTTCAACTTCCTCAACTTCATTCAGTGTGCCCCAACCCATGACCACCCGGCCTTGCCAGTACAGGTCAGTTGGGGAATTGTCAGACGTAGCTTGTTGTCCAGATGTATACCAGTTGTGGCTGCCGATACCTGTTGTCTTCAAGAACTCCAAGGTTTGTTCAAGATTCTTGTCGTTATACAGCAGGTCCCACCTCTTTGGCCTCAGGTTGTCGATTTCTTTGAGTAGTCTGCGTCTTTGTGTTCTGTAAAGTGAACACTGGAGCAGGACGTGTTCGCCAGTTTGTTTGGGGCTTCCACAGTTGCATTTGCCATTGGTGACGTCTTTGGCTTGAATCTTCTTCAGGTAGTCTTTGAAGAAGCCATGCCTCGTCTTGAAGGAGAGTAGTTGGAATGTTTCGTGCCTGGTCAAGGTGTTGTAGCACTCTGCCATGTGCATCTCGGGCCAGTGGGTGTTGTTGTTTTGGACATAGTATTTGCCGTGTTTGGATGTGGTCCACTGTTTCCTCCAGTCAAGCAGCTGTTGTGCTTTGACCTGGCGTCTCAGGAAGGAGAGAGTGGTGGTGGTGTGGTGTGGTTGTTCTTTTTGTGTTGCTTTGTTGGCCAGTTCGTCAGACTTTTCGTTTCCAGGTACCCCCGTGTGGCCTGGTACCCAGCAAATCTTCAAGCCAACTTTCATCTCTTCTAGTTTTGTGGCCAGTTCGTCCACTGCCAGTGCTATTGCCTGCCCAGGTCCTGGTGCAGTGTGTGCCATTCTTGCGATTGCAGCCTGATTGTCAAGGAATACATACACATCTTTTGGTTTGTGCATGTTTCTTTCCACCAGCCGCGTACATTTCTTAACTGCTAGAAGCGCCCCTTCTAGCTCTGCATCATACACTTCTACCTCTGTTCCAAGGAGCAGTACCAACGAAATGTCCGGAGTACCACTGCCCTGCATGATGTACACACACCAGCGCCTGTTACCCCATTGTCTTGTTTTCAGCCATCACTGTATGCAATCATGTACTGGCTGTCTTCTTTGATCTTGTCAAGCAGCAAAAAGTGTAACTCAGTCGCCTGCTCCTTGTCTGCTTGCCCAATAATCGATTGAACTTTAGATTCGTGCCATGGTGATGTGTCTGTTGCATTGAAGGTTTCGATTTCAGTGGTTGGTTTCAGCCATGCCCTGACAGTGTGTAGTAGGGCATCTAGTCTGCTGAGGAACTTTGGTTTGTCTGAGTCGCAGTGCCACTGAGCTGTTGACTCCAGCTCTTCGTCTCTTGTGGTGCTGTCAAAACAAGGGGGAAAGGTTTCCGGACATCTTGTTCTGATGGGGTCGGATTCAGAAAGTGTTGCGATTCTGAGGGCATATCTTCTGGCAATGTGGTTGAGTCTGACTGAGGTGGGAGGGATTGCTGCTTCCGCTTCAAGTGCAGCTGTTGGTGTTGTTCTGAAAGCGCCCATAATTCCTCTCACGGCGCTATTCTGTACCATCTGTAGCTTTTTCGCCAGCTGTTTCTGGCCTTTCCACCATATTTCCACACCAAAGTCCATTACAGGCAAGACTGTTGTGGTGAACAGTGTTCGCATGGTGCTTGGAGTGATGCCTGACTGTGTGTTTGCCATTCTGCTGAAGGCAAAGTATGCCCTTGTCGCAGCTGTGGTTTTGAGCTTGATGTGGTGGCTGAAGTTGAGTTTGCTATCTAGCCATACTCCCAGCCATCTGACAACCGGTGATGGCTCAATGATAGCGCCATTAGGGAGTGTGCTTGCAGTCTGGTCTGGATTTCGTTTGGTTGAGAAGTGGATGAGCTCAGACTTGGGGCCGTCGAACGTGAGAGCATTGTTGTCTGACCAGGTGAAGAGTGTTCGCGCTATTTTCTGGATTTGCTTGCAATTGGCAGTGGTGCTCTTGCCAGATACCACGATTGCAACGTCATCAATGTATGAAGGGCAGTTGATGTTAGGATGCTTCTTCTCAAGCTCATCAAAGAGTGGTTTGAGGTAAAGCAGGAACAGGATTGGTGAGATTGGGGAACCTTGAGGAATCCCCGTTTGTACTGGTTGCAATGTTTCTTTGTCTCCGTCAAAGGCCAGTGCTGTTGTTCTGTTGTTGAGGAAATCGGAAACCCAGGATAGTACAGGTGGTGGAAGTCCCATCTGAGCCAGTGTGTGTTTGAGACGGGTGGAGGAGACATTGTCGAAAGCGCCCTTGACATCCAGAAGTACCGTTGAGACCACTTTCTTTTCCTTCTTGCCAACATCAATGTCGTGTGCTAAACACATCACTGCATCAATTGCATTTCTTTGTTTCCTGCCCCCCATCTGTGCCTTGTGTAAGAGATTGTACTTCTCAGACAAGAATCCTAATCTTGTCGCCATGATCTTTTCAAGCACCTGCCCCAAGCAGTTGAGCAGGGCGATAGGCCTGTATGACTTTGGTGTAGAGTAGTCAGGTTTGTTCGGCTTTCTGATGACAGCTGTTGTTGATTCCCGCCAGCATACAGGATGGTATCCACGTTTGGCTAGTTGTGCATATATGGTGTTGAACATGTGTGGGATCGCTTGGTAGGCTTTCTGCAAGCAGAGGAATGGGAGTCCGTCTGGCCCTGGGGCTTTGTTGGGGTGAGATGTGAGAATTGCTTTCTCAACTTCTCTTCTGGTGACAGGTTCCCAAGGCAGTTGCTGTCTGGGTGCGTCTTGAGCTTGTGGGGGGTAGTCGGGTGGTGGTGGGAACATAACAGTTCGAAAAAGGCTGCACTTTTCTTCAAAGGTGATGTGTGCGTTGTTGTCAAAGTCCAGCAATACTGGAGTTCTTTCAGTGACTCTGGGTTTAGTGTATCGCAATAGGCTGAATGCATCCGTCCCTTTGACTTGTTCAAGGTACTCAACCCAGTTTTTCTGTTTCTGTACTCTGATGTGTCTGAAGTACAGGTTTTGCTTGGTTGTGAATCTAAGCCAGTTGGCCCTGGTCCTCTCCTCCTTAAAATCTCTCAACGCCTGGGCCATATTTTTTCTGTCATGAGACAGTTCCTCACACCACCACCTCTTCGCCCTTGGTGAGTGCTTCGTGACTGGTGTTGACTTTCTGGTGGCTGATACAATGATATCTTGAAGGTAACAGGCAGCCGCTTCCAGGTTGTCAGTGTTGTGTGAATTGTCCATCAGCTCTTTCCATCTGCGTTTTGATTCTTCTTCAGATTCAATGAGTGCGTTGTTGAAGCATTCCCAGTCTGCTTGCTTCCAGTTGTAATGTTGTGCAAGTGGTGGAGCCACTGTGTCTAGACTGTCCAAAATCAAGTCAAATTTGACCACTTCATGGTAAGACCCAGTTGTATGGCCGTCGTCAATGGCCCAGTTGATGGTGTTGTTGTGGAGTGCTGCAGAAGAGAAGACAAGATCAAGGACGGAGCTGGTCAGGCCTGTCTTTGCATGGTAAGGTGTGGACGTCAGGTTCAGTAACCAGAGTGAAATTGTTACTCTCCATTAGTTGAACAAGAACGTCCGCTCTGGCTGGTCTTTTGTGTTTGTGCACCATGGGTGGTGTGCATTCATATCGCCAGCTAGAATGCTTCTTGGTGGAAATGTGATATTGATGAGTGTTCGCTCAATCGTTCTTATTGTGTCTGGTTCGCCTGGAACTTTCTCATTGTATATGTTGAACAGGCGAGTAATTGGAATGGTGGGTGTGGAGATATCAAGCACTTGCAAATCTGGATCAGTGCTGATATCTGGACGAGGGGTGACTTTAAGAAAAGGGTTGGTGGTGGAGACAAAGGCCATAGTCCTGGGCCTTCTATTTGATGGTGGTGGTAAGATCGCCTGAAAAGAAGGATGGGGAATAGTAGTGGCTGATCTTGAAAAAGGTTCTTGCAGAAGTAGAATATCTGCTGTGCCGGCAGCTGATTGAAGGAGTGACTGCATTACATTGGTGCTTCTTGCACAATTGTGTACAAGAATTCGGATTTTGTGAGCTGTAGGTGGTGCAATATTCATTCATAATAGTGTCTACAGTGTTGCCTTTGTTTGCGTTGACTCTCAGTTGGAACCGAGAGTGGAGGAGAGTGATGGTGGGGCAGCTTGGGTCATTCGCCTTGTGTTTCCCTTTGCAGTTGCAGCAGGAGGGCGTCTGGTGTGGGCAAAGTTTCCCTACTGCATTGCAACTCTCGCACTTGTGTTCTGAAGTGTGGTGCCCCTCACCACATACTCTGCATCTTACATCTCTCCTGCATCTCTGCTGTGGGTGGCCAAAGTCCTGGCACTTAGTGCATTGGTCATGTGGCCTGACCGAATAAAACTCTTCCACCTTTTGAGTGTCTCCAAGGATCTGGAGGCCGTGTTTAACCATCATTTTCATGGTTTCCCTGTTTTCCACCGCCAGTACCACTGACGAGTGGACTTTGCCAGTGCGCTTCTCTGATTTGAGTAGGTATCTTGGTGTGTTTACCACCTTGACTCTGCTGTTAAATTCGTGGATTTCTGACTTCAGCTTCTCCATTCCTTCAGATGTGTCTGGAAAGTATTCTTGGTGGATCCCGTGCACAAGCACCTTGGCCCAGTCTTCACTGGTTCTGATCTCCTGAGTTTCCTTGTCCGCCTGATTGATAGCCTTTTGAATCTGGTCTTTGTATTGTAGGACATCTTGTGCGGTGCAGTTGTCTTTGGTCATCACTACAATGTTGCCTCTGGGGTTCAGGGTAGCACTTGCGATTTTGAGTTGAGGAGGAGCTTGAGCCTGATGTAATGCTGTGTTCATTGTGTCCCGCAGTTCTAGTGAGTTGATCGTCTTGTTTGTCGTTGAAGTGTTCCTCAGGATAGTGAAAGTTCTTGCCTTTTTGCTGGGTCCGGTTGGTGTTGGTGTAGTTTTTGAAGCGTTTTTGGGGCCAGTGGGGGTTGAGCTTGCTACTTGGCTCCAGGTCTTCTTGCTGTTGGGATCCGCGGTGGTGGTAGGAGTGGTGTTTTTCAGTAGAATGTCAATTTTGTCTTCAAGTGCCTTGATCTTTTTGTTCTGTTTTGCAATGACGCCTCTGAATAGTTGAGACACCTTGGCTACAATGTTGGTGACCAGCAGACTGTCTTCGAATGCGCCTTCTTCTTCTTCCTCTTCATCTTCTTCTCCAAGGCTTTCCATCAAGTCAGGTTCTGCATGTGCCCTAGGTGGGCTGCTAGGGTGGTTCGGTTGTTCAATTGTTGAGAATCTTGAAATGTTTGCATACCCTTGGTTCCTGACGCTTTTGAGGTCGGGCTCCTGTGAATATATGCTTTCGGTTCCACTTCTCTTTCTATTAGTAGGGTTGTTGGGGCCGGAAGGGTTGTTGAGGGTGCTGTGAATGGTGTGGTTGGTGCTGGTGATTGGATCAGATGAGATAGCTACATCGGGAAGGGGTGGTTTGTTTTTGTCTTTGGTTTTGCGCAACATGTTTCTGTTGTTTGCGGTGGTTGTTTGATCAGATCTCTCGTTCCTTTGCAATTCTCCGGCCACTTTCGATCTGGATGTCAGCATCAACGGGTGTTAGCGTGTGCACGCCAAACCAGATGGGAAGTTCACGGCCTTCCTGTCAGACTGTTTCCGCAGTCAGATCTCTTGTCCCTGCGCAATCTTGCGGTCACCTTGAATCCAGATGTCAGTATCAACGGGTGTCAGCGTATGCACACCTAACCAGATAGATACTATGAAAACCTTCCTGTCCGACTGTTCCAGCGGTCAGATCTCTGTTTCCTGTGCAATCCTGCGGTCAGTGCCACCCTGGATGTAAGAATGAACAGGTGTCATCATGCGCACACCAAACCAGGAGGGAAGTTCATGACATTATTCTCGCACTGTTTCTGCGGTCAGATCTCTTGTTCCTATGCAATGCTGCGGTCACCTTCAATGTGGATGTCAGTACCAACGGGTGTTAGCATGTACACGCCAAACCAGATGGAATGTTCACGGCCTTCCTGTCACACCGTTCCCGCGGTCAGATCTCTTTTTCCTGTGCAATCCTGCGGTCACCATGAATTCAGATGTCAGTATCAAAGGGTGTCAGCGTGTGCACACGAAACCAGATAGATATTATGAAAACCTGTCTGTCCGACTGTTCCCGCAGTCAGATCTATTTTTCCTGTGCAATCCTGCGGTCACTGCCACACTGGATGTAAGAATGAACAGGTGTCACCGTGCGCACGCCAAACCAGGTGGAAAGTTCATGACATCATTCTCGCACTGTTTCTGCGGTCAGATCTCTTGTTCCTGTGCAATCCCGCGGTCACCTTCGATCCAGACGTCAGGATCACCGGTTGTCAGCATGTCCACGCCAAACCAGATGGAAAGTGCATGACATTATTCTCGCACTGTTTCCGAGGCCAGATCTGTTATTTATTTATTTATTTATTCATAGTTCATACAAGCATGCAGCCCTAAGGCTATGGCTAACCAAAACGAATTGAAAAACATTTGAAAACAAAATCATATGAAAGATAGTATGCGGCTGAACACTCCTTTACCTGTTCGGCCGCGGCCTATGTGTGACGCAGTTCTTTTCAATCTGCCCGGTTGTTGTTGTATTTCCAGGTTGCGTTCAACCATGTATGTGCCTTGGGTCTTTAAATGCCCTCTTCCTCTCCTGCCCCCACCTCTGCTCCCGCGTCTCCGTCATCACCTTCATCACCTTCATCACCTTCCTCACCTTCTTTACCTTCCTGAACTTCCTCAACGTCATTCAATGTTCCCCAACCCATAACCGCCCGGACTTGCCAGTACAGGTCAGTTGGGGAGTTGTCAGACGTAGCTTGTTGTCTAGACGTATACCAGTTGTGGCTGCCGATACCAGTTGTCTTCAAGAACTCCAAGGTTTGTTCAAGATTCTTGTCGTTATACAGCAGGTCCCACCTCTTTGGCCTTAGGTTGTCGATTTCTTTAAATAGTCTGCGTCTTTGTGTTCTGTAGAGTGAGCACTGGAGCAGGACGTGTTCGCCAGTTTGTTTTGGGCTTCCACAGTTGCATTTGCCATTGGTGACGTCTTTGGCTTGAATCTTCTTCAGGTAGTTTTTGAAGAAGCCGTGCCCCGTCTTAAAGGAGGGTAGTTGGAATGTTGCGTGCCTGGTCAAGGTGTTGTAGCACTCTGCCATGTGCATCTTGGGCCAGTGGGTGTTGTTGTTTTGGACGTAGTACTTGCCGTGTTTGGATGTGGTCCACTGTTTCCTCCAGTCAAGCAGCTGTTGTACTTTGACCTGACGTCTCAGGAAGGAGAGAGTGGTGGCGGTATGGTGTGGTTGTTCTTTTTGTGTTGCTTTGTTAGCCAGTTCGTCAGACTTTTCATTTCCAGGTACCCCAGTGTGGCCTGGTACCCAGCAAATCTTCAAACCAACTTCCATCTCTTCTAGCTTTGTGGCCAGTTCGTTCACTGCAAGTGCTATTGCCTGCCCAGCTCCTGCTGCAGTGTGTGCCATTCTTGCGATTGCAGCCTGGTTGTCAAGGAATACATACACATCTTTTGGTTTGTGCATGTTTCTTTCCACCAGCCGCGTACATCTCTTAACTGCTAGAAGCGCCCCCTCTAGTCCTGCAACATACACTTCTGCCTCTGTTCCAAGAGGCAGTACCAACGAAATGTCCAGAGTACCACTGCCCTGCATGATGTACACACCAGCGCCTGTTATCCCATTGTCTTGTTTTGAGCCATCAACGTATGCAATCATGTAATTGCTGTCTTCTTTAATCTTGTCAAGCAGCAGAAAGTGTAACTCAGTCGCCTGCTCTTTGTCTGCTTGCTCAATAATCCATTGGACTTTGGATTGGTGCCATGGTGGTGTGTTTGTTGCATTGTAGGTTTCGATTTCAGTGGTCGGTTTCAGCCACGCCCTGACAGTGTGTAGTAGGGCATCTAGTCCGCTAAAGAACTTTGGTTTATCTGAGTCGCAGTGCCATTGGCTTGTTGACTCCAGCTCTTCGTCTCTTGTGGTGGTGTCAAAACAAGGAGGAAAGGTCTCCGGGCATCTTGTTCTGATGGGGTGGGATTCAGGAAGTGTTGCGGTTCTTAGGGCATATCTTCTGGCAATGTGGTTGAGTCTGACTGTGGTGTGAGGGATTGCTGCTTCCGCTTCAAGTGCAGCTGTTGGTGTTGTTCTGAACGCGCCCATGATTCCTCTCAATGCGCTATTCTGGACCATCTGTAGCTTTTTCGCCAGCTGTTTCTAGCCTTTCCACCATATCTCGACTCCAAAGTCCATTACAGGAAGGACTGTTGTGGTGAACAGTGTTCGCATGGTGCTTGGAGTGATGCCTGACTGGGTGTTTGCCATTCTGCTAAAGGCAAAGTATGCTCATGTCGCAGCTGTGGTTTTGAGCTTGATGTGGTGGCTGAAGTTGAGTTTGCTATCTAGCCATACTCCCAACGATCTGACAACCTGTGATGGCTCAATGATAGCGCCATTAGGGAGTGTGCTTGCAGTCTGGTCTGGATTCCGTTTGGTTGAGGAGTGGATGAGCTCAGACTTGGGGCCGTCGAATGTGAGAGCTTTGTTGTCTGACCAGGTGAAGAGTGTTCGCACTATCTTCTGGATTTGCTTGCAATTGGCAGTGGTGCTCTTGCCAGATACCACGATTGCAACATCATCAATGTATGAAGGGCAGTTGATGTTAGGATGCTTCTTCTCAAGCTTAACAAAGAGTTGTTTGAGGTAAAGCAGGAACAGGATTGGTGAGATTGGGGAACCTTGAGGGATACCTGTTTGTACTGGTTGCAATGTCTCTTTGTCTCCGTCAAAGGCCAGTGCTCTTGTTCGATTGTAGAGGAAATCGGAAACCCAGGATAGCACAGGTGGTGGAAGTCCCATCTGTGCCAGTGTGTGTTTGAGCCGGGTGGAGGAGACATTGTCGAAAGCGCTCTTGACATCCAGAAGTACAGTTGAGACCACTGTCTTTTCCTTCTTGCCAACATCAATGTCGTGTGCTAAACACATCACTGCATCAATGGCATTTCTCTGTTTCCTCCCCTCCATCTGTGCCTTGTGTAAGAGATTGTACTTCTCAGACAAGAATCCCAATCTTGTCGCCATGATCTTTTCAAGCACCTTTCCCAAGCAGTTGAGCAGGGCAATGGGCCTGTATGACTTTAGTGTAGAGTAGTCAGGTTTGTTTGGCTTTCTGATGACAGCTGTTGTTGATTCCCGCCAGCATACAGGATGGTATCCACGTTTGGCTAGTTGTGCATATATGGTGTTGAACATGTGTGGGATCGCTTGGTAGGCTTTCTGCAAACAGAGGAATGGGAGTCCGTCTGGGCCTGGGGCTTTGTTGGGGTGAGATGTGAGGATTGCTTTCTCGACTTCTCTTCTGGTGACAGGTTCCCAAGGCAGTTGCTGTCTGGGTGCGTCTTGAGCTTGTTGGGGGTAGTCAGGGGTAGTCAGGTGGTGGTGGGAACATAACAGTTTGAAAAAGGCTGCACTTTTCTTCAAACGTAATGTGCGCGTTGTAGTCAGAGTCCAGCAATACTGGAGTTCCTTCAGTAACTCTGGGTTTGCTGTATCGCAATAGGCTGAATGCATCCGTTCCTTTGACTTGTTCAAGGTACTCCACCCAGTGTTTCTGTTTCTGTACTCTGATGTGTCTGAAGTACAGGTTTCGCTTGGTTGTGAATCTCATCCAGGTGGCCCTGGTCCTCTCCTCCTTGAAATCTCTCAACGCCTGGCCCATATTCTTTCTGTCCGGAGAAAGTTCCTCATACCACCACCTCATCGCTCTTGGTGAGTGCTTCATGACTGGTGTTGACTTTCTGGTGGCTGATACAATGATATCCCTAAGGTAACAGGCAGCCGCTTCCAGGTTGTCAGTGTTGTGTGAATTGTCCATCAGCTCTTTCCATCTGCGTTTTGATTCTTCTTCAGATTCAATGAGTGCGTTGTTGAAGCATTCCCAGTCTGCTTGCTTCCAGTTGTAATGTTGTGCAAGTGGTGGAGCCACTGTGTCTAGACTGTCCAAAATCAAGTCAAATTTGACCACTTCATGGTAAGACCCAGTTGTATGGCCGTCGTCAATGGCCCAGTTGATGGTGTTGTTGTGGAGTGCTGCAGAAGAGAAGACAAGATCAAGGACGGAGCTGGTCAGGCCTGTCTTTGCATGGTAGGTGTGGACGTCAGGTTCAGTAACCAGAGTGAAATTGTTACTCTCCATTAGTTGAACAAGAACGTCCGCTCTGGCTGGTCTTTTGTGTTTGTGCACCATGGGTGGTGTGCATTCATATCGCCAGCTAGAATGCTTCTTGGTGGAAATGTGATATTGATGAGTGTTCGCTCAATCGTTCTTATTGTGTCTGGTTCGCCTGGAACTTTCTCATTGTATATGTTGAACAGGCGAGTAATTGGAATGGTGGGTGTGGAGATATCAAGCACTTGCAAATCTGGATCAGTGCTGATATCTGGACGAGGGGTGACTTTAAGAAAAGGGTTGGTGGTGGAGACAAAGGCCATAGTCCTGGGCCTTCTATTTGATGGTGGTGGTAAGATCGCCTGAAAAGAAGGATGGGGAATAGTAGTGGCTGATCTTGAAAAAGGTTCTTGCAGAAGTAGAATATCTGCTGTGCCGGCAGCTGATTGAAGGAGTGACTGCATTACATTGGTGCTTCTTGCACAATTGTGTACAAGAATTCGGATTTTGTGAGCTGTAGGTGGTGCAATATTCATTCATAATAGTGTCTACAGTGTTGCCTTTGTTTGCGTTGACTCTCAGTTGGAACCGAGAGTGGAGGAGAGTGATGGTGGGGCAGCTTGGGTCATTCGCCTTGTGTTTCCCTTTGCAGTTGCAGCAGGAGGGCGTCTGGTGTGGGCAAAGTTTCCCTACTGCATTGCAACTCTCGCACTTGTGTTCTGAAGTGTGGTGCCCCTCACCACATACTCTGCATCTTACATCTCTCCTGCATCTCTGCTGTGGGTGGCCAAAGTCCTGGCACTTAGTGCATTGGTCATGTGGCCTGACCGAATAAAACTCTTCCACCTTTTGAGTGTCCCCAAGGATCTGGAGGCCGTGTTTAACCATCATCTTCATGGTTTCTCTGTTTTCCACCGCCAGTACCACTGACGAATGGACTTTGCCAGTGCGCTTCTTTGATTTGAGCAGGTATCTTGGTACGTTTACCACCTTGACTCTGCTGTTAAATTCGTAGATTTCAGACTTCAGCTTCTCCATTCCTTCAGGTGTGCCTGGTAAGTATTCTTGGTGGATGCCGTGCACAAGCACCTTGGCCAAATGACTGCAATCACACTCCCCAATGGCGCTGTCATTGAGCCATCACCGGTTGTCAGATTGTTGAGAGCATGGCTAGATAGCAAACTCAACTTCAGCCACCACATCAAGCTCAAAACCACAGCTGCGACATGAGCATACTTTGCCTTTAGCAGAATGGCAAACACCCAGTCAGGCATCACTCCAAGCACCATGCGAACACTGTTCACCACAACAGTCCTTCCAGTAATGGACTTTGGAGTGGAAATATGGTGGAAAGGCCAGAAACAGCTGGCAAAAAAGCTACAGATGGACCAGAATTGCGCATTGAGAGGAAGCATGGGCGCGTTCAGAACAACACCAACAGCTGCACTTGAAGCGGAAGCAGCAATTCTCCCACCACAGTCAGACTCAACCACATTGCCAGAAGATATGCCCTAAGAACCGCGACACTTCCTGAATCCCACCTCATCAGAACAAGATGCCCGGAAACCTTTCAACCTTGTTTTGACACCACCACAAGAGACGAAGAGCTGGAGTCAACAGCTCAGTGGCACTGCGACTCAGACAAACCAAAGTTCCTCAGCAGACTAGATGCCCTACTACACACTGTCAGGGCATGGCTGAAACCAACCACTGAAATCGAAACCTTCAATGCAACAGACACATCACCATGGCACGAATCTAAAGTTCAATCGATTATTGGGCAAGCAGACAAGGAGCAGGCGACTGAGTTACACTTTTTGCTGCTTGACAAGATCAAAGAAGACAGCCAGTACATGATTGCATACAGTGATGGCTGAAAACAAGACAATGGGGTAACAGGCGCTGGTGTGTGTACATCATGCAGGGCAGTGGTACTCCGGACATTTCGTTGGTACTGCTCCTTGGAACAGAGGTAGAAGTGTATGATGCAGAGCTAGAAGGGGCGCTTCTAGCAGTTAAGAAATGTACGCGGCTGGTGGAAAGAAACATGCACAAACCAAAAGATGTGTATGTATTCCTTGACAACCAGGCTGCAATCGCAAGAATGGCACACACTGCAGCAGGAGCTGGGCAGGCAATAGCACTTGCAGTGAACGACCTGGCCACAAAGCTAGAAGAGATGGAAGTTGGCTTGAAGATTTGCTGGGTACCAGGCCACACGGGGGTACCTGGAAATGAAAAGTCTGACGAACTGGCCAACAAAGCAACACAAAAAGAACAACCACACCACACCACCACTACTCTTTCCTTCCTGAGACCCCAGGTCAAAGCACAACAGCTGCTTGACTGGAGGAAACAGTGGACCACATCCAAACACGGCAAGTACTACGGCCAAAACAACAACACCCACTGGCCCAAGACGCACATGGCAGAGTGCTACAACACCTTGACCAGGCACGCAACATTCCAACTACCCTCCTTTAAGACGGGGCACGGCTTCTTCAAAAACTACCTGAAGAAGATTCAAGCCAAAGACGTCACCAATGGCAAATGCAACTGTGGAAGCCCAAAACAGACCGGCGAACACGTCCTGCTCCAGTGCTCACTCTACAGAACACAAAGACGCAGACTACTCAAAGAAATCGACAACCTAAGGCCAAAGAGGTGGGACCTGCTGTATAACGACAAGAATCTTGAACAAACCTTGGAGTTCTTGAAGACAACTGGTATCGGCAGCCACAACAGGTATACATCTAGACAACAAGCTACGTCTGACAACTCCCCAACTGACCTGTACTGTCAAGGCCGGGCGGTTATGGGTTGGGGAACATTGAATGACGTTGAGGAAGTTGAGGAAGTTGACCAAGGTGAGGAAGGTGATGAAAGTGATGAAGGTGATGACGGCGACGCGGGAGCAGAGGCGGGGGCAGGAAAGAAGGAGGGCATTTAAAGACCCAAGGTACATACATGGTTGAACGCAACCTGGAAATACAACAACAACCGGGCAGATTGAAAAGAACTGCGTCACACATAGGCTGCGGCCGAACAGGTTAAGGAGTGTTCAGCCGCATGCTATCTTTCATATGGTTTTGTTTTCATAGGTTTTTCTTTTCGTTTTAGTTAGCCATAGCCTTAGGGCTTGCATGCTTGTGTGAACTATAAATGGATAAATAAACCTTGGCCAGTCTTCACTGGTTCTGATCTCCTGAGTTTCCTTGTCCGCCTGCTTGATAGCCTTTTGGATCTGGTCTTTGTATTGTAGCACATCTTGCGCAGTGCAGTCGTCTTTGGTCATCACTACAATATTGCCTCTGGGGTTGAGTGTAGCACTTGCGATTTTGAGTTGAGGAGGAGCTTGAGCCTGGTGTAAGGCCGTGTTCATTGTGTCCCTCAGTTCTAGTAAGTTGATCGTCTTGTTTGTAGTTGAAGTGTTTCTCAGGATAGTGAAAGCTCTTGCCTTTTTGCTGGGTCCGGTTTGTGTTGGTGTAGTTTTTGAAGTGTTTTTGGGGCCAGTGGGGGTTGAGCTTGCTCCTTGGCTCCAGGTCTTCTTGCTGTTGGGATCCGCGGTGGTGGTAGGAGTGGTGTTTTTCAGTAGAATGTCAATTTTGTCTTCAAGTGCCTTGATCTTTTTGTTCTGTTTTGCAATGACGCCTCTGAATAGTTGAGACACCTTGGCTACAATGTTGGTAACCAGCAGACTGTCTTCGAATGCGCCTTCTTCTTCTTCCTCTTCATCTTCTTCTCCAAGGCTTCCCATCAAGTCAGGTTCTGCATGTACCTTAGGTGGGCTGCTAGGGTGGTTCGGTTGTTCAATTGTTGAGAATCTTGAAATGTTCGCATACCCTTGGTTCCTGACGCTTTTGAGGTCGGGCTCCAGTGAATATATGCTTTCAGTTCCACTTCTCTTTCTATTTGTAGGGTTGTTGGAACCGGAGTGTTTGTTGATGGTGCGGCGAATGGTGTGGTTTGTACTGGTGATGGGATCAGATGAGATAGGCGCAACTTGTTTCTGTTGCACGCGGTGGTCATTTCTTGAATATCGGAGTGATATGTGGTGTAGAAAATTGTGGTGGGGTGTTCTGACTAAGACTTTGGTGATGGTGGGTTTGTGGTGCGCAGGGGATGTGCTGAGTAACAATACCACACCAAAAATTTCCGAAATTCAAAAATGCAAGTACAGCAAAAAATAATGATGCCTTGCAAAACAGAAATCCCTGTTTAAAGGGGGGGAGACTTGATGCGGGGGATAGCGTGGGGATTGAAAAATTCTCAAGGGTTCTGGTAGCAGGTGGTGAGACCTGTGTAGGGAGTGGTGTTGAGGCTCTGCTGGTAGAAATTTTCGAAAAATTTGCTTAGAAAAGGGGTAAAATTGCTGTATCTCCACAACCAAAAGTCGAACGCTTTCGAAAAGTGGTAGATACGCTCGAGGACGTTTGCTTAGCCCAGGATAAAATTTTCGGAGTGTTTGGAGTTGTTGTTGTGGAGTTCTGCCGAAATTCGGAGATTTTTACCCCTGAAAAAGGGGTAAAATCGCGATTTGTGCCACAACACCCACAAAAGGAGTTATTCTTTTTCGAAAATTTGAGGGTGTGGTATTTGAGGTGTGTTGAATTGATTTATCGACTTATTTTTCTCGTAGCTGTTGTGGTTGTTACCAAGTTTGGTCAGATCTGTTCTTCCTGTGCAATACTGCGGTCACCTTGAATTCATGAGAGCGATATACTTCCCCGTGATATTCACCACAAGTCCGGCGAACTTCAACTGACAATTGCAAACGCTCAGATGAAACAAACGCAGGCGAGTGCGCGCTCTCACGTGCTTTACAGAGCAAGGGCGAACCTTGATGATCTGTACGGATTACACGGTTTGGAGGCGGAACCTCTAAAAGCCAGGATCCAATACTTGTTGGAGAATGATCGTTTCACCTGTCATGAAACGAAGCACGAGGTGTGTAAAGTACTAGGCCAGAAAGTTCCGGCCACGAGCTGTGGAAACGGATATTTACCGAACACTCTTAATACAACCACAACAGCACCACTTGAGATAATAATTTAAAAACTAGTAGATCTAATAGAGAACTCATATCTACAGCTTCTCAAAAAAAACAAACAAAAAATATTCAGTATTTAGTGTACCACCCCTTAGCTTCCACCACTGCAGCCATTCTTCGAGGCATTGACTCCCACAAGCTCTCGAGGAACTCCTTGTCAATATCCTTTTCCCAAATTTCTGGGAGAACTTCAGCTAGTCTTTGTTTAACCTTTGGGACGCCTCCTGGTGTTGAGGCAATGTTAGGGTAGCGGAAAAACATCTTGGATTTGAGTTGCTTCCAACAGTGCTCAATTGGGTTAAGATCAGGTGATCTAGCTGGCCATTTCATGACTTGAATGTTGTGCTCTTCGAACCATGCTACAGTATCAGCTGCAGTATGTATTCTAGCATTGTCCTGCTGAAAGACAGGGTCCCCAAGCGTGTCGTGCACTTCCTGGTGCACATCAAGTAGTCCATCTTCCAAAATTTCAATGTACGCCCAGCGATCTATTCGTGCGTTGAAGATAGGAATCAATGGGCCTTTATTTCGCCCCCAAAAGCAGCCCCAGTCCATTAACTTTACCCCTCCACTCTTTGTCACGCCATGAATGCAGTCTTCGTTGTATTTTTCGGGTGGTGTGCAGAAGACCCAATCTTGACGAATATCCTGGTTTTTTTCAACCGAGCATTCATCGCTAAAAACAACGCCTTCCCAATCTTCTTTTGTCCAATGTAGATGCTCTAAGGCGAACTGAAGCCGTTCCTTAGCATGCGCTTTTGTTAAAAGTGCTCGTTTCTTTGCTCTCCACTTCCGAATGTTCTCTTCTCGCAAAGTTCGCTTGACCGTGCGCACAGACACATCAGGTGCAAAGTTGTCCCGTAATTGACGAAATGTCTGTCGCCTATTCTTCCTTGACTCTCTGACCAACAGTCTCTTGTGAGTGTCGGTAATTAATTTGGGTCTACCGGGTGAATTCTGGTTGTCGGGGGTGCCTCGCTCTTTGAGCCGCTTCAGAAATGTTTGGATTGTCGACTGCGCACGCCCAACCTGCTTCGCTATCTTCCTGTGTGACACTCCTTGAATGCTTAATGAGTAGATCTGCCCCTTCTCGAACTCTGACATGATTCTTTTGTTGTTCTACATCGTGGTTGTTGTGTGGGAGATGGTCGCGAGGGGGGCACGTTTGTGAGGGGTAACCATTTAGCGCTAAACGGCCGGAACTTTCTGGCACCGTACTTTACATCGCCTATTACCGTGTTTTTCGCTGTGAATGTGGTTATAATTACTGGTTTAGACGGCGACAATGCGGTTCACGAACTCCGCGATCGCCAATCTTATTCACATTCATTTTTGCATGACAAGCCGCTCGAAGGGTTACAACCACCCCGATCTGATCTCGAAAAATATCAGCGGGAATTTTGTATGCTTTATCTCGTGTGCCTTATGTTGGGCGCTGTATACAAAGATTGAAACCACCGAGAGTGGCAAAGTCCCGAAGTTCACCCGCAAATGCATCATGCGCACGTATTATTCACCTATCTGACGGTCAATTTCACAGGAAATGTCTGATATTTGAGAAGCACATATGCACCGTTTCTGTGCACCCTATAGCGGTTTGCAGCAGTGGTACAAAGACGAGATCATCGAGAACCTCATGGCACATCTTACCACAATGCTTCAACCAAAGACCAAAGTGTTGAAGACTGGCGCGCCCTACAAAGCTACACCTGAGGATGAGGCCGACATGAGGGCTCTCGTCATTCTGTCTACCAAGCATATGCGCGCTCAGGATCAGTCTTTGATAGTACAGGATGAGGTGAAGCGGGTTACGCGAGGCGTCTATGCGTTACAAGACAACGAGAGCGTCGTTGAAGACGAAGAAGACAATGAATATGAGGGTGATTCCAACGGTGAAGGAAGCGATGATCACGGTGAAGACCCTGAAGATGACCTACCACCACTTCCTGACTTAGGTCTGAGTTTGGACGGTACTGCTACAGAGATTGACTATGACGATGACCCAGTTGTGCCCCCCAGTCGGCGACGAGGTCCCGGTGAAAATCGCCGGTACTCCAGTCTAATTGAAGACTCTGGCAGTCAAGACCCGAGGGAACCGAGCCAGGTGCAACTACTGTAGACCGTGTTTTGTTTTCTTTTCCTGTTTCTTTTCTGTTTGGGTGTTCTAGATTGTTTTAGATGGCGGTTATTTAGATGGGTGGTTTTGTCCTTGGTTGTTTTCACGAAGTTTTATACAGGCGTTCTGGTGTTTTTTACGGTATTATACGGGCGTTCTGGTGTCTTTTACAGGAATTATGGCAATGTTCAGCCGCGATGTTGTCATATAGAAGTTAAATTCGGTGGATAGTAGTGGTGATACACAATTTTCCTACTGCAAATATGGAAATGCTTGATTGTGTGACAACGACGTGTATTGTAAGTTCAATGACAGAACGCGCATGTATCGCAATTTCAACAATACAACCCGCATGTATCGCAACTTCAATAATAGAACTCGCATGTATCGCAACTTCAATGACCGAACGCGCACATATCGCAACTTCAACGATAGAACCCGCATGTATCGTAGCTTCAACGATATAGCCCGAACAAACCGATGTTCCGGTGATATTCGCCGTCTATCCGGTTAACTGCCATGAACTGTCGCTGCAGGCAGGCCGAAGAGGAGGAGTTGCCGGGCTGTGCAGCGCTGTCCGTGAAACTGCAGGTATGGCGGTGAATCTTACGGAAATTACGGTGAGTTAAATTATATTGACGGCACAGACCTGCAGGCAAGGTAGTCCGTCGAAGCTACTCGCATGCGGTGTTGTTCACGGGGAGCGCAGGCTTGTGCGGCGCTATCCATAAAGCTACCGGCCTGTGCGGCGCTATCCATGGAGCTACCGATATTACGGGTTGCTTCCTGTAAGCGGCCCACATGCGGTGTATTTCACCGGCATTACGGTGAGTTAAGGGGGTTGACGGCACACACCGGCGTGCAGGCCAGTTCACGGGAGCATTGCCGACTGAAAGCCACTTCGCGACGCCAGCATTTTTGTTCAATGTGCTCCGCAGTCGCCCACGTCGCCCAGGTCGCTCAGGTCGTCCGGACGACTAATACGGAGACGGATTTTTTCCCGATGATGGAAAGTTCATGAGAGTATTCTCGCACTGTTCCCGCGGACAGATCTCTTTTTCCTGTGCAATCCTGCGGTCACTGCAACTCTGAATGTAAGAATGAACAGGTGTCACCGTGCGCGCGCCAAACCAGGTGGAAAGTTCATGACATTATTCTCGCACTGTTTCCGCAGTCAGATCTCTTGTTCCTGTGCAATCCTGCGGTCATCCTCAATCTGGACGTCAGTATCAACGGGTGTTAGCGTCTGCCCGCCAAACTAGATGGAAGTCCACGGCCTTCCTGTCACACTGTTTCCGCGGTCAGATCTCTTGTTGCTGTGCAATCCTGTGGTCACCTTATATACAGATGTCAGGATCAACGTGTGTCAGCGTGTGCACACCAAACCAAACAGATACTTTGAAAACCTTCCTGTCGGACTGTTCCCGCGGTCAGATCTCTTGTTCCGGTGCAATACTGCGGTCATCCTCAATCTGGACGTCGGTATCAACGGGTGTCAGCGTGTGCACGCCAAACTAGATGGAAGTTCACGGCCTTCCTGTCAAACGGTTTCCGCAGACAGATCTCTTGTCCCTGTGCAATCCTGCGGTCACTGCTACTCTGAATGTAAGAATGAACGGGGTCACCGTGCGCACGCCAAACCAGGTGGAAAGTTCATGACATTATTCTCGCACAGTTTCCGCGGTCAGATCTCTTGTTCCTGTGCAATCCTGCGGTCACCTTCAATCCGGATGTCAGTATCAACGGGTGTCAGCGTGTGCACGCCAAACTAGATGGAAGTCCACGGCCTTCCTGTCACACTGTTTCCGCGGTCAGATCTCTTGTTCCTGTGCAATCCTGCGGTCACCTTGAATCCAGATGTCAGTATCAACGGGTGTCAGCGTGTGCACACCAAACTAGACAGATACTTCGAAAACCTTCCTGTCCGACTGTTCCCGCGGTCAAAACTCCTTTTCCTGTGCAATCCTGCTGTCACCTTCCATCTGGACGTCATTATCAACGGGTGTCAGCGTGTGCACGCCAAACCAGATGGAAAGTTCACGGCCTTCCTGTCGGACTGTTTCCGCGGTCGGATCTCTTGTTCCTGCGCAATCCTGCGGTCATCCTCAATCTGGACGTCAGTATCAACCAGTGTTAGCGTGTGCACCCCAAACCAGATGGAAAGTTCACGGCCTTCCTGTCGGACTGTTTCTGCGGTCAGATCTCTTGTTCCTGCGCAATCCTAGGGTCACCTTGAATTCAGATGTCAGTATCAACGGGTGTCAGCGTGTGCACACCAAACCAGACGATACTTCAAAAATCTTTCATGTACGACTGTTCCCCTGGTCAGATATCTTTTTCTTGTGCAATCCTGCGCTCACTGCTACTCTGAATGGCAGAATGAACAGGTGTCACCGTGCGCACGCCAAACCAGGTGGAAAGTTCATGACAATATTCTCGCACTGTTTCTGCAGTCAGATCTCTAGTTCCTGTGCAATCCTGCGGTCACCTTCAATCTGGATGTCAGTATCAACGGGTGTCAGCGTGTGCACGCCAAACCAGATGGAAAGTTCAACACCTTCCTGTCACACTGTTTCCGCGGTCAGATGTCTTGTTCCTGTGCAATGCTGCGGTAACCTTTGATCCAGACGTCAGGATCAACGGTTGTCAGCGTGTGCACGCCAAACCAGATGGAAAGTTCATGAGATTATCCTCGCACTGTTCTCGCGGTCAGATATCTTTTTCCTGTGCAATCCTGCGGTCACTGCAACTCTGAATGTAAGAATGAACCGGTGTCACCGTGCGCACGCCAAACCAGGGGAAAGTTCACGGCCTTCCTGTCACACTGTTTCAGGGGACGCGGGGGCAGGAGAGGAAGAGGGCATTTAAAGACCCAAGGCACATACATGGTTGAACGCAACCTGGAAATACAACAACAACCGGGGAGATTGAAAAGAACTGCGTCACACATAGGCCGCGGCCGAACAGGTAAAGGAGTGTTCAGCCGCATACTATCTTTCATATGGTTTTCGTTTCATATGTTTTCTTTTCGTTTTAGTTAGCCATAGCCTTAGGGCTGCATGCTTGTATGAACTATAAATAAATAGATAAATAAGATGTCAGTATCAACGGGTGTTAGCGTGTGCACGCCAAACCAGATGGAAAGTTCACGGCCTTCCAATCAGACTGTTTCCGCGGTCAGATCTCTTGTCCCTGTGCAATCCTGGGTCACCTTGAATACAGATGTCAGTATCAACGGGTGTCAGCGTGTGCACACCAAACCAGACAATACTTCAAAAACCTTCCTGTCCGACTGTTCCCGCGGACAGATATCTGGTTCCTGTGCAATCCTGCGGTCACTGCCACCCTGGATGTAAGAATGAACAGGTGTCACCATGCGCACACCAAACCAGACAGATACCAGAAACCTTCCTGTCCGACTGTTCCCGCGGTCGGATCTCTGTTTCCTGTGCAATCCTGCGGTCACCTCCCATCTGGACATCAGTATCAACGCGTGTCAGCGTGTGCACGCCAAACCAGATGGAAGTCCACGGCCTTCCTGTCACACTGTTTCCGCAGACAGATCTCTTGTCCCTGTGCAATCCTGCAGTCATCCTCAATCTGGACGTCAGTATCAACGGGTGTCAGCGTGTGCACGCCAAACTAGATGGAAGTCCACGGCCTTCCTGTCACACTGTTTCTGGGGTCAGATCTCTTGTCCCTGTGCTATCCTGCGGTCACTTTTGATTCAGACGTCAGGATCAACGGTTCTCAGCGTGTGCACGCCAAACCAGATGGAAAGTTCATGATATTATTCTCACACTGTTTCCGCAGTCAGATCTCTTGTTCCTGTGCAATCCTGAGGTCACCTACAATCTTGATGTCAGTATCAACCAGTGTTAGCGTGTGCACGCCGAACCAGATGGAAAGTTCACGGCCTTCCTGTCACACTGTTTCTGCGGTCAGATCTCTTGTTCCTGCGCAATCCTGGGGTCACCTTGAATCCAGATGTCAGTATCAACAGGTGTCAGCGTGTGCACACCAAACCAGACGATACTTCAAAAACCTTCCGGTCCGACTGTTCCCGCGGTCAGATATCTTTCTCCTGTGCAATCCTGCCTTCACTGCAACTCTGAATGTAAGAATGAACCGGTGTCACCGTGCGCACGCCAAACCAGGGGAAAGTTCACGGCCTTCCTGTCACACTGTTTCCGCGGTCAGATCTCTTGTCCCTGTGCTATCCTGCGGTCACTTTTGATTCAGACGTCAGGATCAACGGTTCTCAGCGTGTGCACGCCAAACCAGATGGAAAGTTCATGATATTATTCTCACACGGTTTCCGCAGTCAGATCTCTTGTTCCTGTGCAATCCTGAGGTCACCTACAATCTTGATGTCAGTATCAACCAGTGTTAGCGTGTGCACGCCGAACCAGATGGAAAGTTCACGGCCTTCCTGTCACACTGTTTCTGCGGTCAGATCTCTTGTTCCTGCGCAATCCTGGGGTCACCTTGAATTCAGATGTCAGTATCAACGGGTGTCAGCGTGTGCACACCAAACCAGACAATACTTCAAAAACCTTTCCTGTACGACTGTTCCCCAGGTCAGATATCTTTTTCCTGTGCAATTCTGCGGTCACTGCTACTCTGAATGGCAGAATGAACAGGTGTCACCGTGCGCACGCCAAACCACGTGGAAAGTTCATGACTTTATTCTCGCACTGTTTCTGCAGTCAGATCTCTAGTTCCTGTGCAAATCTGCGGTCACCTTCAATCTGGATGTCAGTATCAACAGGTGTCAGCGTGTGCACGCCAAACCAGATGGAAAGTTCAACACCTTCCTGTCACACTGTTTCCGCGGTCGAATGTCTTATTCCTGTGCAATGCTGCGGTAACCTTTGATCCAGACATCAGGATCAACGGTTGTCAGCGTGTGCACGCCTAACCAGATGGAAAGTTCATGATATTATTCTCACACTGTTTCCGCGGTCAGATCTCTTGTTCCTGTGCAATCTTGCGGTCACGTTCAATCTGGATGTCAGTATCAACGGGTGTTAGCGTCTGCACGCCAAACTAGATGGAAGTCCACGGCCTTCCTGTCAAACTGTTTCCGCGGTCAGATCTCTTGTTCCTGCGCAATCCTGCGGTCATCCTCAATCTGGACGTCAGTATCAACGGGTGTCAGCGTGAGCACGCCAAACTAGATGGAAGTCCACGGCCTTCCTGTCAAACTGTTTCCGCGGTCAGATCTCTTGTTCCTGCGCAATCCTGCGGTCATCCTCAATCTGGACGTCAGTATCAACGGGTGTCAGCTGTTGACGTATGCAATCCTGCATCCGATGGTTCAGGTTTGGTCATGTGCGGCTCGATTTGATGGCCCTTATTTCTGCTCTTGCTCTTTTCTCTGCTTATCATGTACACTACACACATCTATGCCACTGAGCACATATTATACGTTCAACACGTTATCAGCACCAGTCTCCAAACTGAACGGGAATTCTTGACTTCTTCCGGGTGATCTCCCACTCCATTCATGAGTCCGGCTAACTTTTTTGCTTCAGATTCTCTTGCTTGATGACAGCTCGTTGCTTTATTCCCGGAAAGCTTGCTGCTTCGTCTGTTTACCATAAACAGCTCCCGCTAGTTGTTCTCTTCATCAACGAAAGTTTGCTGCTTCATCTCTCCACGACGGACAGCTTGTTGCTTCCACTACACTGCACAAGCAGCTCCCACGAGCTACTTCATCGAGTCTACATCAATAGGAGCCCTCACGGTGCTTCATGTCTTCATCACAAGTTGATCCTACATACATACATACATTTGCCCTGTGCACCCATATACTAGTATGCCTCTGTGCGGTTTTACACTATGCCTCTGTGCGGTTTATACCCAATGCCTCTGTGCGGTTTATACATCAAATGCCTCTGTGCGGTTTTACACAATGCCTCTGTGCGGTTTTACACAATGCCTCTGTGCGGTTTATACATCAAATGCCTCTGTGCGGTTTTACACAATGCCTCTGTGCGGTTTATACATCAAATGCCACTGTGCGGTTTTACACTATGCCTCTGTGCGGTTTATACATCAAATGCCTCTGTGCGGTTTCACATTAAATGCCTTTGTGCGGTCTATATAATTCATACTAGAAAAGTCCAATAATGGCAAGTCACTGATATTACTTCATACTATTAAAGCCCAGTGCCGTGTGCCCGTGGCAGTCTACAAAACTCACATCGCTATATGAGCGCAGCCTTACTATCTTATCCTGCTCTGACGGATAATACCTCTTTGTTTTGCCATTATATGTCTGTCTGTTATGTGGATACTACATTTGTCTGGATTTATCATATACAGAATGCCCGGCGATGCAGGATTGAAGGGGGGTGTTGACGTATGCAATCCTGCATCCGATGGTTCAGGTTTGGTCATGTGCGGCTCGATTTGATGGCCCTTATTTCTGCTCTTGCTCTTTTCTCTGCTTATCATGTACACTACACACATCTATGCCACTGAGCACATATTATACGTTCAACATCAGCGTGAGCACGCCAAACTAGATGGAAGTTCACTGCCTTCCTGTTACACTGTTTCCGCAGACAGATCACTTTTTGCTGTGCAATCCTGCGGTCACTGCCACCCTGGATGTAAGAATCAACAGGTGTCACCGTGCGCACGCCAAACCAGGTGGAAAGTTCATGACCTTATCCTTGCACTGTTTCTGCGGTCAGATCTCTTGTTCCTGCGCAATCCTGCGGTCACCTTGAATCCAGATTACAGTATCAACGGGTGTCAGCGTGTGCACACCAAACCAGACGATACTTCAAAAACCTTCCTGTCCGACTGTTCCCGCGGTCAGATCTCTTTTTCCTGTGCAATCCTGCGGTCACTGCCACCCTGGATGTAAGAATGAACAGGTGTCACCGTGCGCACGCCAAACCAGGTGGAAAGTTCATGACCTTATTCTCGCACTGTTTCTGCGTTCAGATCTTTTGTTCCTGTGCAACCCTGCGGTCACCTTGAATTCAGATGTCAGTATAAACGGGTGTCAGTGTGTGCACGCCATACCAGATGGATACTCCGAAACCTTCCTGTCGCACTATTTCCGCGGTCAGGTTTCATTTCCCGATGCATCCTGCTGTCACTTTCAATCTTGATATCATTATCAACGGTTGTCAGCGTGTGCACGCCAAACCAAATGGAAAGTTCATAACATTATTCTCACACTGTTTCCGCGGTCAGATCTCTTGTTCCTGCGCAATCCTGGGGTCACCTTGAATCCAGATGTCAGTATCAACAGGTGTCAGCGTGTGCACACCAAACCAGACGATACTTCAAAAACCTTCCGGTCCGACTGTTCCCGCGGTCAGATATCTTTCTCCTGTGCAATCCTGCCTTCACTGCAACTCTGAATGTAAGAATGAACCGGTGTCACCGTGCGCACGCCAAACCAGGGGAAAGTTCACGGCCTTCCTGTCACACTGTTTCCGCGGTCAGATCTCTTGTCCCTGTGCTATCCTGCGGTCACTTTTGATTCAGACGTCAGGATCAACGGTTCTCAGCGTGTGCACGCCAAACCAGATGGAAAGTTCATGATATTATTCTCACACGGTTTCCGCAGTCAGATCTCTTGTTCCTGTGCAATCCTGAGGTCACCTACAATCTTGATGTCAGTATCAACCAGTGTTAGCGTGTGCACGCCGAACCAGATGGAAAGTTCACGGCCTTCCTGTCACACTGTTTCTGCGGTCAGATCTCTTGTTCCTGCGCAATCCTGGGGTCACCTTGAATTCAGATGTCAGTATCAACGGGTGTCAGCGTGTGCACACCAAACCAGACAATACTTCAAAAACCTTTCCTGTACGACTGTTCCCCAGGTCAGATATCTTTTTCCTGTGCAATTCTGCGGTCACTGCTACTCTGAATGGCAGAATGAACAGGTGTCACCGTGCGCACGCCAAACCACGTGGAAAGTTCATGACTTTATTCTCGCACTGTTTCTGCAGTCAGATCTCTAGTTCCTGTGCAAATCTGCGGTCACCTTCAATCTGGATGTCAGTATCAACGGGTGTCAGCGTGTGCACGCCAAACCAGATGGAAAGTTCAACACCTTCCTGTCACACTGTTTCCGCGGTCGAATGTCTTATTCCTGTGCAATGCTGCGGTAACCTTTGATCCAGACATCAGGATCAACGGTTGTCAGCGTGTGCACGCCTAACCAGATGGAAAGTTCATGATATTATTCTCACACTGTTTCCGCGGTCAGATCTCTTGTTCCTGTGCAATCTTGCGGTCACGTTCAATCTGGATGTCAGTATCAACGGGTGTTAGCGTCTGCACGCCAAACTAGATGGAAGTCCACGGCCTTCCTGTCAAACTGTTTCCGCGGTCAGATCTCTTGTTCCTGCGCAATCCTGCGGTCATCCTCAATCTGGACGTCAGTATCAACGGGTGTCAGCGTGAGCACGCCAAACTAGATGGAAGTCCACGGACTTCCTGTCAAACTGTTTCCGCGGTCAGATCTCTTGTTCCTGCGCAATCCTGCGGTCATCCTCAATCTGGACGTCAGTATCAACGGGTGTCAGCTGTTGACGTATGCAATCCTGCATCCGATGGTTCAGGTTTGGTCATGTGCGGCTCGATTTGATGGCCCTTATTTCTGCTCTTGCTCTTTTCTCTGCTTATCATGTACACTACACACATCTATGCCACTGAGCACATATTATACGTTCAACACGTTATCAGCACCAGTCTCCAAACTGAACGGGAATTCTTGACTTCTTCCGGGTGATCTCCCACTCCATTCATGAGTCCGGCTAACTTTTTTGCTTCAGATTCTCTTGCTTGATGACAGCTCGTTGCTTTATTCCCGGAAAGCTTGCTGCTTCGTCTGTTTACCATAAACAGCTCCCGCTAGTTGTTCTCTTCATCAACGAAAGTTTGCTGCTTCATCTCTCCACGACGGACAGCTTGTTGCTTCCACTACACTGCACAAGCAGCTCCCACGAGCTACTTCATCGAGTCTACATCAATAGGAGCCCTCACGGTGCTTCATGTCTTCATCACAAGTTGATCCTACATACATACATACATTTGCCCTGTGCACCCATATACTAGTATGCCTCTGTGCGGTTTTACACTATGCCTCTGTGCGGTTTATACCCAATGCCTCTGTGCGGTTTATACATCAAATGCCTCTGTGCGGTTTTACACAATGCCTCTGTGCGGTTTTACACAATGCCTCTGTGCGGTTTATACATCAAATGCCTCTGTGCGGTTTTACACAATGCCTCTGTGCGGTTTATACATCAAATGCCACTGTGCGGTTTTACACTATGCCTCTGTGCGGTTTATACATCAAATGCCTCTGTGCGGTTTCACATTAAATGCCTTTGTGCGGTCTATATAATTCATACTAGAAAAGTCCAATAATGGCAAGTCACTGATATTACTTCATACTATTAAAGCCCAGTGCCGTGTGCCCGTGGCAGTCTACAAAACTCACATCGCTATATGAGCGCAGCCTTACTATCTTATCCTGCTCTGACGGATAATACCTCTTTGTTTTGCCATTATATGTCTGTCTGTTATGTGGATACTACATTTGTCTGGATTTATCATATACAGAATGCCCGGCGATGCAGGATTGAAGGGGGGTGTTGACGTATGCAATCCTGCATCCGATGGTTCAGGTTTGGTCATGTGCGGCTCGATTTGATGGCCCTTATTTCTGCTCTTGCTCTTTTCTCTGCTTATCATGTACACTACACACATCTATGCCACTGAGCACATATTATACGTTCAACATCAGCGTGAGCACGCCAAACTAGATGGAAGTTCACTGCCTTCCTGTTACACTGTTTCCGCAGACAGATCACTTTTTGCTGTGCAATCCTGCGGTCACTGCCACCCTGGATGTAAGAATCAACAGGTGTCACCGTGCGCACGCCAAACCAGGTGGAAAGTTCATGACCTTATCCTTGCACTGTTTCTGCGGTCAGATCTCTTGTTCCTGCGCAATCCTGCGGTCACCTTGAATCCAGATTACAGTATCAACGGGTGTCAGCGTGTGCACACCAAACCAGACGATACTTCAAAAACCTTCCTGTCCGACTGTTCCCGCGGTCAGATCTCTTTTTCCTGTGCCATCCTGCGGTCACTGCCACCCTGGATGTAAGAATGAACAGGTGTCACCGTGCGCACGCCAAACCAGGTGGAAAGTTCATGACCTTATTCTCGCACTGTTTCTGCGTTCAGATCTTTTGTTCCTGTGCAACCCTGCGGTCACCTTGAATTCAGATGTCAGTATAAACGGGTGTCAGTGTGTGCACGCCATACCAGATGGATACTCCGAAACCTTCCTGTCGCACTATTTCCGCGGTCAGGTTTCATTTCCCGATGCATCCTGCTGTCACTTTCAATCTTGATATCATTATCAACGGTTGTCAGCGTGTGCACGCCAAACCAAATGGAAAGTTCATGACATTATTCTCACACTGTTTCCGCGGTCAGATCTCTTGTTCCTGCGCAATCCTGCGATCAGCTTCAATCTGGACGTCAGTGTCAACGGGTGTCAGCGTGTGCACGCCAAACCAGATGTAAAGTTCACGGCCTTCCTGTCACACTGTTTGCGCGGTCAGATCTCTTGTTCCTGCGCAATCCTGCGGTTACCTTGAATTCAGATGTCAGGATCAACGGGTGTCAGCGTGTGCACACCAAACCAGACAGATACTTCGAAAACCTTCCTGTCCGACTGGTCCCGCGGTCAGATCTCTTGTTCCTGTGCAATCCTGCGGGCACCTTCAATCTTGATGTCAGTATCAACGGGTGTTAGCGTGTGCACGCCAAACTAGATGGAAGTCCACGGCCTTCCTGTCCGACTGTTCCCGCGGTCAGATCTCTTGTTCCTGTGCAATCCTGCGGTCACCTTCAATCTCGATGTCAGTATCAACGGGAGTTAGCGTGTGCACGCCAAATTAGATGGAAGTCCACGGCCTTCCTGTCAAACTGTTTCCGCGGTCAGATCTCTTGTTCCTGCGCAATCCTGCGGTCATCCTCAATCTGGACGTCAGTATCAACGGGTGTCAGCGTGAGCACGCCAAACTAGATGGAAGTTCACTGCCTTCCTGTTACACTGTTTCCGCAGACAGATCACTTTTTGCTGTGCAATCCTGCGGTCACTGCCACCCTGGATGTAAGAATGAACAGGTGTCACCGTGCGCACGCCAAACCAGGTGGAAAGTTCATGACCTTATTCTTGCACTGTTTCTGCGGTCAGATCTCTTGTTCCTGCGCAATCCTGCGGTCACCTTGAATCCAGATGTCAGTATCAACGGGTGTCAGCCTGTGCACACCAAACCAGACGATACTTCAAAAACCTTCCTGTCGGACTGTTCCGGCGGTCAGATCTCTTTTTCCTGTGCAATCCTGCGGTCACTGCCACCCTGGATGTAAGAATGAACAGGTGTCACCGTGCGCACGCCAAACCAGGTGGAAAGTTCATGACCTTATTCTCGCACTGTTTCTGCGGTCAGATCTTTTGTTCCTGTGCATCCCTGCGGTCACCTTGAATTCAGATATCAGTATAAACGGGTGTCAGTGTGTGCACGCCATACCAGATGGATACTCCCAAACCTTCCTGTCGCACCATTTCCGCGGTCAGGTTTCTTTTCCCGATGCATCCTGCGGTCACTTTCAATCTTGATATCAGTATCAACGGTTGTCAGCGTGTGCACGCCAGACCAGATGGAAAGTTCATGACATTATTCGCACACTGTTTCCGCGGTCAGATCTCTTGTTCCTGTGCAATCCTGCAGTCACCTTCAATCTGGACGTCAGTATCAACGGGTGTCAGCGTGTGCATGCCAAACTAGATGGAAGTTCACGGCCTTCCTGTCACACTGTTTCCGCAGACGGATCTCTTGTCCCTGTGAAATCCTGCGGTCACCTCCAATCTTGATGTCAGTATCAACGGGTGTCAGCGTGTGCACGCCAAACCAGATGGAAAGTTCACGGCCTTCCTGTCACACTGTTTCCGGGGATTGATCTCTTGTCCCTGTGCAATCATGCGGTCACTTTCCATATGGTTTCTGTATCAAAGGGTGTCAGTGTGTGCACGCCAAATCAGATGGAAAGTTCACGGCGTTCCTATCACACTGTTTCCGCGGTCAGGTCTGTTGTCCCTGTGCAATCCTGCGGTCACTGCCACCCTGGATGTAAGAATGAACAGGTGTCACCGTGCGCACGACAAACCAGGTGGAAAGTTCATGACCTTATTCTCGCACTGTTTCTGCAGTCAGATCTTTAGTTCCTGTGCAACCCTGCGGTCACCTTCCATCTGTACGTCAGTATCAACGGGTGTCAGCGTGTGCACGCCAAACCAGATGGAAAGTTCACGGTCTTCCTGTCACACTGTTTCCGCGGTCAGATCTCTTGTTCCTGTGCAATCCTGCGGTCACTGCCACCCTGGATGTAAGGATGAACAGGTGTCACCATGCGCACACCAAACCAGACAGATACCAGAAACCCTCCTGTCCGACTGTTCCCGCGGTCAGATCTCTTGTCCCTGTGCAATCCTGCGGTAACTTTCGATATGGTTTCTGTATCAACGGGTGTCAGTGTGTGCACGCCAAATCAGATGGAAAGTTCACGGCCTTCCTGTCATACTGTTTCCGCGGTCAGATCTCTTGTCCCTGTGCAATCCTGCGGTCACTGCCACCCTGGATGTAAGGATGAACAGGTGTCACCATGCGCACACCAAACCAGACAGATACTTCGAAACCTTCCTGTCCGACTGTTTCCGCGGACAGATCTCTTGTCCCTGTGCAATCCTGCGGTCATCCTCAATTTGGACGTCAGTATCAACGGGTGTCAGCGTGTGCACGCCAAACTAGATAGAAGTTCACGACCTTCCTGTCACACTGTTTCCGCAGACAGATCTCTTGTTCCTGTGCAATCCTGCGGTAACTTTCGATATGGTTTCTGTATCAACGGGTGTCAGTGTGTGCACGCCAAATCAGATGGAAAGTTCACGGCCTTCCTGTCATACTGTTTCCGCGGTCAGATCTCTTGTCCCTGTGCAATCCTGCGGTCACTGCCACCCTGGATGTAAGGATGAACAGGTGTCACCATGCGCACACCAAACCAGACAGATACTTCGAAACCTTCCTGTCCGACTGTTCCCGCGGTCAGATATCTTTTTCCTGTGCAATCCTGCGGTCACTGCATCTCTGAATGTAAGAATGAACAGGTGTCACCGTGCGCACGCCAAACCAGACGGATACTTCGAAACCTTCCTGTCCGACTGTTTCCGCAGACAGATCTCTTGTCCCTGTGCAATCCTGCGGTCATCCTCAATTTGGACGTCAGTATCAACGGGTGTCAGCGTGTGCACGCCAAACTAGATGGAAGTTCACAGCCTTCCTGTCACGTTGTTTCCGCAGACAGATCTCTTGTTCCTGTGCAATCCCGCGGTCGGTTTCAATCTGGTTTCTCTATCAACGGTTGTTAGTGTGTGTACGATAAACCAGATGGAAAGTTCACGGCCTTCCCGTCAAACTGTTTCCGCGGTCAGATCTCTTGTTCCTGTCCAATCCTGCGGTTACCTTGAATTCAGATGTCAGGATCAACGTGTGTCAGCGTTTGCACACTAAACCAGACAGATACTTCGAAAACCTTCCTGTCCGACTGTTCCCGCGGTCAGATATCTTGTTCCTGTGCAATTCTGCGGTCACTGCAACTCTGAATGTAAGAATGAACCGGTGTCACCGTGCGCACGCCAAACCAGGTGGAAAGTTGATGAGATTATTCTCGTACTGTTCCCGCGGTCAGATATCTTTTTCCTGTGTAATCCTGGGGTCACTGCAACTCTGAATGTAAGAATGAACCGGTGTCACCGTGCGCACGCCAAACCAGGTGGAAAGTTGATGAGAGTATTCTCGCACTGTTTCCGCGGTCAGATCTCTTGTTCCTGTGCAATCCTGTGGTCACGTCCAATCGAGACGTCAGTATCAACGGGTGTCAGCGTGTGCACGCCAAACCAGATGGAAAGTTCACGGCCTTCCTGTCAGACTGTTTCCGCGGTCAGATCTCTTGTCCCTGTGCAATCCTTCGGTCATCGTCAATCTGGACGTCAGTATCAACGGGTCTCAGCGTGTGCACGCCAAACTAGATGGAAGTTCACGGCCTTCCTGTCACACTGTTTCCGCAGACAGATCTCTTGTCCCTGTGCAATCCTGCGGTCATCCTCAATCTGGACGTCAGTATCAACGGGTGTCAGCGTGTGCACGCCAAACTAGATAGAAGTTCACGACCTTCCTGTCACACTGTTTCCGCAGACAGATCTCTTGTTCCTGCGCAATCCTGCGGTCACCTTGAATCCAGATGTCAGGATCAACGGTTGTCAGTGTGTGCACCCCAAACCAGATGGAAAGTTCATGACAGTAATTCACACTGTTTCCGCGGTCACTTTCGATATTGTTTCTGTATCAAGGGGTGTCAGTGTGTGCACGCCAAATCAGATGGAAAGTTCACGGCCTTCCTGTCACACTGTTTCCGCGGTCAGATCTCTTGTCTCTGTGCAATCCTGCAGTCACTGCAACTCTGAATGTAAGAATGAACAGGTGTCACCGTGCGCACGCCAAACCAGACGGATACTACGAAACCTTCCTGTCCGACTGTTCCCGCGGTCAGATCTCTTTTTCCTGTGCAATCCTGCGGTCACCTTCCATCTGGACGTCAGTATCAACGGGTGTCAGCGTATGCACGCCAAACTAGATGGAAGTTCACGGCCTTCCCGTCACACTGTTTTCGCGGTCAGATCTCTTGTCCCTGTGCAATCCTGCGGTCACTTTTGATCCAGACGTCAGGATCAACGGTTGTCAGCGTGTGCACGCCAAATTCAGATGGAAAGTTCATGACATTATTCTCACACTGTTTCCGCGGTCAGATCTCTTGTTCCTGTGCAATCCTGCGGTCACCTTGAATTCAGAGTTCAGTATCAACGCGTGTCAGCGTGTGCAAACCAAACCAGACAGAGACTTCGAAAACCTTCCTGTCCAACTGTTCCCGCGGTCAGATCTGTTTTTCCTGTGCAATCCTGCGGTCACTGCCACCCTGGATGTAAGAATGAACAGGTGTTATCATGCGCACACCAAACCAGACAGATACCAGAAACCTTCCTGTCCGACTGTTCCCGCGGTCAGATCTCTTTTTCCTGTGCAATCCTGCTGTCACCTTCCATCTGGACGTCATTATCAACGGGTGTCAGCGTGTGCACGCCAAACTAGATGGAAAGTTCATGACAGTATTCTCACACTGTTTCCGCGGTCAGATCTCTTGTTCCTGTGCAATCCTGCGGTTACCTTGAATTCACATGTTGGGATCAACGTGGGTCAGCGTGTGCACACCAAACCAGACAGATTCTTCAAAAACCTTCCTGTCCGACTGTTCCTGCGGTCAGATATCTTTTTCCTGTGCAATCCTGCAATCACCTTCCATCTGGACGTCAGTATCAACGGGTGTCAGCGTGTGCACGCCAAACTAGATGGAAGTTCACGGCCTTCCCGTCACACTGTTTTCGCGGTCAGATCTCTTGTCCCTGTGCAATCCTGCGGTCACTTTTGATCCAGACGTCAGGATCAACGGTTGTCAGCGTGTGCACGCCAAATTCAGATGGAAAGTTCATGACAGTATTCTCGCACTGTTTCCGCGGTCAGATCTCCTGTTCCTGTGCAATCCTGCGGTTACTTTGAATTCACATGTTGGGATCAACGTGTGTCAGCGTGTGCACACCAAACCAGACAGATACTTCGAAAACCTTCCGGTCCGACTGTTCCCGCGGTCAGATCTCTTGTCCCTGTGCAATCCTGCGGTCACTTTTGATCCAGACGTCAGGATCAACGGTTGTCAGCGTGTGCACGCCAAATTCAGATGGAAAGTTCATGACATTATTCTCACACTGTTTCCGCGGTCAGATCTTTTGTTCCTGTGCAACCCTGCGGTCACCTTGAATTCAGATGTCAGTATAAACGGGTGTCAGTGTGTGCACGCCATACCAGATGGATACTCCGAAACCTTCCTGTCGCACTATTTCCGCGGTCAGGTTTCTTTTCCCGATGCATCCTGCTGTCACTTTCAATCTTGATATCATTATCAACGGTTGTCAGCGTGTGCACGCCAAACCAGATGGAAAGTTCATGACATTATTCTCACACTGTTTCCGCGGTCAGCTTCAATCTGGACGTCAGTGTCAACGGGTGTCAGCGTGTGCACGCCAAACCAGAGGTAAAGTTCACGGCCTTCCTGTCACACTGTTTGCGCGGTCAGATCTCTTGTTCCTGCGCAATCCTGTGGTTACCTTGATTTCAGATGTCAGGATTAACGTGTGTCAGCGTGTGCACACCAAACCAGACAGATACTTCGAAAACCTCCCTGTCCGACTGTTCCCGCGGTCAGATCTCTTTTTCCTGTGCAATCCTACGGTCACCTTTCATCTGGACGTCAGTATCAACTGGTGTCAGTGTGAGCACGCCAAACCAGATGGAAAGTTCACGGCCTTCCAGTCACACTGTTTCCGGGGACAGATCTCTTTTTCCTGTGCAATCCTGCGGTCGCTGCCACCCTGGATGTAAGAATAAACAGGTGTCACCATGCACACACCAAACCTGACAGATACCAGAAACATTCCTGTCCGACTGTTCCCGCGGTCAGATCTCTTGTTCCTGCGCAATCCTGCGGTTACCTTGAATTCAGATGTCAGGATCAACGTGTGTCAGCGTGTGCACACCAAACCAGACAGATACTTCGAAAACCTTCCTGTCCGACTGTTCCCGCGGTCAGATCTCTTGTTCCTGTGCAATCCTGCGGTCACCTTCATTCTTGATGTCAGTATCAACGGGTGTTAGCGTGTGCACGCCAAACTAGATGGAAGTCCACGGCCTTCCTGTCCGACTGTTCCCGCGGTCAAATCTCTTGTTCCTGTGCAATCCTGCGGTCACCTTCAATCTTGATGTCAGTATCAACGGGTGTTGGCGTGTGCACGCCAAATTAGATGGAAGTCCACGGCCTTCCTGTCAAACTGTTTCCGCGGTCAGATCTCTTGTTCCTGCGCAATCCTGCGGTCATCCTCAATCTGGACGTCAGTATCAACTGGTGTCAGCGTGAGCACGCCAAACAAGATGGAATTTCACGGCCTTCCTGTTACACTGTTTCCGCAGACAGATCACTTTTTGCTGTGCAATCCTGCAGTCACCTTCAATCTGGACGTCAGTATCAACGGGTGTCAGCGTGTGCATGCCAAACTAGATGGAAGTTCACGGCCTTCCTGTCACACTGTTTCCGCAGACGGATCTCTTGTCCGTGTGCAATCCTGCGGTCACCTCCAATCTTGATGTCAGTATCAACGGGTGTCAGCGTGTGCACCCCAAACCAGATGGAAAGTTCACGGCCTTCCAGTCACACTGTTTCCGGTGACAGATCTCTTTTTCCTGTGCAATCCTGCGGTCGCTGCCACCCTGGATGTAAGAATAAACAGGTGTCACCATGCGCACACCAAACCTGACAGATATCAGAAACCTTCCTGTCCGACTGTTCCCGCGGTCAGATCTCTTGTTCCTGCGCAATCCTGCGGTTACCTTGAATTCAGATGTCAGGATCAACGTGTGTCAGCGTGTGCACACCAAACCAGACAGATACTTCGAAAACCTTCCTGTCCGACTGTTCCCGCGGTCAGATCTCTTGTTCCTGTGCAATCCTGCGGTCACCTTCAATCTTGATGTCAGTATCAACGGGTGTTAGCGTGTGCACGCCAAACTAGATGGAAGTCCACGGCGTTCCTGTCCGACTGTTCCCGCGGTCAGATCTCTTGTTCCTGTGCAATCCTGCGGTCACCTTCAATCTTGATGTCAGTATCAACGGGTGTTAGCGTCTGCACGCCAAACTAGATGGAAGTCCACGGCCTTCCTGTCAAACTGTTTCCGCGGTCAGATCTCTTGTTCCTGCGCAATCCTGCGGTTACTTTGAATTCACATGTTGGGATCAACGTGTGTCAGCGTGTGCACACCAAACCAGACAGATACTTCGAAAACCTTCCTGTCCGACTGGTCCCGCGGTCAGATCTCTTGTTCCTGTGCAATCCTGCAGTCACCTTCAATCTGGACGTCAGTATCAACGGGTGTCAGCGTGTGCATGCCAAACTAGATGGAAGTTCACGGCCTTCCTGTCACACTGTTTCCGCAGACGGATCTCTTGTCCCTGTGCAATCCTGCGGTCACCCCCAATCTGGATGTCAGTATCAACGGGTGTCAGCGTGTGCACGCCAAACCAGATGGAAAGTTCACGGCCTTCCAGTCACACTGTTTCCGGGGACAGATCTCTTTTTCCTGTGCAATCCTGCGGTCGCTGCCACCCTGGATGTAAGAATAAACAGGTGTCACCATGCGCACACCAAACCTGCCAGATACCAGAAACCTTCCTGTCCGACTGTTCCCGCGGTCAGATCTCTTGTTCCTGCGCAATCCTGCGGTTACCTTGAATTCAGATGTCAGGATCAACGTGTGTCAGCGTGTGCACACCAAACCAGACAGATACTTCGAAAACCTTCCTGTCCGACTGTTCCCGCGGTCAGATCTCTTGTTCCTGTGCAATCCTGCGGTCACCTTCAATCTTGATGTCAGTATCAACGGGTGTTAGCGTGTGCACGCCAAACTAGATGGAAGTCCACGGCGTTCCTGTCCGACTGTTCCCGCGGTCAGATCTCTTGTTCCTGTGCAATCCTGCGGTCACCTTCAATCTTGATGTCAGTATCAACGGGTGTTAGCGTCTGCACGCCAAACTAGATGGAAGTCCACGGCCTTCCTGTCAAACTGTTTCCGCGGTCAGATCTCTTGTTCCTGCGCAATCCTGCGGTTACCTTGAATTCAGATGTCAGGATCAACGTGTGTCAGCGTGTGCACACCAAACCAGACAGATACTTCGAAAGCCTTCCTGTCCGACTGTTCCCGCGGTCAGATCTCTTGTTCCTGTGCAATCCTGCGGTCACCTTCAATCTTCATGTCAGTATCAACGGGTGTTAGCGTGTGCACGCCAAACTAGATGGAAGTCCACGGCCTTCCTGTCCGACTGTTCCCGCGGTCAAATCTCTTGTTCCTGTGCAATCCTGCGGTCACCTTCAATCTTGATGTCAGTATCAACGGGTGTTAGCGTCTGCACGCCAAACTAGATGGAAGTCCACGGCCTTCCTGTCAAACTGTTCCCGCGGTCAGATCTCTTTTTCCTGTGCAATCCTACGGTCACCTTTCATCTGGACGTCAGTATCAACTGGTGTTAGCGTGAGCACGCCAAACTAGATGGAAAGTTCACGGCCTTCCTGTCACACTGTATCCGCAGACAGATCTCTTGTCCCCGTGCAATTCTGCGGTCACTTTCGATATGGTTTCTGTATCAACGGGTGTCAGTGTTAGCACGCCAAACCAGATGGAAAGTTCACGGCCTTCCAGTCACACTGTTTCCGGGGACAGATCTCTTTTTCCTGTGCAATCCTGCGGTCGCTGCCACCCTGGATGTAAGAATAAACAGGTGTCACCATGCACACACCAAACCTGACAGATACCAGAAACATTCCTGTCCGACTGTTCCCGCGGTCAGATCTCTTGTTCCTGCGCAATCCTGCGGTTACCTTGAATTCAGATGTCAGGATCAACGTGTGTCAGCGTGTGCACACCAAACCAGACAGATACTTCGAAAACCTTCCTGTCCGACTGTTCCCGCGGTCAGATCTCTTGTTCCTGTGCAATCCTGCGGTCACCTTCATTCTTGATGTCAGTATCAACGGGTGTTAGCGTGTGCACGCCAAACTAGATGGAAGTCCACGGCCTTCCTGTCCGACTGTTCCCGCGGTCAGATCTCTTGTTCCTGTGCAATCCTGCGGTCACCTTCAATCTTGATGTCAGTATCAACGGGTGTTAGCGTGTGCACGCCAAATTAGATGGAAGTCCACGGCCTTCCTGTCAAACTGTTTCCGCGGTCAGATCTCTTGTTCCTGCGCAATCCTGCGGTCATCCTCAATCTGGACGTCAGTATCAACTGGTGTCAGCGTGAGCACGCCAAACAAGATGGAATTTCACGGCCTTCCTGTTACACTGTTTCCGCAGACAGATCACTTTTTGCTGTGCAATCCTGCAGTCACCTTCAATCTGGACGTCAGTATCAACGGGTGTCAGCGTGTGCATGCCAAACTAGATGGAAGTTCACGGCCTTCCTGTCACACTGTTTCCGCAGACGGATCTCTTGTCCCTGTGCAATCCTGCGGTCACCTCCAATCTTGATGTCAGTATCAACGGGTGTTAGCGTGTGCACGCCAAATTAGATGGAAGTCCACGGCCTTCCTGTCAAACTGTTTCCGCGGTCAGATCTCTTGTTCCTGCGCAATCCTGCGGCCATCCTCAATCTGGACGTCAGTATCAACTGGTGTCAGCGTGAGCACGCCAAACAAGATGGAATTTCACGGCCTTCCTGTTACACTGTTTCCGCAGACAGATCACTTTTTGCTGTGCAATCCTGCAGTCACCTTCAATCTGGACGTCAGTATCAACGGGTGTCAGCGTGTGCATGCCAAACTAGATGGAAGTTCACGGCCTTCCTGTCACACTGTTTCCGCAGACGGATCTCTTGTCCCTGTGCAATCCTGCGGTCACCTCCAATCTTGATGTCAGTATCAACGGGTGTTAGCGTGTGCACGCCAAATTAGATGGAAGTCCACGGCCTTCCTGTCAAACTGTTTCCGCGGTCAGATCTCTTGTTCCTGTGCAATCCTGCGGTTACTTTGAATTCACATGTTGGGATCAACGTGTGTCAGCGTGTGCACACCAAACCAGACAGATACTTCGAAAACCTTCCTGTCGGACTGTTCCCGCGGTCAGATCTCTTTTTCCTGTGCAATCCTGCGGTCACTGCCACCCTGGATGTAAGAATGAACAGATGTCACCGTGCGCACGCCAAACCAGGTGGAAAGTTCAGGACCTTATTCTTGCACTGTTTCTGCGGTCATATCTCTTGTTCCTGCGCAATCCCGCGGTCACCTTGAATCCAGATGTCAGTATCAACGGGTGTCAGTGTGTGCACGCCATACCAGATGGATACTCCGAAACCTTCCTGTCGCACTATTTCCGCGGTCAGGTTTCTTTTCCCGATGCACCCTGCTGTCACTTTCAATCTTGATGTCAGTATCAACGGGTGTTAGCGTGTGCACGCCAAACTAGATGGAAGTCCACGGCCTTCCTGTCCGACTGTTCCCGCGGTCAGATCTCTTGTTCCTGTGCAATCCTGCGGTCACCTTCAATCTTGATGTCAGTATCAACGGGTGTTAGCGTCTGCACGCCAAACTAGATGGAAGTCCACGGCCTTCCTGTCAAACTGTTTCCGCGGTCAGATCTCTTGTTCCTGCGCAATCCTGCGGCCATCCTCAATCTGGACGTCAGTATCAACTGGTGTCAGCGTGAGCACGCCAAACAAGATGGAATTTCACGGCCTTCCTGTTACACTGTTTCCGCAGACAGATCACTTTTTGCTGTGCAATCCTGCGGTCGCTGCCACCCTGGATGTAAGAATGAACAGGTGTCACCGTGCGCACGCCAAACCAGGTGGAAAGTTCATGACCTCATTCTTGCACTGTTTCTGCGGTCAGATCTGTTGTTCCTGCGCAATCCTGCGGTCACCTTGAATCCAGATGTCAGTATCAACGGGTGTCAGCGTGTGCACACCAAACCAGACAGATACTTCAAAAACCTTCCTGTCCGACTGTTCCGGCGGTCAGATCTCTTTTTCCTGTGCAATCCTGCGGTCACTGCCACCCTGGATGTAAGAATGAACAGGTGTCACCGTGCGCACGCCAAACCAGGTGGAAAGTTCATGACCTTATTCTCGCACTGTTTCTGCGGTCAGATCTTTTGTTCCTGTGCAACCCTGCGGTCACCTTGAATTCAGATATCAGTATAAACGGGTGTCAGTGTGTGCACGCCATACCAGATGGATACTCCGAAACCTTCCTGTCGCACTATTTCCGCGGTCAGGTTTCTTTTCCCGATGCATCCTGCGGTCACTTTCAATCTTGATATCAGTATCAACGGTTGTCAGCGTGTGCACGCCAGACCAGATGGAAAGTTCATGACATTATTCGCACACTGTTTCCGCGGTCAGATCTCTTGTTCCTGTGCAATCCTGCAGTCACCTTCAATCTGGACGTCAGTATCAACGGTTGTCAGCGTGTGCATGCCAAACTAGATGGAAGTTCACGGCCTTCCTGTCACACTGTTTCCGCAGACGGATCTCTTGTCCCTGTGAAATCCTGCGGTCACCTCCAATCTTGATGTCAGTATCAACGGGTGTCCGCGTGTGCACGCCAAACCAGATGGAAAGTTCACGGCCTTCCTGTCACACTGTTTCCGGGGATTGATCTCTTGTCCCTGTGCAATCATGCGGTCACTTTCGATATGGTTTCTGTATCAAAGGGTGTCAGTGTGTGCACGCCAAATCAGATGGAAAGTTCACGGCGTTCCTATCACACTGTTTCCGCGGTCAGGTCTGTGTCCCTGTGCAATCCTGCGGTCACTGCCACCCTGGATGTAAGAATGAACAGGTGTCACCGTGCGCACGAAAAACCAGGTGAAAAGTTCATGACCTTATTCTCGCACTGTTTCTGCAGTCAGATCTTTAGTTCCTGTGCAACCCTGCGGTCACCTTCCATCTGTACGTCAGTATCAACGGGTGTCGGCGTGTGCACGCCAAACCAGATGGAAAGTTCACGGTCTTCCTGTCACACTGTTTCCGCGGTCAGATCTCTTGTTCCTGTGCAATCCTGCGGTCACTGCCACCCTGGATGTAAGGATGAACAGGTGTCACCATGCGCACACCAAACCAGACAGATACCAGAAACCCTCCTGTCCGACTGTTCCCGCGGTCAGATCTCTTGTCCCTGTGCAATCCTGCGGTCGCTGCCACCCTGGATGTAAGAATAAACAGGTGTCACCATGCGCACACCAAACCTGACAGATATCAGAAACCTTCCTGTCCGACTGTTCCCGCGGTCAGATCTCTTGTTCCTGCGCAATCCTGCGGTTACCTTGAATTCAGATGTCAGGATCAACGTGTGTCAGCGTGTGCACACCAAACTAGATGGAAGTCCACGGCGTTCCTGTCCGACTGTTCCCGCGGTCAGATCTCTTGTTCCTGTGCAATCCTGCGGTCACCTTCAATCTTGATGTCAGTATCAACGGGTGTTAGCGTGTGCACGCCAAACTAGATGGAAGTCCACGGCGTTCCTGTCCGACTGTTCCCGCGGTCAGATCTCTTGTTCCTGTGCAATCCTGCGGTCACCTTCAATCTTGATGTCAGTATCAACGGGTGTTAGCGTCTGCACGCCAAACTAGATGGAAGTCCACGGCCTTCCTGTCCGACTGTTCCCGCGGTCAGATCTCTTGTTCCTGTGCAATCCTGCGGTCACCTTCAATCTTGATGTCAGTATCAACGGGTGTTAGCGTCTGCACGCCAAACTAGATGGAAGTCCACGGCCTTCCTGTCAAACTGTTTCCGAGGTCAGATCTCTTGTTCCTGCGCAATCCTGCGGTTACTTTGAATTCACATGTTGGGATCAACGTGTGTCAGCGTGTGCACACCAAACCAGACAGATACTTCGAAAACCTTCCTGTCCGACTGGTCCCGCGGTCAGATCTCTTGTTCCTGTGCAATCCTGCAGTCACCTTCAATCTGGACGTCAGTATCAACGGGTGTCAGCGTGTGCATGCCAAACTAGATGGAAGTTCACGGCCTTCCTGTCACACTGTTTCCGCAGACGGATCTCTTGTCCCTGTGCAATCCTGCGGTCACCCCCAATCTTGATGTCAGTATCAACGGGTGTCAGCGTGTGCACGCCAAACCAGATGGAAAGTTCACGGCCTTCCAGTCACACTGTTTCCGGGGACAGATCTCTTTTTCCTGTGCAATCCTGCGGTCGCTGCCACCCTGGATGTAAGAATAAACAGGTGTCACCATGCGCACACCAAACCTGACAGATACCAGAAACCTTCCTGTCCGACTGTTCCCGCGGTCAGATCTCTTGTTCCTGCGCAATCCTGCGGTTACCTTGAATTCAGATGTCAGGATCAACGTGTGTCAGCGTGTGCACACCAAACCAGACAGATACTTCGAAAGCCTTCCTGTCCGACTGTTCCCGCGGTCAGATCTCTTGTTCCTGTGCAATCCTGCGGTCACCTTCAATCTTGATGTCAGTATCAACGGGTGTTAGCGTGTGCACGCCAAACTAGATGGAAGTCCACGGCCTTCCTGTCCAACTGTTTCCGAGGTCAGATCTCTTGTTCCTGCGCAATCCTGCGGTTACTTTGAATTCACATGTTGGGATCAACGTGTGTCAGCGTGTGCACACCAAACCAGACAGATACTTCGAAAACCTTCCTGTCCGACTGGTCCCGCGGTCAGATCTCTTGTTCCTGCGCAATCCTGCGGTCACCTTGAATCCAGATGTCAGTATCAACGGGTGTCAGCGTGTGCACACCAAACCAGACGATACTTCAAAACCTTCCTGTCGGACTGTTCCCGCGGTCAGATCTCTTTTTCCTGTGCAATCCTGCGGTCACTGCCACCCTGGATGTAAGAATGAACAGATGTCATCGTGCGCACGCCAAACCAGGTGGAAAGTTCAGGACCTTATTCTTGCACTGTTTCTGCGGTCAGATCTCTTCTTCCTGCGCAATCCCGCGGTCACCTTGAATCCAGATGTCAGTATCAACGGGTGTCAGTGTGTGCACGCCATACCAGATGGATACTCCGAAACCTTCCTGTCGCACTATTTCCGCGGTCAGGTTTCTTTTCCCGATGCATCCTGCTGTCACTTTCAATCTTGATATCATTATCAACGGTTGTCAGCGTGTGCACGACAAACCAGATGGAAAGTTCATGACATTTTTCTCACACTGTTTCCGCAGTCAGATCTCTTGTTCCTGTGCAATCCTGCGGTCAGCTTCAATCTGGACGTCAATGTCAACGGGTGTCAGCGTGTGCACGCCAAACCAGATGTAAAGTTCACGGCCTTCCTGTCACACTGTTTGCGCGGTCAGATCTCTTGTTCCTGCGCAATCCTGCGGTTACCTTGAATTCAGATGTCAGGATCATTGTGTGTCAGCGTGTGCACACCAAACCAGACAGATACTTCGAAAACCTTCCTGTCCGACTGGTCCCGCGGTCAGATCTCTTGTTCCTGTGCAATCCTGCGGTCACCTTCAATCTTGATGTCAGTATCAACGGGTGTTAGCGTGTGCACGCCAAACTAGATGGAAGTCCACGGCCTTCCTGTCCGACTGTTCCCGCGGTCAGATCTCTTGTTCCTGTTCAATCCTGCGGTCACTTTCAATCTTGATGTCAGTATCAACGGGTGTTAGCGTGTGCACGCCAAATTAGATGAAAGTCCACGGCCTTCCTGTCAAACTGTTTCCGCGGTCAGATCTCTTGTTCCTGCGCAATCCTGCGGCCATCCTCAATCTGGACGTCAGTATCAACTGGTGTCAGCGTGAGCACGCCAAACAAGATGGAATTTCACGGCCTTCCTGTTACACTGTTTCCGCAGAAAGATCACTTTTTGCTGTGCAATCCTGCGGTCGCTGCCACCCTGGATGTAAGAATGAACAGGTGTCACCGTGCGCACGCCAAACCAGGTGGAAAGTTCATGACCTCATTCTTGCACTGTTTCTGCGGTCAGATCTGTTGTTCCTGCGCAATCCTGCGGTCACCTTGAATCCAGATGTCAGTATCAACGGGTGTCAGCGTGTGCACACCAAACCAGACAGATACTTCAAAAACCTTCCTGTCCGACTGTTCCGGCGGTCAGATCTCTTTTTCCTGTGCAATCCTGCGGTCACTGCCACCCTGGATGTAAGAATGAACAGGTGTCACCGTGCGCACGCCAAACCAGGTGGAAAGTTCATGACCTTATTCTCGCACTGTTTCTGCGGTCAGATCTTTTGTTCCTGCGCAACCCTGCGGTCACCTTGAATTCAGATATCAGTATAAACGGGTGTCAGTGTGTGCACGCCATACCAGATGGATACTCCGAAACCTTCCTGTCGCACTATTTCCGCGGTCAGGTTTCTTTTCCCGATGCATCCTGCGGTCACTTTCAATCTTGATATCAGTATCAACGGTTGTCAGCGTGTGCACGCCAGACCAGATGGAAAGTTCATGACATTATTCGCACACTGTTTCCGCGGTCAGATCTCTTGTTCCTGTGCAATCCTGCAGTCACCTTCAATCTGGACGTCAGTATCAACGGTTGTCAGCGTGTGCATGCCAAACTAGATGGAAGTTCACGGCCTTCCTGTCACACTGTTTCCGCAGACGGATCTCTTGTCCCTGTGAAATCCTGCGGTCACCTCCAATCTTGATGTCAGTATCAACGGGTGTCAGCGTGTGCACGCCAAACCAGATGGAAAGTTCACGGCCTTCCTGTCACACTGTTTCCGGGGATTGATCTCTTGTCCCTGTGCAATCATGCGGTCACTTTCGATATGGTTTCTGTATCAAAGGGTGTCAGTGTGTGCACGCCAAATCAGATGGAAAGTTCACGGCGTTCCTATCACACTGTTTCCGCGGTCAGGTCTGTTGTCCCTGTGCAATCCTGCGGTCACTCCCACCCTGGATGTAAGAATGAACAGGTGTCACCGTGCGCACGACAAACCAGGTGGAAAGTTCATGACCTTATTCTCGCACTGTTTCTGCAGTCAGATCTTTAGTTCCTGTGCAACCCTGCGGTCACCTTCCATCTGTACGTCAGTATCAACGGGTGTCAGCGTGTGCAAGCCACACCAGATGGAAAGTTCACGGTCTTCCTGTCACACTGTTTCCGCGGTCAGATCTCTTGTTCCTGTGCAATCCTGCGGTCACTGCCACCCTGGATGTAAGGATGAACAGGTGTCACCATGCGCACACCAAACCAGACAGATACCAGAAACCCTCCTGTCCGACTGTTCCCGCGGTCAGATCTCTTGTCCCTGTGCAATCCTGCGGTAACTTTCGATATGGTTTCTGTATCAACGGGTGTCAGTGTGTGCACGCCAAATCAGATGGAAAGTTCACGGCCTTCCTGTCATACTGTTTCCGCGGTCAGATCTCTTGTCCCTGTGCAATCCTGCGGTCACTGCCACCCTGGATGTAAGGATGAACAGGTGTCACCATGCGCACACCAAACCAGACTGATACGACAAACCTTCCTGTCCGACTGTTCCCGCGGTCAGATATCTTTTTCCTGTGCAATCCTGCGGTCACTGCATCTCTGAATGTAAGAATGAACAGGTGTCACCGTGCGCACGCCAAACCAGACGGATACTACGGAACCTTCCTGTCCGACTGTTTCCGCGGACAGATCTCTTGTCCCTGTGCAATCCTGCGGTCATCCTCAATTTGGACGTCAGTATCAACGGGTGTCAGCGTGTGCACGCCAAACTAGATGGAAGTTCACGGCCTTCCTGTCACACTGTTTCCGAGGTCAGATCTCTTGTTCCTGCGCAATCCTGCGGTTACTTTGAATTCACATGTTGGGATCAACGTGTGTCAGCGTGTGCACACCAAACCAGACAGATACTTCGAAAACCTTCCTGTCCGACTGGTCCCGCGGTCAGATCTCTTGTTCCTGCGCAATCCTGCGGTCACCTCGAATCCAGATGTCAGTATCAACGGGTGTCAGCGTGTGCACACCAAACCAGACGATACTTCAAAAACCTTCCTGTCGGACTGTTCCCGCGGTCAGATCTCTTTTTCCTGTGCAATCCTGCGGTCACTGCCACCCTGGATATAAGAATGAACAGATGTCACCGTGCGCACGCCAAACCAGGTGGAAAGTTCAGGACCTTATTCTTGCACTGTTTCTGCGGTCAGATCTCTTGTTCCTGCGCAATCCCGCGGTCACCTTGAATCCAGATGTCAGTATCAACGGGTGTCAGTGTGTGCACGCCATACCAGATGGATACTCCGAAACCTTCCTGTCGCACTATTTCCGCGGTCAGGTTTCTTTTCCCGATGCATCCTGCTGTCACTTTCAATCTTGATATCATTATCAACGGTTGTCAGCGTGTGCACGACAAACCAGATGGAAAGTTCATGACATTTTTCTCACACTGTTTCCGCAGTCAGATCTCTTGTTCCTGTGCAATCCTGCGGTCAGCTTCAATCTGGACGTCAATGTCAACGGGTGTCAGCGTGTGCACGCCAAACCAGATGTAAAGTTCACGGCCTTCCTGTCACACTGTTTGCGCGGTCAGATCTCTTGTTCCTGCGCAATCCTGCGGTTACCTTGAATTCAGATGTCAGGATCATTGTGTGTCAGCGTGTGCACACCAAACCAGACAGATACTTCGAAAACCTTCCTGTCCGACTGGTCCCGCGGTCAGATCTCTTGTTCCTGTGCAATCCTGCGGTCACCTTCAATCTTGATGTCAGTATCAACGGGTGTTAGCGTGTGCACGCCAAACTAGATGGAAGTCCACGGCCTTCCTGTCCGACTGTTCCCGCGGTCAGATCTCTTGTTCCTGTTCAATCCTGCGGTCACTTTCAATCTTGATGTCAGTATCAACGGGTGTTAGCGTGTGCACGCCAAATTAGATGGAAGTCCACGGCCTTCCTGTCAAACTGTTTCCGCGGTCAGATCTCTTGTTCCTGCGCAATCCTGCGGCCATCCTCAATCTGGACGTCAGTATCAACTGGTGTCAGCGTGAGCACGCCAAACAAGATGGAATTTCACGGCCTTCCTGTTACACTGTTTCCGCAGACAGATCACTTTTTGCTGTGCAATCCTGCGGTCGCTGCCACCCTGGATGTAAGAATGAACAGGTGTCACCGTGCGCACGCCAAACCAGGTGGAAAGTTCATGACCTCATTCTTGCACTGTTTCTGCGGTCAGATCTGTTGTTCCTGCGCAATCCTGCGGTCACCTTGAATCCAGATGTCAGTATCAACGGGTGTCAGCCTGTGCACACCAAACCAGACAGATACTTCAAAAACCTTCCTGTCCGACTGTTCCGGCGGTCAGATCTCTTTTTCCTGTGCAATCCTGCGGTCACTGCCACCCTGGATGTAAGAATGAACAGGTGTCACCGTGCGCACGCCAAACCAGGTGGAAAGTTCATGACCTTATTCTCGCACTGTTTCTGCGGTCAGATCTTTTGTTCCTGCGCAACCCTGCGGTCACCTTGAATTCAGATATCAGTATAAACGGGTGTCAGTGTGTGCACGCCATACCAGATGGATACTCCGAAACCTTCCTGTCGCACTATTTCCGCGGTCAGGTTTCTTTTCCCGATGCATCCTGCGGTCACTTTCAATCTTGATATCAGTATCAACGGTTGTCAGCGTGTGCACGCCAGACCAGATGGAAAGTTCATGACATTATTCGCACACTGTTTCCGCGGTCAGATCTCTTGTTCCTGTGCAATCCTGCAGTCACCTTCAATCTGGACGTCAGTATCAACGGTTGTCAGCGTGTGCATGCCAAACTAGATGGAAGTTCACGGCCTTCCTGTCACACTGTTTCCGCAGACGGATCTCTTGTCCCTGTGAAATCCTGCGGTCACCTCCAATCTTGATGTCAGTATCAACGGGTGTCAGCGTGTGCACGCCAAACCAGATGGAAAGTTCACGGCCTTTCTGTCACACTGTTTCCGGGGATTGATCTCTTGTCCCTGTGCAATCATGCGGTCACTTTCGATATGGTTTCTGTATCAAAGGGTGTCAGTGTGTGCACGCCAAATCAGATGGAAAGTTCACGGCGTTCCTATCACACTGTTTCCGCGGTCAGGTCTGTTGTCCCTGTGCAATCCTGCGGTCACTGCCACCCTGGATGTAAGAATGAACAGGTGTCACCGTGCGCACGACAAACCAGGTGGAAAGTTCATGACCTTATTCTCGCACTGTTTCTGCAGTCAGATCTTTAGTTCCTGTGCAACCCTGCGGTCACCTTCCATCTGTACGTCAGTATCAACGGGTGTCAGCGTGTGCAAGCCAAACCAGATGGAAAGTTCACGGTCTTCCTGTCACACTGTTTCCGCGGTCAGATCTCTTGTTCCTGTGCAATCCTGCGGTCACTGCCACCCTGGATGTAAGGATGAACAGGTGTCACCATGCGCACACCAAACCAGACAGATACCAGAAACCCTCCTGTCCGACTGTTCCCGCGGTCAGATCTCTTGTCCCTGTGCAATCCTGCGGTAACTTTCGATATGGTTTCTGTATCAACGGGTGTCAGTGTGTGCACGCCAAATCAGATGGAAAGTTCACGGCCTTCCTGTCATACTGTTTCCGCGGTCAGATCTCTTGTCCCTGTGCAATCCTGCGGTCACTGCCACCCTGGATGTAAGGATGAACAGGTGTCACCATGCGCACACCAAACCAGACTGATACGACAAACCTTCCTGCCCGACTGTTCCCGCGGTCAGATATCTTTTTCCTGTGCAATCCTGCGGTCACTGCATCTCTGAATGTAAGAATGAACAGGTGTCACCGTGCGCACGCCAAACCAGACGGATACTACGGAACCTTCCTGTCCGACTGTTTCCGCGGACAGATCTCTTGTCCCTGTGCAATCCTGCGGTCATCCTCAATTTGGACGTCAGTATCAACGGGTGTCAGCGTGTGCACGCCAAACTAGATGGAAGTTCACGGCCTTCCTGTCACACTGTTTCCGCAGACAGATCTCTTGTCCCTGTGCAATCCCGCGGTCACTTTCAATCTGGTTTCTCTATCAACGGTTGTTAGTGTGTGTACGACAAACCAGATGGAAAGTTCACGGCCTTCCCGTCAAACTGTTTCCGCGGTCAGATCTCTTGATCCTGTCCAATCCTGCGGTTACCTTGAATTCAGATGTCAGGATCAACGTGTGTCAGCGTTTGCACACCAAACCAGACAGATACTTCGAAAACCTTCCTGTCCGACTGTTCCCGCGGTCAGATATCTTGTTCCTGTGCCATCCTGCGGTCACTGCAACTCTGAATGTAAGAATGAACCGGTGTCACCGTGCGCACGCCAAACCAGGTGGAAAGTTGATGAGATTATTCTCGTACTGTTCCCGCGGTCAGATATCTTTTTCCTGTGTAATCCTGCGGTCACTGCAACTCTGAATGTAAGAATGAACCGGTGTCACCGTGTGCACGCCAAACCAGGTGGAAAGTTGATGAGAGTATTCTCGCACTGTTTCCGCGGTCAGATCTCTTGTTCCCTTGCAATCCTGTCGTCACGTCCAATCGAGACGTCAGTATCAACGGGTGTCAGCGTGTGCACGCCAAACCAGATGGAAAGCTCACGGCCTTCCTGTCAGACTGTTTCCGCGGTCAGATCTCTTGTCCCTGTGCAATCCTGCGGTCATCGTCAATCTGGACGTCAGTATCAACGGGTCTCAGCGTGTGCACGCCAAACTAGATGGAAGTTCACGGCCTTCCTGTCACACTGTTTCCGCAGACAGATCTCTTGTCCCTGTGCAATCCTGCGGTCATCCTCAATCTGGACGTCAGTATCAACGGGTGTCAGCGTGTGCACGCCAAACTAGATAGAAGTTCACGACCTTCCTGTCACACTGTTTCCGCAGACAGATCTCTTGTTCCTGCGCAATCCTGCGGTCACCTTGAATCCAGATGTCAGGATCAACGGTTGTCAGTGTGTGCACCCCAAACCAGATGGAAAGTTCATGACAGTAATTCACACTGTTTCCGCGGTCACTTTCGATATTGTTTCTGTATCAAGGGGTGTCAGTGTGTGCACGCCAAATCAGATGGAAAGTTCACGGCCTTCCTGTCACACTGTTTCCGCGGACAGATCTCTTGTCTCTGTGCAATCCTGCAGTCACTGCAACTCTGAATGTAAGAATGAACAGGTGTCACCGTGCGCACGCCAAACCAGACGGATACTACGAAACCTTCCTGTCCGACTGTTCCCGCGGTCAGATCTCTTTTTCCTGTGCAATCCTGCGGTCACCTTCCATCTGGACGTCAGTATCAACGGGTGTCAGCGTATGCACGCCAAACTAGATGGAAGTTCACGGCCTTCCCGTCACACTGTTTTCGCGGTCAGATCTCTTGTCCCTGTGCAATCCTGCGGTCACTTTTGATACAGACGTCAGGATCAACGGTTGTCAGCGTGTGCACGCCAAATTCAGATGGAAAGTTCATGACATTATTCTCACACTGTTTCCGCGGTCAGATCTCTTGTTCCTGTGCAATCCTGCGGTCACCTTGAATTCAGAGTTCAGTATCAACGCGTGTCAGCGTGTGCAAACCAAACCAGACAGATACTTCGAAAACCTTCCTGTCCGACTGTTCCCGCGGTCAGATCTGTTTTTCCTGTGCAATCCTGCGGTCACTGCCACCCTGGATGTAAGAATGAACAGGTGTTATCATGCGCACACCAAACCAGACAGATACCAGAAACCTTCCTGTCCGACTGTTCCCGCGGTCAGATCTCTTTTTCCTGTGCAATCCTGCTGTCACCTTCCATCTGGACGTCATTATCAACGGGTGTCAGCGTGTGCACGCCAAACTAGATGGAAAGTTCATGACAGTATTCTCACACTGTTTCCGCGGTCAGATCTCTTGTTCCTGTGCAATCCTGCGGTTACCTTGAATTCACATGTTGGGATCAACGTGGGTCAGCGTGTGCACACCAAACCAGACAGATTCTTCAAAAACCTTCCTGTCCGACTGTTCCCGCGGTCAGATATCTTTTTCCTGTGCAATCCTGCAATCACCTTCCATCTGGACGTCAGTATCAACGGGTGTCAGCGTGTGCACGCCAAACTAGATGGAAGTTCACGGCCTTCCCGTCACACTGTTTTCGCGGTCAGATCTCTTGTCCCTGTGCAATCCTGCGGTCACTTTTGATCCAGACGTCAGGATCAACGGTTGTCAGCGTGTGCACGCCAAATTCAGATGGAAAGTTCATGACAGTATTCTCGCACTGTTTCCGCGGTCAGATCTCTTGTTCCTGTGCAATCCTGCGGTTACTTTGAATTCACATGTTGGGATCAACGTGTGTCAGCGTGTGCACACCAAACCAGACAGATACTTCGAAAACCTTCCGGTCCGACTGTTCCCGCGGTCAGATCTCTTGTCCCTGTGCAATCCTGCGGTCACTTTTGATCCAGACGTCAGGATCAACGGTTGTCAGCGTGTGCACGCCAAATTCAGATGGAAAGTTCATGACATTATTCTCACACTGTTTCCGCGGTCAGATCTCTTGTTCCTGTGCAATCCTGCGGTTACCTTGAATTCACATGTCAGGATCAACGTGTGTCAGCGTGTGCACACCAAACCCGACAGATGCTTCGAAAACCTTCCTGTCCGACTGTTCCCGCGGTCAGATCTCTTTTATCTGTGCAATCCTGCGGTCACTGCCACCCTGGATGTAAGAATGAACAGGTGTCATCATGCGCAAACCAAACCAGACGGATACCAGAAACCTTCCTGTCCGACTGTTCCCGCGGTCAGATATCTTTTTCCTGTGCAATCCTGCGGTCACCTTCCATCTGGACGTCAGTATCAACGGGTGTCCGAACTAGATGCAAGTCCACGGCCTTCCTGTCACACTGTTTCCGCGGACAGATCTCTTGTTCCTGTGCAATCCTGCGGTTACCTTGAATTCACATGTCAGGATCAACGTGTGTCAGCGTGTGCACACCAAACCCGACAGATGCTTCGAAAACCTTCCTGTCCGACTGTTCCCGCGGTCAGATCTCTTTTATCTGTGCAATCCTGCGGTCACTGCCACCCTGGATGTAAGAATGAACAGGTGTCATCATGCGCAAACCAAACCAGACGGATACCAGAAACCTTCCTGTCCGACTGTTCCCGCGGTCAGATATCTTTTTCCTGTGCAATCCTGCGGTCACCTTCCATCTGGACGTCAGTATCAACGGGTGTCCGAACTAGATGCAGGTCCACGGCCTTCCTGTCACACTGTTTCCGCGGACAGATTCCTTGTCCCTGTGCAATCCTGCGGTCATACTCAATCTGGACGTCAGTATCAACGTGTCATGAACCAACCCGGCTTCCACCTGAACCAAGAACCTCAAGCCCCCGTCCACTACCGGCACCAGCACCGCTACCAGCCTCAATGGCTTCACGTACACCTGACCTTGACTCAACAGCAGTTCCAGCTGTTGTTCTCCTTCCTATGCTACCTCGTCTGCCTTGCCTCAGCCTTGCCTTCCACTTGGTAAGCTTCGTGTACCAACAGCTTGCATACCTGTTGCCACGCACAGCCGCCTCGCACGGAACCTTCTAGTGACCCACGGAATCCTCAAGTGACATTAGTCACTTGAGGCTGCGCAATGCTTACCACTTGTTTCCATTGTCTTCTATTATGTTCCATTGCTTTGTTGATTTGTAATTTGTCTTCTATATTGTTCCGGTCGTTTCTACAGCCTTCTATGTGACTCATGTCTTTAGTCTTTTGTGTAACGCATGTTTTGTATTTAAGGACAGTCTCTGTTCTCTCTTGTTGTTTCTTCTTTACGCAACAACTTGTCTCTTGTATCTACTTATAACTTAAGAATACAAACTACTCTTACCCGCACTTCTCCTCCTCCCTGACGGTGGCCCCGACAGCCCTCTCTTGTCCCCACCCTTGGACCAGTCCCGGCCTTGCTATCGCAACCTCGAAACCTGTACCCGTTGAACAGTCCAAGACGTGGTCATTACACTGTGTTGCGTCGACATAACTGTCGCCGCCACCTCCTGTCACCATGTCATCTACACCCTCTGGATCCCAAGACCCAACATCCAGCAACTGGGAACATGCCCATATCTGAATGATAAAAAACCATGACCCTACACCAGTTGCCGCGGTTCCCACACACACCGGACTCACAACAGTCCAAATCACAGCGTGCCAACAGGCACATTTAACAGGAATTAATCGCGGCACAGCTGGCACAGTGGGTCAACCCACTGTCCCCGCTATCCTGGATACCAAAGAAGCCAACTTTGCCACTCAAGTCTTGTACTGGTTATTCATAAACATCTACCAATATTGTTACCGCGGGCGGTAACTTGTAGCGTTGCGAGACGCATAATATGTTGTTCGGAACATATAGGAAGCAAAGATAACGATACGGTCGTTCATAGGATACACGTAGCGTAGGTACGTGGGCCAAGGGTTCTAGACCAAGGCTGTTTGCATAGCTAGGAAGTGTGTACCACTTGAAGGCATTAGATGCGATGCGGGGAAACAGTATTGGCTGTTAGGAGTACACGTCACCCGAGACATACTTGAAAGAGACTGGGCAATGGGGACTACGCACCCCTCTATATAGTTTTAGGGTAGAGGGCTAGAGCCCTGCCGTGTTGTATATATAGGGGCGTGATGATACGGGGTTACAAAGTATAGTATCATCACACGCACCAGACACCAAGCAAAGTCCCCTCTAGTAAAAATATCTTTTGTTACAAAGAATAAATCGGCTGCTTTATACCTCAAGGAGTTATACTGCTAAAACCCCTCTATTAGTACCATTGCAATTCTTGCAATAAAAGACTTCATACACCGTGAGCCAACGTCTATCGTCGATAACCCCTCTGCACGTCCCCTGTAACAGTATATTTTTACTAGACTACACTACCAATTGCAATCATCGCTCACTTCGAGCGATATGGAATCGGTGCGACCCAAGACCGCAAAACCTGCGACCGCACCCTATATCGGGCACTCTTAAAAGAACCAGAGTTCTTAACTCACAAGACTATTACGGTCATTGAGGCGTTGGAGCAACAATCTACCAGAAAATGACCAGCTCAAACAACGATCAGCAAATGGCTGAAGCCTTGGAGGAGACGTTGATAAAATCAGATCAACCGAATCGGGAACCATCATTTTCTTTCGAACCTCCAACCGACCAAGACGATTTTGACAGTGGCTGAAAAGCTCAACCAGTCGCGTATTATACGGGTCCTCCACCCCAAAATTACCAACCTCCTAAATTGGTATCCCTCGTTAGCGACGACGAAGGTTCAGGGGAAGCCCTACCCACGCACCTGTGTTCCAATCTGAGGGCACTCGCATCAGGAAAAACGTCCTCAGAAGCAGGAAAGAAAAACTGGACAGTACTAGGTTGGCACCGTACCAACCAGGAAGACGAAGAAGCCAGTCGCCATCAAGACAGGCATACCAGGCACCGGCAGGATGGGTTACGCTACAGGCATTATGGAACAGCCTCAAGAATAAGGAAAACGACCCCATGGCCACCGACGGAATGCACCAAACTATTCGGTCACTAGGCAAGGAGATGAAAAGATTGCAGAATGCAATAGCGAAAGGAGAAAAAGTAACAGATGAGAACATCGACCTGTTGGTAGGAGAATGCCGCAGCGCTGAAGCACTGCTGCAAGCAAGAATGTTGGAAGTGGAAACAACAGTGGCGGATCTCAACAATGCGGTAAAAGGCTCGTCAGCAGTGGTCATGGATATGACTCCTATTATCAGGAGACATTTCCAGGAGTATGACACCGCGTTAGGAGCCAAGTTGGATCGGACAATTACAGACCTACAGGGAAGCTGGCAAATGGAATTTGCGGAACACGCACAAAACCGCAACACAATGCTAGCGGATTTAGCCATCACTGAGCGTGCAGTACAACGAGTAACGGAGGCCACTGAAGCAACATAGCGTGAGATAGTTTTACTCAGTCTGAGAAGTACAATCTCTTACAGAACAAACAACCACCGCAAACAACAGAAACATGTTGCGCAAAACCAAAGACAAAAACAAACCACCCCTTCCAGATGTAGCTATCTCATCTGATCCAATCACCAGCACCAACCACACAATTCACAGCACCCTCAACAACCCTTCCGGCTCCAACAACCCTACTAATAGAAAGAGAAGTGGAACTGAAAGCATATATTCACAGGAGCCCGACCTCAAAAGCGTCAGCAACCAAGGGTATGCGAACATTTCAAGATTCTCAACAATTGAACAACCGAATCACCCTAGCAGCCCACCTAGGGTACATGCAGAACCTGACCTGATGGAAAGCCTTGGAGAAGAAGATGAAGAGGAAGAAGAAGAAGGCGCATTCGAAGACAGTCTGCTGGTGACCAACATTGTAGCAAAGGTGTCTCAACTATTCAGAGGCGTCATTGCAAAACAGAACAAAAAGATCAAGGCACTTGAAGACAAAATTGACATTCTACTGAAAAACACCACTCCTACCACCACCGCGGATCCCAACAGCAAGAAGACCTGGAGCCAAGTAGCAAGCTCAACCCCCACTGGCCCCAAAAACGCTTCATAAACTACACCAACACCAACCGGACCCAGCAAAAAGGCAAGAACTTTCACTATCCTGAGGAACACTTCAACTACAAACAAGACGATCAACTCACTAGTACTGCGGGACACAATGAACACGGCGTTACATCAGGCTCAAGCTCCTCCTCAGCTCAAAATCGCAAGTGCCACCCCGAACCCCAGAGGCAACATTGTAGTGATGACCAAAGACGACTGCACCGCACAAGATGTGCTACGATACAAAGACCAGATTCAAAAGGCTATCAATCAGGCGGACAAGGAAACTCAGGAGATCAGAACCAGTGAAGACTGGGCCAAGGTGCTTGTGCACGGGATCCACCAAGAATACTTTCCAGACACACCTGAAGGAATGGAGAAGCTGAAGTCTGAAATCCACGAATTTAACAGCAGAGTCAAGGTGGTAAACACACCAAGATACCTGCTCAAATCAGAGAAGCGCACTGGCAAAGTCCACTCGTCAGTAGTACTGGCGGTGGAAAACAGAGAAACCATGAAGATGATGGTTAAACACGGCCTCCAGATCCTTGGAGACACTCAAAAGATGGAAGAGTTTTATTCGGTCAGGCCACATGACCAATGCACTAAGTGCCAGGACTTTGGCCACCCACAGCAGAGATGCAGGAGAGATGTAAGATGCAGAGTATGTGGTGAGGGGCACCACACTTCAGAACACAAGTGCGAGAGTTGCAATGCAGTAGGGAAACTTTGCCCACACCAGACGCCCTCCTGCTGCAACTGCAAAGGAAAACACAAGGCGAATGACCCAAGCTGCCCCACCATCACTCTCCTCCACTCCCGGTTCCAACTGAGAGTCAACGCAAACAAAGGCAACACTGTAGACACTATTATGAATGAATAGTGCACCACCTACAGCTCACAAAATCCGAATTCTTGTACACAATTGTGCAAGAAGTACCAATGTAATGCAGTCACTCCTTCAATCAGCTGCCGGCACAGCAGATATTCTACTTCTGCAAGAACCCTTTTCAAGATCAGCCACTACTATTCCCCATCCCTCTTTTCAGGCGATCTTACCACCACCATCAAATCGAAGGCCCAGGACTATGGCCTTTGTTTCCACCACCAATCCTTTCCTTAGAGTCACCCCCCGCCCAGATATCAGCACTGATCCAGATTTGCAAGTGCTTGATATCTCCACACCTACCATTCCAATTACTCGCCTGTTTAACATATACAATGAGAAAGTTCCAGGCGAACCAGACACAACAAGAACGATTGAGCGAACACTCACTAATATCACATTTCCACCAAGAAGCATTCTAGCTGGCGATATGAATGCACACCACCCATGGTGAAACCAACACAAACGGCCTGCCAGAGCAGACGTTCTTGTTCAACTGATGGAGAGTAACAACTTCACTCTAGTTAATGAACCTGACGTCCACACCTACCATGCAAAGACAGGCCTGACCAGCTCCGTCCTTGATCTTGTCTTCTCTTCTGCAGCTCTCCACAACAACACCATCAACTGGGCCATTGACGACAACCATACAACTGGGTCTGACCATGAGGTGATCAAGTTTGACTTGATTTCGGACAGTCTAGACACAGTGACTCCACCACTTGCACAACATTACAACTGGAAGCAAGCAGACTGGGAATGCTTCAACAACGCGCTCATTGAATCTGAAGAAGAATCAAAGCGCAGATGGAAAGAGCTGATGGACAATTCACACAACACTCACAACCTGGAAGCGGCTGCCTGTTACCTTAGGGATATCATTGTATCAGCCTCCAGAAAGTCAACACCAGTCATGAAGCACTCACCAAGGGCGAAGAGGTGGTGGTGTGAGGAACTGTCCCAGGACAAAAAGAATATGGCCCAGGCGTTAAGAGATTTCAAGGAGGAGAGGACCAGGGCCAACTGGCTGAGATTCACAACCAAGCGAAACCTGTACTTCAGACACATCGGAGTACAGACACAGAAAAACTGGGTTGAGTACCTTGAACAAGTCAAAGGGACGGATGCATTCAGCCTATTGCGATACACCAAACCCAGAGTTACTGAAAGAACTCCAGTATTGCTGGACTCTGACAACAACGCGCACATTACGTTTGAAGAAAAGTGCAGCCTTTTTCGAACTGTTATGTTTCCACCACCACCTGACTACCCCCCACAAGCTCAAGACGCACCCAGACTTCAACTGCCTTGGGAACCGGTCACCAAAAGAGAAGTTGAGAAAGCAATCCTCACATCTCACCCCAACAAAGCCCCAGGCCCAGACGGACTCCCATTCCTCTGCTTGCAGAAAGCCTACCAAGCGATCCCACACATGTTCAACACCATATATGCACAACTAGCCAAAAGGGGATACCATCCTGTATGCTGGCGGGAATCAACAACAGCTGTCATCAGAAAGCCAAACAAACCTGACTACTCCACACTAAAGTCATACAGGCCCATCGCCCTGCTCAATTGCTTGGGAAAGGTGCTTGAAAAGATCATGGCGACAAGATTGGGATTCTTGTCTGAAAAGTACAATCTTTTACACAAGGCACAGATGGGGGGGAGGAAACAGAGAAATGCCATTGATGCAGTGATGTGTTTAGCACACGACATTGATGTTGGCAAGAAGGAAAAGAAAGTGGTCTCAACTGTACTTCTGGATGTCAAGGGCGCTTTCGACAATGTCTCCTCCGCCCGTCTCAAACACACACTGGCTCAGATGGGACTTCCACCACCCGTGCTATCCTGGGTTTCCGATTTCCTCAACAATAGAACAACAGCATTGGCCTTTGACGGAGACAAAGAAACATTGCAACCAGTACAAACGGGAATCCCTTAAGGTTCTCGAATCTCACCAATCCTGTTCCTGCTTTACCTCAAACCACTCTTTGATGAGCTTGAGAAAAAGCATCCTAAAATCAACTGCCCTTCATACATTGATGACGTTGCAATCGTGGTATCTGGCAAGAGCACAACTGCCAATTGCAAGCAAATTCAGAAAATAGTGCGAACACTCTTCACCTGCTCAGACAACAATGCTCTCACATTCGATGGCCCCAAGTCTGAGCTCATCCACTTCTCAACCAAACGAAATCCAGACCAGACTGCAATCACACTCCCCAATGGCGCTATCATTGATCCATCACCGGTTGTCAGATGGTTGGGAGTATGGCTAGATAGCAAACTCAACTTTAGCCACCACATCAAGCTCAAAACCACAGCTGCGACAAGAGCATACTTTGCCTTTAGCAGAATGGCAAACACCCAGTCAGGCATCACTCCAAGCACCATGCGAACACTGTTCACCACAACTGTTCTCCCAGTAATTGTTAGACCAGGGTTCAAGAAAGATGAAGTATCGATTGAACGGTAGTCACCGAAAGATATAAGGCACAATCTTAGGTTTGTAAACTAGAATATATTTTATGGCTCGTGTATGCCTTGTTGTCTTTTCTGAGGTCCTCCCCGGCGTCACTTAAGTACGCAGCTTCGGATCAACAGTCGGACGGCCTATCTACGCTATAGACGCTAGAGAATGCAAGAAGAGAATGATAAAGAGATATGAACAGTAAAGGGTACTCGGCGGAGACAGCCTGCACAAACTTACGCCCCGTCGTCTTGACGTGTCTTGAATTAATTGGAAGACCAACACTTTCAACACCCGAGGTGCAGCCGACTAGATAACTATTCGGGCGCTAATACTCGGCTATTGTTGGTAATGTGGCAACACAATGATAACACTCTCCACACAGTCAATCGGACTCTGGATATACCACCAGATAAGGCCTGGGCCGCACTATGTGTAAAATGATCACAAAAAGCTAAAACGTCGAAGTTCTGAGACTTTGATCTTTTTCAGCTTTGAATGCCTCCTTACATATACCCACCGGATACATTGCGCTTTAACGATCGCCCATTACGACTCCAGGGTTATTTTTGGGTCCGAAAAAAACTTTTTTACTATGGGATTGTAGCAAGTGCACACTTTTACCATACAACTCACGGAGAAGAACCTGCGGCGCAGTGCAGTACTTGTGTTTATTCTCAAGGATAAATCTCAGTAACATATGCACCGCTAAGTTCTCTCTCGTAAGCGTGGTTGCCGCGTTGCGTTGCTACCTCCCATACTAAAACCGTTCTTGGACCGGGTGGTATATGAAATGGAGGGTACTGTTCAGGCAGGGTAACAATGAATGAACGGTAAATATAAAAGATGTGTACATATGTATAACACGTCCCCCTCCTCAAGGTTGGCGTCCACGACAATTAAACAACTTAATGAAATACACGGAATAAAATGAAATAAAATCAAATAACTGTAAGATGAGTTGACCGTTAAAAAACCTTTCTTCAATGCAAACAAAACTTAGAATAAGCGAAAAATAAATCATTGAAGTAAAAGGAAAAAGGTAACAACTCAACCAGAAGGAACCCTTGGATCGCGAGGCTTCTTGGGATAACGACCGTGAAAATTCCAAAGACTTTCCTTTGCATCCAGCATGTGTTCTGCCGGCTCCTCTGTCCAATCCTTCTCTTCGGGATAACCCTTCCACTTAACCATATAGAAAACCTTTCCATCACGCATTGTTGAATCCAGTATTTCATCCACCTCGAATTCTTCCGTAACTTCTTCCGCATCGCCATACTGTTCTTCTTCCATGTCGACGTCGTCCGCTCCGGCATCAGGTTCTGGTCGTCCGGAGAGTTGAGATTTGTTGTAACGTTCGAGTAGGGATACGTGGAATACATCGTGAATATTCCAGCTGGCGGGTAGGTCGAGTTGGAAGGCGGTGTCCTTGATGTTGCGTGATATTTTGAAAGGTCCCCAAAATTTATGGTCCAGTTTCTTTTTGGGTCGTCGGGTCTTGAGATTCTTACCATTCAACATAACGAGATCCCCCACCTTGAACGTATATTTGTCCGATCGCTTCTTGTCCGCTTGCTTGGCCATACGTTCTTGAGCCTTTCTCATATTCTCAATGAGATTCTCATGGACGTTGTTGAGCCAGTGGGCATACAGACGGCTTGTCGGATTCTTGACCTGTTTTTTGGTAGGCCAATTCGTTCTTGGGTGAAAACCGTAGTTGGCGTAGAAAGGGGAAACACCTGTGGCCGAATGAACAGCATTGTTGTACGCATGTTCTGCCATGGGCAGAAGCTCGGACCAATTGTCTTGTTCATAATTGCTGAACGCTCTGATGTAGGCTTCTAAGACCTGATTGAGCCGCTCGGTTTGACCGTCGGTTTGAGGATGGAATGACGTGCTCATCTTAAGTTTTACGTTAAGATTTTCCATCAGTGAGTCCCATTCTTTGGCCGTGAATCGTGAATCTCTGTCAGACACAATTGACGAAGGTAGCCCGTGTAGCCGCCAGATTTCTTTTAAGAACAGCATAACTAACTGCTTATTCTTCATGCCTTTCTTGATGGGGATAAAATGAGCCATCTTGGTGAAGCGGTCAATAATCACCCATATAGAAGTGAACCCATTCGAGTTCGGCAATGTAGTAATGAAATCCATGGCAATGCTATCCCAGGGGGCGTGTGGTAGCTCCAGCGGTTGTAGTAACCCATACTGAGCATGACGTGGAGACTTGTTGCGTTGGCATTACGGACACGAGCGCACATAATCAATGATCCATAAATCCATCTTTGGCCAGTAGAAATTCCGCCTGATAAGCTCAGTGGTTTTTCCTGTCCAAAGTGACCTGCGATCTTGGAGTCATGTTCGGCTTCAGCAATCCAAATTCGCAACTCATTGTCATCCGGAATCCAAAGACGATTTTGATAATACAGGAGATCATCATCGAGAGAAACATCCTTCGGAGGATTATTGGCTTTCACCTTGTCACATTCTGCTTGGTATATGGCATCGGCTTGACAGCTTTGCTTAATACGTGCAACAAAATCATCCGACCATTTCGGAGTTGACAAGGCAGCTAAGCGTACGGAAGAAATCTTTGAACTTGACATCTCCGTATCCTCTGTTGGAAGTAATTGTCCAGGCTTGAGAAGGCGCATGATCGGCTGATTCTGAGCGCTGTCCCCCTCCTCAGGTCGGTATGCCGACCGGCGAGAAAGGGCGTCAGGCTTGCCGTTTTCAGTGCCCTTGCGATAATGAATGGTAAAGTCATAGTCTGCCAGGAATAAAGCCCATCTTGCTTGCCGTCGATTCAGCAAAAGATCCTTTTTCTTGAAATACTCAAGGTTTTTGTGATCTGAAAAGACGGAAACAGGGTGTAGAGAGCCTTGGAGGTAACGTCTCCAATCCTTAAAAGCAGTGACAATCGCTAACATTTCCTTATCGTGAATATCATAATTGATTTCATGAATATTCATTTTTCTCGACATAAATGCCACTGGATGCAATTTTCCGTCATGTTTCTGAGATAAGACCGCTCCAATCGTATAGTCGGAGGCATCGGTCTCAATGATGATAGGTAAGTTCGGATCAAAGTGACGTAGGATCGGTGCTTCAGTAAATAATTTCTTAAGCTTCTGAAACCGATCTTCGGCGTCTTGTGTCCAAACAAACTTTTTAGCGTCTCCTTTGATTGTATTATATATGGGGCTGGCAAAGTATGCATAATTATCGATAAACCTTCGATAAAAATTGCAAAACCTCATAAAAACTTGTACGTCTCGGACGGACTTGGGCGATTTCCATGCAAGAATGCTGTCGACCTTATCAGTTGTCATGGATATACCATGATCGGAGATAATATAGCCTAAAAATTCAACAGACTTGACATGAAATTCACATTTCTTTAACGCGGCAGCTAAGCCGTGTTGTGTGATGCGTCGTAAGACTTCCTTTACGATACGAACGTGATCTTGCTCAGTCTCGGAGTAAATCAGGATATCGTCAATATAGACAACTACCCCGTCATCCAACAGATCTCTGAATATATCATTCATCGCAGCTTGAAAAGTAGCTGGAGCATTGGCCAATCCAAAAGGCATAACCAAGTACTCAAAGTGTCCATAACGACTGCGGAAAGCAGTTTTCCATTCATCACCTTCTCTGAGTCTCAGGAGATTATAGCCCGATTTAAGATCAATCTTGGAGAAAATCTTAGCGGATCGGACTCTATCTCTGAGCTCATTCATGAGAGGCAGTGGGCAACGATCCATAACCGTAACTCTGTTGAGACCTCGATAGTCAACAACTAGTCGAAGGCCACGACCGTGTGGTTTGGGACAAAGAAAATTGGTGCACCGGCTGGGGAGTTGCTTCTGCGAATCTTGCCTGTCCGCAGCATTTCCTCAATATACTCATGTAGCGTCTTTAACTCTACTTCGGAAAGAGCGTATATTGGGCCCCAGGGTGGTTGTTGACCTGGAAGTAAATCGATTTTATGATCGTAGGGGCGATGTGGCGGGAGTTTTTCGGATTGTCGTTCGGTAAACGCCTCTGCGTATTCCCAGTAGATGCTTGGGATCTTAGACTTGACGTCTGACAGAACCGAATCGTTGTTTTCGGGAGTAAACCGAACCGCTCCGCAAGAATACATCTGGTCGCCCCATTCAAGAACCGTCTCATCGTAATCGATTGATGTAGTTTGAGTCGCTTCGTGAGTGCAATTCTGTAAACAATAATCGCTAGTGAATTGGACGTCTCCCAGATACCAGTTGCCTGGTCTGTGTTTGACAATCCACCACCAAGGCAGGATCATGTCGAATTCACTGTCAAGAGTAGCAATCTCAAAGGTCTCCGTCGAAAAATGACTTCCAAAATTGAGTAAACAAGGAAAAGTAAAGGCTTTGCCCACTTCAGGAACAGGATTACCACCGTAATCATAAATCTGGAGTGGAACATCTCGTTGCACCTTAGGGATGTGAAAATCAGAAACAAAAGATTGCGATAACATAGGAACAGAAGCGCCAGAATCTAACAAAACACGCGCAAGTACATCTTTTTGGTCTTTTCCGATTTTCATCAACTTAAAAGAAAAAATGGGCCGTGACCCGGAAAAAGGAGAAGAAAACATAACTTTTTTAGTCGGAGGCTGTCCGGCAGCATCCGATCCCGACCTCTTCGTACCGGCAACAGCAATTTTGGCAATAGGCCTTAATTGCTATTCTTCGTCTGGTTCGTACAGAGAAGCAACGTCGTCTCTTTCAGCCACTGCAGCGTAATATGCCGCAGGCCTACGGAAACCGGCAACACGAGGAGTCCCCTCACTCGGTGCCACAGCTTCATGGTACGAAGCAGGCATCCCACTGGAGAAGGCAGCAACTTGTGGTCCTTCAGTGACGCTACGAATCTCCGAAGTGATTCGAGTACTGAGTGCGGCCACTTTGTTTTTGCCCTTCCTGAACACCCGTCTAGCTGCAATCTTGGTCTTGTTGGGGTTGCCTCCAGTCGTGTTCTTTTGGCGGTAGCAATCAAACCATTTATGGTGGAAGTTGCCGTCGGCAGTCGGCCCATAGTCGCATAGGGTGCAATGTTTGGATTTTTTCCTCTCCGTGATTAAATGATCAGGAATTCCGATATGGGCCTCCTTCCAAGTTTGTCCTTTGCTGTTTTTATGGGTCTGCAACCCACCACTGGTCGATTGATGCTTCTGGTGCTGAGGTTGGTGTGGTTTGGAGGTGATCCGGTCGGCCAGGGATCGCTCCTGTTTGTTGTTCGATTTACGGACTTTGACATTGACCGACTTGTGTCCGTAAAACCTGTCTCGCCTGGCGTCCTCTTCCACTTCTTTACCCGCCATGACCAAGAGCTCGTTGAAGTCGTCGTCATCCTTGGGTGGTTCCTTCGCATGGAACCTCCGACGAACTTCAGACGAAACTTTGTCAAGCATAGTATGACGCCAGGTAATCTCCGTCTGGTTGACCTTAAGATTGATCAGCTTCGCACGCTGCATAAGGTCCGCAATGTCACCCTCATAGCGAAGTTGGTGCAACTTCGCCAGATGATCCTCAGCAGCCAATTTGGAACGGTAGTATTTGTCTGCTCTGTCCATAAAGGACTTCCAGTCATCATACCAACCATTGGCCTGCTGATCCTTACGGTATGCTTCATACCAACGACGACCAGCGTCGTGGAAGAAGGTACCGGTCCACTGGATCTTGTGCCGCTCCGACTGGAAACTCGCTTCAGTATAACCCATGACGTTCTCCATGGCATCCTTCCAAGTTTCCCAGTCTTCCCCAATCTTGCCGTACCATTTTGGTGGTTCGGCCATCTTGGGTTGTTGGACGTAGACTACAGTCAGGAGAGGGACTGCATCTCGTTTGCGTTTCTCCAACTTTTTTCTGCGGCGTTCCTCTCTCTTGCGCTCTTTGGCTCTTTTGTCCTCCCTTGTGGGACGACGGCACAGTCTGCGTCGTCGTTCTTCGGAAGAATCGGTCGAGTACCCAGAGTTGCTTGAGTCGGAACTGGAAGAACTGTGATCAGAATCATCGGGGTCCATACCATTCCTATTGAATGGTGGCGGCGGTGGAGGCGGAAGTGCACCGCGCATCCGTGGTCTTTTTGCGGAGGGAACATCCACCGGAGGCAAACCAAAATCGAAAATGCGGACACTGTCACCGGAGTAGTCAGTGCCATTGTCGTGTGGAAGTGCGGAGTAAATTGCTTGGTCAACTGGCGCAACTTTCTCCCGCAGCTGTTTTTCCACTTGTCGATTATTTTCGATCAAGGCCTCTTGAATCTTCGTCTTCATCCACTCACTGGGACAATAGGCGCCAGATTCCAAGGCCAAGGTCTTAAGTTGGCTTTCGATGTGGTTCCATTTTTCGTTACCGGCGATTTTGACCTCTCGCAATGACCGTTCAAGCCGTTTAACAGCCTTGGTGTTTTCGTCGTTCTTGCCCGCAAAGGCAAGACCGACATTGGCAATGGTTTCCTTCAGAGCCTGATCAGTCTGAGACTGAAGCTCTGCCTTGATGCCATCGCAGTATTGCTTGATTTGGTGGTTCAAGGTGGATTCTGTGGATAGAATCCTCTGGACCAACTCGCTTTGGTTGGACAACATAAGTTCGTTATGTGTGTCTTGTCGGGCAAAACGATCGTTCAAGCGTTGAGCCATATCAATGGAATTGACCCACAATTTCTGGAGACTGTGTTGCTGCTGTCGGAACTGTTCTTCGTTTTGCAGGCTACTGCGCTGCATGGCAAAGGATTGCTGCAACAGCACATCCTTGATTTGTCGAGCGTAGAGAGACAATTCGTGAAGGGAATTCTCATTGACCGATTGCTTATGAATGAGTTTATTCATAACATGGCTGATCTCGATGGACAAATCATTGACCGTTGGCGCAATCTGGTTGCGGTATGGCACAATGGCTTGTTCGGCGTCGCTCAGACTCGAAAATGTCTGAACGAGTTCTTGAAGCTGTTGGCGATCACTCACCAGCTTCTTGACGATGGGAAGAACCATTCGTTTATGTTGGTTACCCGTATCGTCGGTAATAGTTATCGGAACGAGAGCTTGTGAGGAAGAAGCTTCGCCGGACTGAGAGGCGGTTGGGGGCTCGGGGCCAGCGCTCGAAGCACGAGGATCGACTGACATGCTATCGGCCATCGTGGTTGTGCGTATTCGTAGATGATAGGCGTATAGGTGCAAAATAGGAGTTTAACAAGGCATACACGAGCCATAAAATATATACTGTTAGACCAGGGTTCAAGAAAGATGAAGTATCGATTGAACGGTAGTCACCGAAAGATATAAGGCACAATCTTAGGTTTGTAAACTAGAATATATTTTATGGCTCGTGTATGCCTTGTTGTCTTTTCTGAGGTCCTCCCCGCCGTCACTTAAGTACGCAGCTTCGGATCAACAGTCGGACTGCCTATCTACGCTATAGACGCTAGAGAATGCAAGAAGAGAATGATAAAGAGATAAGAACAGTAAAGGGTACTCGGCGGAGACAGCCTGCACAAACTTACGCCCCGTCGTCTTGACGTGTCTTGAGTTAATTGGAAGACCAACACTTTCAACACCCGAGGTGCAGCCGACTAGATAACTATTCGGGCGCTAATACTCGGCTATTGTCGGTAATGTGTCCACACAATGATAACACTCTCCACACAGTCAATCGGACTCTGGATATACCAGCAGATAAGGCCTGGGCCGCACAATGTGTAAAATGATCACAAAAAGCTAAAACGTCGAAGTTCTGAGACTTTGATCTTTTTCAGCTTTGACTGCCTCCTTACATATACCCACCGGGTACATTGCGCTTTAACGATCGCCCATTACGACTCCAGGGTTATTTTTGGGTCCGACAAAAACTTTTTTACTATGGGATTGTAGCAAGTGCACACTTTTACCATACAACTCACGGAGAAGAACCTGCGGCGCAGTGCAGTACTTGTGTTTATTCTCAAGGATAAATCTCAGTAACATATGCACCGCTAAGTTCTCTCTCGTAAGCGTGGTTGCCGCGTTGCGTTGCTACCTCCCATACTAAAACCGTTCTTGGACCGGGTGGTATATGAAATGGAGGGTACTGTTCAGGCAGGGTAACAATGAATGAAGGGTAAATATAAAAGATGTGTACATATGTATAACAGTAATGGACTTTGGAGTGGAAATATGGTGGAAAGGCCAGAAACAGCTGGCGAAAAAGCTACAGATGGTCCAGAATAGCGCATTGAGAGGAATCATGGGCGCGTTCAGAACAACACCAACAGCTGCACTTGAAGCGGAAGCAGCAATCCCTCCCACCACAGTCAGACTCAACCACATTGCCAAAAGATATGCCCTCAGAATCGCAACACTTCCTGAATCCCACCCCATCAGAACAAGATGCCCGGAAACCTTTCCTCCTTGTTTTCACACCACCACAAGAGATGAAGAGCTGGAGTCAACAAACCAGTGGCACTGCGACTCAGACAAACCAAAGTTTCTCAGCAGACTAGATGCCCACCTACACACTGTCAGGGCGTGGCTCAAACAAACCACTGAAATCGAAACCTTCAATGCAACAGACACACCTCCATGGCACGAATCGAAAGTTCAATGGATTATTGTGCAAGCAGACAAGGAGCAGGCGACTGAACTACACTTTCTGCTGCTTGACAAGATTAAAGAAGACAGCCATTACATGATTGCATACAGTGATGGCTCAAAACAAGACAATGGGGTAACAGGCGCTGGTGTGTACATCATGCAGGGCAGTGGTACTCCAGACATTTCGTTGGTACTGCCTCTTGGAACAGAGGCAGAAGTGTATGATGCAGAGCTAGAGGGGGCGCTTCTAGCAGTTAAGAGATGTACACGGCTGGTGGAAAGAAACATGCACAAACCAAAAGACGTGTATGTGTTTCTTGACAACCAGGCTGCAATCGCAAGAATAGCACACACTGCACCAGGACCTGGGCAGGCATTAGCACTGGCAGTGGACGAACTGTCCACAAAACTAGAAGAGATGGAAGTTGGTTTGAAGATTTGCTGGGTACCAGGCCACACGGGGGTACCTGGAAACGAAAAGTCTGACGAACTGGCCAACAAAGCAACACAAAAAGAACAACCACACCACACCACCACCACTCTCTTCTTCCTGAGACGTCAGGTCAAAGCTCAACAGCTGCTTGACTGGAGGAAACAGTGGACCACATCCAAACACGGCAAGTACTACGTCCAAAACAACAACACCCACTGGCCCAATATGCACATGGCAGAGTGCTACAACACCTTGACCAGGCACGCAACATTCCAACTACTCTCCTTCAAGACGGGGCATGGCTTCTTCAAAGAATACCTGAAGAAGATTCAAGCCAAAGACGTCACCAATGGCAAATGCAACTGTGGAAGCCCAAAACAAACTGGCGAACATGTCCTGCTCCAGTGTTCACTTTACAGAACACACAGACGCAGACTACTCAAAGAAATCGACAACCTAAGGCCAAAGAGGTGGGACCTGCTGTATAACGACAAGAATCTTGAACAAACTTTGGAGTTCTTGAAGACAACTGGTATCGGCAGCCACAACTGGTATACATCTGGACAACAAGCTACGTCTGACAACTCCCCAACCGACTTGTACTGGCAAGGCCGGGCAGTCATGGGTTGGGGAACACTGAATTAAGTTGAAGAAGTTGAGGAAGTTGAGGAAGGTGAGGAAGATGATGATGGTGATGCAGGCGATGACGGAGACGCGGAAACAGAGGCAGGGGCAGGAGAGGAGGAGGGCATTTAAAGACCCAAGGCACACACATGGTTGAACGCAACCTGGAAATACAACACCAACCGGGCAGATTGAAAAGGACTGCGACACACTAAGGACGCGGCCGAACAGGTTAAGGAGTGTTCAGCCGCATACTATCTTTCATATGTTTTTCTTTTTCGTTTTAGTTAGCCATAGCCTTAGGGCTGCATGCTTGTATGAACTATAAATAAATAAATAAATAAATAGTTTTACTCAAAGCTACGAATCAGAATTATCAAGCAGAGATCCGAGATCTTCAGAACCAAGCTCGATATGCAAACACTTGCATGGACAGGTTGACAACGCGGCTACAAAAACTCGAAGAGGCACAGGAGGCAGAATCGGTCAACAACGAATACACCGCACAAGACATCCAATTGAAGGTGGACCAGTTGGGTAAAAAGCTGGAGGCACAAAACAATGTGGAAACCTTAACTGGCAGGGTAACAATGCATGGATCTAGATTGAAACGGGTCAGACCAATCGATGGAGATTCGGAGGACAGCGACCACGTCAGCAACGCTAGAACATCATTCTGCTCGGTTAGACGACGAACAGACTTCCGGTCAATGCCGCCCCCACCTTCCCCAAATAGATACCAGCGCGAAGAAAGCGTCTTCCACCAGAATCCGTTCAATCTAGGCCCAGGGAATCCAAAGCCTCTGAAACCAACCGCCTTGCCTAAGTATAAGGTTGGAGAGAATTGGCGACAATTTTGGAAAGTCTTGGAAAATCACATCAGGCTGTACAAGGAGCATTACCAGGGTCGGGGAGATGACGAATTTATCTTGTTGGTAGGTGATTGCCTGCAAGACGAAGCACACAACTGGTACGACAACTACACCCAGGAAATCCAAGAAGAAGTTAGGCCGGCCCATTTTGAAACTTTTAAACAAGCTTGCGAGAAGCGTTTCATTCTGGAGTCTGAAACTACCGACAACCTACGCAAGATGAACAAAATTCAATATAACGGAAATATTGAAGAGTACCTAACTAAACTCGGGATCTCAATGAGATTGTTGGTTTGCGAGAGGCTCCATGAAGGGATATGATTGAGAAAGGCCTTAATGACGACATCCGGGACACGATAGCCGATGTTGAACCTCCAAATGACAACGACGCTTTCGTCAATCTTGTCAGAAGATGCGGCAGGCGATTTGAGGAGAAGAAACAGAAAAGCGGATATTACAGCTCGGATAAGAAAAAGTACGACCCAGAAAGAGTATTGGAGTTCCAAAAGCCCGACGTAAGGAAGATGGATCGGAAACAGTTGGCGGACAGGGTAACGTATCCAAGTCGGGAGTCATCATTTACGCCAAAGCCATCGAAAACGTATAAGACGGGTAAGACTTTTGCGGAGCTAACAGCAGGGATTCAGGGACCGATTATCAAGGAACGTATCGAGAACAGGAAATGCGCACGTTGCGACACTGCCGGACACACAGCAAGGACATGCTTGAGAAAGATCAAAATTGCAGCTATGGAGACGCAGGACATCAGGGATGAACAAGAACAGGATTACAGGGAAAGTCGACAAATTGAAACCACGACTACGGAGGATTCGGAACAGATTGATCAATCGGAGGAGGAGTATTTTCATTAGGCTGCCTTGCTATAGCAGGTCAAGGTGGCGTGGTTAGGATAGGGGCTGTTGATGGTTGTACGGTTAATTCCACACCAACGGAGATAGCATCCGCTGGAGCAACCCCCGTAATTGGGAACAAACCTCACTATATATTTTTAGTGAACGAAAAGCTTGCTACTGCAATGCTTGATCCAGGATGTAATGCTATAGTCCTAAGCAAAGAATATTGCATGACGAACGACATCAAAACATTCATTACCAAATACTCAGCACCACACGACATATCGAACCAACCCATCGGAGATTGCTTGGTCGTTAGTGAACAAGTCGAAATGGAATACAACGGTCACTTTACTCAAGAAATCGCAGTTGTCATCCCCTCAGACAAAGATGTACTGATACCTCCACACTACTTGCAAACACATAATGGAGTTTACGACGGCTCGACCATGGCGTTAACCTTCAATTGCAAAGACGTAACACATTCCAGAGTCCAAGTTTCCACTATCACCATTAGCCTGGAATGGGATGAATCCGTGTTAGACAATCCTGATGCAATTGAAATTGGTTCTGTGGCAACAACCACGACCCCGGACCTAAAAGGAATCTTGCCAGCAAAGTATCACCCATACATGGTGCTGTTCGACCCATCCGAAGCAGAGAAACTACCCGCCAGAACAATCTTCGAACACAAAATCGAACTTACAGCAGAACCGAAGAAGGGTCGAATCTATAAGCTTTCTGCTAAAGAACTAGAAGCCTTGAAGGAATACATCTAAAATATGCTAGCCGAAGGAAAGATTTGGCTATCAAACTCGCCCTGTTCGGCCCCCATACTATTTGTCCCCAAGAAAAACGGAAAGTTACGGCTATCCGTGGACTATCGAGACCTCAACAAAATAACAGTTAAAGACGGCACAGTAACTCCACTAATGGACGAATTGATGGAACGCGTTCGCGGAGCTTCACGGTTCACCAAGTTCCACTTGAAAAATGGCTTCAACCTGATAATAATCAAGGATGGTGATGAATGGAAAACCGCTTTCAGCACGAGATACGGACAATACGAATACCTCGTGAGGCCATTCGGTCTCTGCAACGCACCGTCCACTTTCCAAAGGATGATGAATGAAATATTTCATGATATGCTGGACGACGGAGTCGTTTGCTTTATTGACGACATTTTGATTTACACCAAAGGCAGCCGGGAGGAACACGAAGCGCTCGTGTGCAAGGTCTTGAACGCCTACTCAAGTATGGGCTATGTATAGCAATAGAAAAATGCGAGTTTTCCGCTACGGAACTACCGTAGCTAGGACACATCCTCTCTGGAACCTGAGTTCGAATGGACCCCGAAAGAAAAGAAGCCGTATTGAATTGGCCAACACCGAAGTCAATCAAGCAAGCCCAGCAATTCAATGGATTTGCTAATTTCTATCGCCGGTTCGTGCAAGGCTATGCACAAATCGATTCACCCATATCGGATGTAATCAGTTCACCAAAATTCTATTGGGGGGATCGAGAGCAAAAGGCATTTGACTATCTCAAAAAGGCATTTACTACTGCGCCTATGGTCAGACATTTCGATCCAGAACTTCAAGCAATCGTGGAAACAGATGCTTCCGTCTACGCTACGGGAGCAATATTGAGCCAACGACATGACAAACGTCTACATCCCGTAGCGTTCCACTCAAAAAAGATGATTCCTGCCAAAAGAAACTACGACATTCATGACAAGGAATTGCTCTGTATAGTTCAGAGTATGATTAAATGGCGCTCAGAGCTCCACGGAACCAAACACAAAATATTAATCTACTCGGACCATCAAGGTTTAAAGTACCTTGAAAGACCTCGAATGTTTTACGGACGACAAGCAAGATGGGCAGAAACATTGATGCCTTTTAGTTACGAAATAATCTTTCGCAGTGGAGCCAAGAACGGCAAGTCCGACGTGCTATCTCGCAATCCGGTGCATTGCGTGGAGAAGGAGGGTACTAATGATCTGAACGACATTGGCTATCGATTCAAGTTTGGGGCACTACTAACAGGGCAGGCCGTGGCTACTGGACCAAATCAACTCAAGCTTGAAATGACAACAGTTAACCTTGCCGACTCCGAGATCAACAAACCAACCTCAACGTTGGCGGATAAATGCCAGAAAACCTACACAACGGACGAAAATGTAGAACTATCCAAGGAATGGACCAACCTAAGCGGACTCTGGTACAAGGAGCACCTATTGCGATCACCTCAAGCATTGTGGAAAGAAATCGTTACTTCAGAACACAAGCGCGCACATTGGGGATCAGATAAGACAATAGACGTAATCAAACGGAACTTCGACATACCAGGGTTGCGTACAATAGTCGAAGAATCGATTGAACACTGCGATAGTTGTCAACGCGCCAAACACAAACGGCATAAGCGCTACGGATTACTCAACCCATTGGACTTACCTCCGCGACATTGGTCTTCTATCTCGATGGCCTTTCTTGTAAAACTCCCACTAACACAAAACGGCAACGAACACATATGGGTCATAGTCAATCGCTTCACAAAGATGGCTCACTTCGTACCTATCCCTAATACCCAGGCTTCTGATCTAGCAAAACTTTTCGTTAGAGAATTATAGCGCCTCCACGGATTACCAGACGACATTGTATCCGACAGAGATAGTCGCTTTACCGGCAACTTTTGGCAAACTACTCTCCGTCACGAAAAGGTCATTTTGTGCTAAAACTGCTAAAACTCCTACGTTAGCCTAAATTAGCCGATATACGTCGGTTCGACAACATCGCAAGGTCCCCGGTAACGTAGGGCGCAACGTTCCTACGTTACCGCCGTTCTCCTAAAATAGCTCGTCCAACAGCTACGTTAATGCTGCTTTGACATAGGATTAGCCGATAGTCTAAGGATTCGTCGGATCTTATAGGATTCGAACCTTTCTTATGGTATGCTGCTTTGTCGTATATCGTCGGATCGTATAGCATTCGGCCTTTTCTTATGGAACGCTCCTTTGTCAACAGAGCGTCGAATCTTTAAGGATTCGACGCTTTTTGATGGAATGCTGCTTTGACATAGGATTAGCCAATAATCTAAGGATTCGACGGATCTTGAAGGATTCGGCCTATTCTCTAAAACGCTGCTTGGTCGCGATATTCACCGGATTGACGGTGCTGATGACCGTCAGATCGGCTGGCCAGAGACGGATCTCATACAATGCCGGTATGACCTGTATTCATAGTCAGTATATATGGTCAGGATAAGGTGGCTGAAGCAGAGAATACAGGTGTTTGACGGCAAGTTGTCGGTCGCGATCGTGCTGACGAGCGTCGGTGTGCAGGTCGGCATTTGTGGTGTTCACCTCAGCAGAGTTGTCGAACTTAGAGCGAAAAAACTTGAACAAAGTAATGGGCGGCATTGAACTACCCTTCAAAACTCAGGGGCAGACGGCTCGGGCGGTGTGACTATTAGCGTGCAGAGTTTTCACCGCAATTTCCTTTGCTCATTTCCGGCCCCTGCAATGGGGTCAAAGCAGCGCCAAGAACGCCGCCGAGTCATGTTTTGTGTCACGGAAGTCGCCGCGCAGGAGTGGTTTGCTGCGTAGATTGCAGCTAAACCAGTGTATTTGTGAGAACATGTCAGTTGTCGCAAAGTTTACAATGTTTGTCTTTGCAGTTTTGAACTTTGGTCGAACTACAGCTGCCAACCACACAACAGCACCCGAACATTGTGTCCAAACTTTTCGAAGGTGAGTTCAACACCCTCAGATTACTGTTTAATTATTGATCTTTGCAGTTCTAGACCTGAATACAATCAAACAACGCGAATTCGAACCTTTACAATGATGCTCCCTAGCACGATCGCGACCGTTATCTCGCCGTCAAACACCTGTATTCTTTGGACGATTCCTTCGACAAAGCAGCATCAGGAAAAAATCCGTCTCCTTATTAGTCGTCCGGACGACTTGGGCGACTTGGGCGACTTGGGCGACTGCGGAGCATATCGAACAAAAATGACCGCGTAGCGAAGTGGCCTGCAGGCCGGACTCGTCAGCAAACCCATGTTGAGTTAACAACTCGCCCCTGAACTAGCCTGCGCCCGGACCTTGTCAGCGACAACACTCGCTTGCCGACTAATTACAGGGAGAGGTTCCAACACCAGCATCTATCCGTGAAGTTCACGGTCTGTGCAGCGTAATTACCGGAGATGCTCGCACTGCGGGCTGCTTTATGGAAGATGACTGCGCGCGGGCTGCTTTATGGAAGATATCCGCAGTTTGGATGGCTTTATGGAAGAGATCCGCAGTTCGGATGGATTTCTGATTTAATTCACAGCGGCTATTCGCGCTTGCGCGCCTAGAGAGAAATGATAGGTTTAATCGAGGGTTTTATTATGCTATCTATGACTATATGCTATCTATGACTATATGCTATCTACGACTATATGCTATCTATGACTATATACGCGATATTCACGGTATTCACGGTGCTAATGACCGTCAGATCGGCTGGCCAGCGACGGATCTGACAGTCGAATCTTTAAGGATTCGACACTTTTTTATGGAACGCTGCTTTGTCGACAGATCGTCGAATCTTTAAGGATTCGACGGTTTTATGGAACGCTGCTGTGACAGAGGATTGGCCGATAATCTAAGGATTCGGCCTTTTATTATGGATTCGCTGCTTTGACAGAGGATTAGCAGATTATCTAAGGATTCGACGGATATCTATAGAACGCTGCTTTGTCGACGAATCGTCGAATCTTTGAGGATTCGACACTTTTTTATGGAACGCTGCTTTGTCGACAGATCGTCGAATCTTTAAGGATTCGACGGTTTTATGGAACGCTGCTGTGACAGAGGATTGGCCGATAATCTAAGGATTCGGCCTTTTATTATGGATTCGCTGCTTCGACAGAGGATTGGCCGATAATCTAAGGATTCGGCCTTTTATTATGGATTCGCTGCTTTGACAGAGGATTAGCAGATAATCTAAGGATTCGACGGATATCTATAGAACGCTGCTTTGTCGACGGATCGTCGAATCTTTGAGGATTCGACGCCTTTTTATGGAACGCTGCTTTGTCGACGGATCGTCGAATCTTTAAGGATTCGACGCTTTTATGGAATGCTGCTGTGACAGAGGATTAGCAGATAATCTAAGGATTCGACGGATATCTATAGAACGCTGCTTGGTCGCGATATTCACCGGATTGACGGTGCTAATGACCGTCCGTCAGATCGGCTGGCCAGCGACGGACCTCATACAATGCCGGTATGACCTGTATTCATCGTCAGTATATATGGTCATGATAAGGTGGCTTTAGTAGAGAATACAGGTGTTTGACGGCAAGATGTCGGTCGCGATCGTGTTGATGGGCGCTGGTGTGCAGGTCGGCATTTGTGGTGTTCACCTCAGCAGAGTTGTCGAACTTAGAGCGAAAAAACTTGAACACAGTAATGGGGGCATTGAACTACCCTTCAAAACTCAGGGGCAGACGGCTCGGGCGGTGTGACTATTAGCGTGCAGAGTTTTCACCGCAATTTCCTTTGCTCATTTCCGGTGTGTGCAGCCCCTGCAATGGGGTCAAAGCAGCGCCAAGAACGCCGCCGAATCATGTTTTGTGTCACGGAAGTCGCCGCGCGTGAGTGGTTTGCTGCGTACATTGCAGCTAAACCAGGGTATTTGTGAGAACATGTCAGTTTTCGCAAACTTTACAATGTTTGTCTTTGCAGTTTTGAACTTTGGTCGAAATACCGCTGCCAACCACACAACACCACCCGAACATTGTGTCCAAACTTTTCGAAGGTGAGTTCAACACCCTCAGATTACTGTTTAATTATTGATCTTTGCAGTTCTAGACCTGGATACAATCAAACAACGCGAATGCGAACCTTCACAATGACGCTCCCTAGCACGATCGCGACCGACATCTCGCCGTCAAACACCTGTATTCTTTGGACGATCGACGACAAAGCAGCAATCCATAATACAAGGCCGAATCCTTAGATTATCGGCCAATCCTCTGTCAAAGCAGCGAATCCATGATAAAAGGCCGAATCCTTAGACTATCGGCCAATCCTCTGTCACAGCAGCATTCCATAAAAAAGCGTCGAATCCTTAAAGGTTCGACGATCCGTCGACAAAGCAGCGTTCCATAAAAAAGTGTCGAATCCTCAAAGATTCGACGATCCGTCGACAAAGCAGCGTTCTATAGATATCCGTCGAATCCTTAGATTATCTGCTAATCCTCTGTCAAAGCAGCGAATCCATAATAAAAGGCCGAATCCTTAGATTATCGGCCAAAGCAGCGAATCCATAATAAAAGGCCGAATCCTTAGATTATCGGCCAATCCTCTGTCAAAGCAGCGAATCCATAATAAAAGGCCGAATCCTTAGATTATCGGCCAAAGCAGCGAATCCATAATACAAGGCCGAATCCTTAGATTATCGGCCAATCCTCTGTCAAAGCAGCGAATCCATGATAAAAGGCCGAATCCTTAGACTATCGGCCAATCCTCTGTCACAGCAGCGTTCCATAAAACCGTCGAATCCTTAAAGATTCGACAATCTGTCGACAAAGCAGCGTTCCATAAAAAAGTGTCGAATCCTTAAAGATTCGACTGTCAGATCCGTCGCTGGCCAGCCGATCTGACGGTCATTAGCACCGTGAATACCGTGAATATCGCGTATACAGTCATAGCATACATAGTCATGGATAGCATAATAAAACCCTCGATTAAAGAAACTTTCTCCATATGTGCTGTGCGATGAATGAACAAACCGGCGATGAATGAATAAACCTGCGATGCATGACTAAACCGGCGATGAATGACCAAACCGGCGAAAAACCATAAAACCAGTGACTATGACCGTACATACGGCCTGACATAGGATCGCCACTTCACAGGCGTACCATGCACTGCTGCTGTATCGAGGGCGACCTGTCATGTGTGGCAACCTTACGCTGCGATACGGGGAGTGTAGGAGCCTTCGCTAAAGCGTCGCAACCGTTGCACCCTTATATTAGATCCTGGCAACGGTTGCTCCCGTACAGAAGACCCTGGCGACACAGGCGACTCAGGCGACAAATAAAGTGGAACGGTCCGTACCTAAGACGGCCGATCTTAAATAAGGCAGGATTTTTTCCTGATGAGCAATCCATAGACTAGGCCGAATCCTATAAGATCCGTCAAATCCTTAGATTATCGGCCAATCCTCTGTCAAAGCAGCGAATAAAAGGCCGAATCCTTAGATTATCGGCCAATCCTCTGTCAAAGCAGCGAATCCATCATAAAAGGCCGAATCCTTAGATTATCGGACAATCCTCTGTCAAAGCAGCGAATAAAAGGCCGAATCCTTAGATTATCGGCCAATCCTGTGTCAAAGCAGCGAATCCATCATAAAAGGCGGAATCCTTAGATTATCGGACAATCCTCTGTCAAAGCAGCGAATAAAAGGCCGAATCCTTAGATTATCGGCCAATCCTCTGTCAAAGCAGTGAATAAAAGGCCAAATCCTTAGATTATCGGCCAATCCTCTGTCACAGCAGCAATCCATAGAATAGGCCGAATCCTTAGATTATCGGCCAATCCTCTGTCACAGCGGCTTTCCATCAGAAAGGGCCGAATGCTTTAAGATCCGGCGACAAAGCAGCTTTCCATAGAATCCGTCTCTGTATATAGTCTAGATAGCATGTCAAAACCGCTGAATAAGCGCTCAAGTTGCACTGAATCAAAGAATCTGTAAACCATCGCGAGATGCTGCCCAAAACCATCGCGAGATCCAAAACCATCACGAGATGCTTCCCAAAACCATCGCGAGATGCTTCCCAAAACCATCGCGAGATCCAAAACCATCGCAAGATGCTTCCCAAAACCATCGCAAGATCCAAAACCACCGAGAGAGTGCTAAAGAATGCTATAGAACTTGATTATGGAGTGCTATGGAGTGCTAAAGAATGGTATTGCTTCTACGGACTTATTGTAAAAAACCTCAGTCGCTAGGTTGGCCTACGGACCAGTATAGAGTGCCAAGGGCTGCTATGCAATGCTAATACGGCTACGCGTGCTAATCGGAAAATCGACCTTTTCGTGACGTCGAATTACTATCGATAAAGGATAATCTGTCTACAGCCTTCCATCCAGAAACCGAAAGCCAGACAGAGAGAGTTGACCAGGTTCTCGAACAATTTTTACGCATCTTTATCATGAACAGAAAAGACTGGGATGAACTACTTCCACTGGCGGAATACGAATACAACAACAGTCATCATTCAAGCGCTGGGATGTCGCCCTTCTATGCCAAATACGGTAAGCACTCTAGATCCATATGGTCAATAGAACAGAAACAAGTTCGCAACCAGCGAGCACTTCGTGCACTACTTGGAAGAAACCCATAAGAAATTGAAAGAAAACCTGGAAGCTGCTAGGGAAGCTATGATACGAAGACACGACACCGCCAAAGTCAACAAGGACGGAAAATCAACAGGAGTAACACGGTATGGGATGCAGCAGCCTGAGTTCACTATCGGACAAGAAGTATTGTTGGATACTCGCAACATGGCAAGGGGTAAGCTCGACAATCGTAAAGCTGGACCGTTCAAGATTTCTTGGGTAGGAAAATCCGCTTGCAAACTGGAAGGCATCCCCGAGGGATACCACCCTGTGTTCCACGTATCTCTTCTAGAACCATATCACCGTGGCGAAGACGCTCCGCCGGAAGTCACGCTGCCGCCGCTTCCTGATGGTGCTGGACACTACACCCGAGAAAAAATCATCAAACATGGACTTGACGATGATAACAATGACACGTTCCTGGTGTTATGGAAGGGTTATCCAATTGTGGAAGCGACCTGGGAGCCGTACGAATCTTTGGTACCCGGAGCCGAAGAGGTATTGGCAACCTTTTATCGGCGTCACAAAAAGGTCAAACATCACCGTAACTGGGAAGTCGATTACGCAAGTTCCAAGCAAAGACAGGAAGATACTGAGGGATCCAGAGCCAGCAAGAGGAGGAAAGAGTATGTATATTTTCCTTTGTTCAAATATTATATTGATTCATTATATCTCTTACCTTGTTATGTTCCGGACGAACATATCGGAGAAGGAGGGTATTGTTACCGCGGGCGGTGACTAGTAGCGTTGCCAGACGCATAATATGTTGTTCGGAACATATAAGAAGCATAGATAACAATACGGTCGTTCATAGGATACACGTAGCGTAGGTACGTGGGCCAAGGGTTCTAGACCAAGGCATTTTGCATAGCTAGGAAGTGTGTACCACTTGAAGGCATTAGATGCGATGCGGGGTAAACAGTATTGGCTGTTAGGAGTACACGTCACCCGTGACATAGTTGAAAAAGACTGGGCGATGGTGACTACGCACCCCTCTATACAGTTTTAGGGTAGAGGGCTAGAGACCTGCCGTGTTGTATATATAGGGGCGTGATCATACGGGGTTACAAAGTATAGTATCATCACACGCACCAGACACCAAGCAAAGTCCCCTCTAGTAAAAATATTTTTTGTTACAAAGAATAAATCGGCTGCTTTATACCTCAAGGAGTTATACTGCTAAAACCCCTTTATTAGTACCATTGCAATTCTTGGTGATAAAAGACTTCATACACCGTGGGCCAACATCTATTGTCGATAACGCCTCTGGACGTCCCCCGTAACAAATATGGGACGAACCTACGGCTCCAAGCCGCTCAGCCTGCTGCTCCGGCCCCTCAACCCCACCAACGGGTCCCGAAGATAAATTACCCTGAAGTTTTTGATGGCGATCGCCACAAATACAAAACCTTTGTCAACTAACTCCGGTTGGTATTTGCTTCGGACCCTGTTACCTATGCTAGCAATCATGCAAAGATCGCCTACACCGCCTCCTACCTGGCCGATCGAGCTGCCAACTGGTTTGCACCCCACATCGACGAAACCTCAGGACATATCAGCTTCACTTCCTATGAGCAATTGATCACGGGATTGAAAGCTGCCTTTGATGACCCAGATGCTCGCGGCACCGCGGAACGCAAGCTCATGGAACTACAGCAAGGTTCCAAGGATTGGTCTACCTATCATGCGGAATTTGTCACATATGCATTGGCTCTTACCCTAGATCAAAGAAGCCTGATCTCATTGTTCAAGCGCGGCTTGAATCCCCGAGTTCAGCTCGGCCTCGCCTACAATGCAACTCCACCAGACACCTTTCACGCCTTCGTCAGTCTATGCATCACTCTGGATAACAACATCTGGTCGGTGCACAAGACTTCCGATGGTGCTCCATCAAGCAGCAACTCAAAGTCTGCAACCTCGGCCCCCCTGACAACCGCAGCCGGCACACATTTTGGCCCCATGGACCTCTCAGCAGCCAGAACCTTTGTTGCCAGAAGACGTGGCCCACTGGACCTGAAGGAAAAAGATAGGCGCAGAGCCAATGGCCTCTGCCTGTACTGTGGCAATCCTGGCCACTTCGCAAGCGCCTGCCCCCATAAAAGACCTTCTGTCAACGCAGTGGAAGAATCTTCTGTGGCCGCTGCCCCTCCTACGACGGTGCTATACAACACTTCTCCAGAACCAGCAAAAAACTAAAGCACTCTTTGAAGAACGAAGTCCCTTCAAAGAGAGCCAGGATGCAACCTGGTAACTTCTCTCCTTGCAAACCCTCTGTCTCCTTTAAATCTGTTAATCGTTTTGATGTTTTACCACCTTCTATCTTCTACAAAAACCTCTCCAAATACCAAAAACGAAAGGACTACCAAGTCCTGCCGCCACTTTGCCTCTGCTTTATCTCTATCCTCTGTTTCCTTTTCAGAAGACTTAGGATCGGAATCCCCTATGTGTTTTAACATTTCTCTTAATGATACTTTATCTGGAACTTGTATGATTGATTGTGGAGCCACATCACAATTCATCGACCTTGGCTTTGCATTATCCTTGAACCTGAACCTTGAAACAAAACTTAGACCAGAGGAATTGCTTGTAGTAGATGGACGCCCATCTGCTGCAGGACAAAGAACTCATACCTGTACCTTGAAACTCTCCGTGGACCAACATGAAGAAGTATTAACCTTCCAAGGTACCAAACTGGCTGGATGGAACCTTATAGTTGGTCGAACATGGCTTCGGAAACACAACCCCGACATTGACTGGGAAGCAAACTCTATCACATTCAAAAGTGGTTATCGCCAGGCCCACTGCCTTCCTGTACGACCCAATCCCATACAGAGTACACTACCAGCACCAACGACCCATAAGATTGCAGTTATTTCTAGGGCTGCAATGAAACTAGCACTCCAAGACCCCGAAAAATGAATCTGTGTTCTAGTCGCAGCCTCTGAAGATCCAAAGACGACGAAAAAGACAGAAGACCTAGTGCCCTCCGAATATCATGAATTTCTGCCTCTGTTCTCGAAGAAAGAAGCTGAAGCACTTCCTCCATACCGTTATGTGGACCACGAAATTCCCTTGCTCCCCAGCTCGAAACCACCCCTAGGTCTGATGTACTCAATGTCTGATTCAGAACTCAAGGAAGTACGACTATGGCTTGATGAAAACCTTGCCCAAAGGCTTCATCCGCCCTAGTTCCTCCTCTAGCGCTTTTCCTATACTGTTTGTCAAAAAGAAAGATGGCACACTACGTCTTTGTGTCGACTACCGAACCTTGAACGACAGTACTTTCAAAGACAGATACCCGCTGCCTAGAATCAAAGAAACATTGAACCAAATTCGAGTAGCTCACTTTACACGCCTAGACTTGAGATCAGTCTTTAATCTCATCCGGATTAAAGAAGGCGAAGAATGGAAAACAGCATTTTGAACCCTTTATGGCTTGTTCGAGTTCCTTGTTATGCCCTTTGGTCTTACCAATGCACCTGCAACCTGCCAGCGGTTCGTCAATGATACCCTAAGGGAATAACCAGACGTATTCTGCGTTGTATATCTGGACGACATCCCGATATACTCCAAGAATATCACAGATCACCAAGAACAAGTTCGAAAGGTCCTCACCAAGTTATCAGAAACCGGTATGTTTGTCAAGCCTGAGAAATGCGAATTCACAGTACCGAAGACAACCGTTCTTGGATTTGTTATCTCCTCCAACGGAATAGAAATGGACCCGGAAGAGGTCAAAGCAGTTCCAGAATAGGAAACGCCGAAGTCTGTCAAGGACATACAATGTTTCCGAGGTTTTGCAAACTTCTATCGGCGATTTATCAACGGATACTCAAGGATCTGCCAACCTTTCTTTAAGCTACTGCAAAAGGACATCCCCTTCGAATGGTCACAACAATGCGAAGAAGTCTTCCAGAAGTTAAAACTATCGTTTACTACAGCACCAGTGCTACGCCACTTTGACCCTACCCTCGAAACAATCCTTGAAACCGACGCGTCAGACTACGTTGTCTCAGGTATCTTGTCCCAGAAAGTCCCTGAAAATGGTAAGACAGTTCTTCACCCTATTGCATTCTTGTCAGAAAGAATGTCCCCGGCCGAGTGCAATTACGGCATCGGGGATAAAGAACTGCTTGCCATTGTGGTATGTTCAGGAAAATGGCATATGTATTTGCACGCATTGCCACGACCATTCAACATATACACCTACCACCACAACCTCGAATCATTCAAGACAAAAACTTTGTTGAACCGACCACAGGCACAATGGGCAGGCTAATTAGCCCAATACGACTTTGTCATCGTATTTCGGCCTGGCGAAAAGAACGGAAAAGCCGACGCCTTGACACAAAGGTCTGGAGACCCGCCTGAAGAGGGGGATGAACGTAGCAGACCTATTTGCGCACTCATCCCTTCATCCAAGTTCTCTGATTACTCACGGTCTGCAACTTGCATTACCTTCAATAACAAGATCCGAGAACTGCTTCCATCGGACAGCCTAGCAAAATCGATTATTTTGGCATTAGAGAACTCTGACACCAAGCATCCTTCAGTCCCACTTGGCAAATGCAGCTACAAGGACGGTGTCCTATACATACACAACTTGCTGTATGTTCCTGACAACGAATCATTGCAAGCCAAAGTCCTCCACTCCTGTCACGATCACCCTGCTGCCGGCCACCCTGGAAGAGCATGGACATACGAACTGGTCTGCGGAAACTATTGGTGGCCAAAGATGCGCCAAACAATTGCCCAATATGTTCAGAACTGCGACACATGCATGAGGATCAAACCTGCACGCCACGGACCCTATGGCCTGCTCAAACCATTACAAGTTCCAATCCGCAGATGGAGTTCCGCATCAATGGACTTCATTACTGGTCTACCTGTCTCCAACGGGTTTGACGCAATACTTGTCGTGGTAGATCGGTTATCCAAGATGGCTCACTATATTCCAACTACTACGACTTGCGACTCGGTAACACTTGCCAGATTATACATGGACAACCTATTCAGACTCCATGGACTACCCGACTCGATAGTAAGCGATCGCGGAACACAATTCACCTCGGAATTCTCACGGCACCTATGCAAACTACTAAACCTGAAACAAAATCTGTCAACCAGCTTTCATCCGCAGACTGATGGCCAAACCGAGAGAGTCAATGCAATCCTAGAACAATACCTCCGAGGATACTGCAATTACCAGCAGGACAACTGGTCAGAGCTTATCAGTATGGCTGAATTTGCATACAACAACACCTTGTCTGCGACTACAGGAATCACGCCATTCTTTGCTGTATATGGCCAACAACCCCAATACGAGATCCTTGCAAACCCCCCAGCGCCGCAACCAACTCCTGAAGTTTTGAGGGATTATTCGGAAAAACTTTCCCTTGTGGACCAACACTTGCGCGCTGAAATTACGTGGTCCCAATCAGCTCATGCAGAACAAGCCGACAGACACCGCTTGCCACCCCTCGCATACAAGATCGGCGATGAAGTCTGGCTACTGAGAAGACATATCCAGACAACCCGACCATCCAAGAAGTTGGACTTTAAGCGCCTGTGTAAATTTCGAATCGCTCAGAAAGTTTCCAGTCATGCTTATAAGCTGGAACTCCCGCCCACCATGAAAGTCCACCCCGTCTTCCACATAGTACTTCTTGAACCTGTTGCTAGAGACCCACTTGTCGGACAAGCGCAACCTCGTCCACCTCCGAATATTGTCAACGACGATCTCGAATGGGAAGTTGACGAAATCCTTGATTCCAAGATCATCCGTCGAAAACTTCAGTACACTGTACGTTGGGTTGGATACAAAAACCCCACCTGGCAACCTGCAAGCGACCTTGAAAACGCTCCCGCTGTCGTAAGACGTTTTCACAACAGTTACCCTCAAAAACCCAGACCTGCAAATCTCTCAGACCCTTAGCTATGAGCGGAACATGGTACGATCCGATTGTTATCAACAACGAACCAGAACCTACCTCGAGCAATTCGCAGGAGCTCATCCCTAGAGGGAGGGCTAATGTCATGAACCAACCCGGCTTCCACCTGAACCAAGAACCTCCAGCCCCCGTCCACTACCGGCACCAGCACCGCTACCAGCCTCAATGGCTTCACGTACACCTGACCTTGACTCAACAGCAGTTCCAGCTGTTGTTCACCTTCCCATGCTACCTCGTCTGCCTTGCCTCAGCCTTGCCTTCCACTTGGTAAGCTTCGTGTACCAACAGCTTGCATCCCTGTTGCCACACACAGCCGCCTCGCACGGAACCTTCTAGTGACCCACGGAATCCTCAAGTGACATTAGTCACTTGAGGCTGCGCAATGCTTACCACTTGTTTCCATTGTCTTCTATTATGTTCCATTGCTTTGTTGATTTGTAATTTGTCTTCTATATTGTTCCGGTCGTTTCTACAGCCTTCTATGTGACTCATGTCTTTAGTCTTTTGTGTAACGCATGTTTTGTATTTAAGGACAGTCTCTGTCCTCTCTTGTTGTTTCTTCTTTACGCAACAACTTGTCTCTTGTATCTACTTATAACTTAAGAATACAAACTACTCTTACCCGCACTTCTCCTCCTCCCTGACGGTGGCCTCGACAGCCCTCTCTTGTCCCCACCCTTAGACCAGTCTCGGCCTTGCTATCGCAACCTCGAAACCTGTACCCGTTGACCCGTCCGAGACGTGGTCATTACACAACGGGTCTCAGCGTGTGCACGCCAAACTAGATGGAAGTTCACGGCCTTCCTGTCACACTGTTTCCGCAGACGGATCTCTTGTCCCTGTACAATCCTGCGGTCACTGCCAATCTTGATGTCAGTATCAACGGGTGTCAGCGTGTGCACGCCAAACCAGGTGGAAAGTTCATGACATTATTCTCGCACCGTTTCCGCGGTCACATCTCTTGTCCTCGTGCAATCCTGCGGTCACCCTCAATCTGGACGTCAGTATCAACGGTTGTCAGCGTGTGCAAGCCAAACCAGATGGAAAGCTCACGGCCTTCCTGTCACACCGTTTCCACGGTCAGGTCTCTTGTTCCTGTGCAATCCTGCGGTCACTTTTGATATGATTTCTGTATCAACGGGTGTCAGCGTGATCACGCCAAACTAGATGGAAAGTTCACGGCCGTCCTGTCATACTGTTTCTACGGTCAGATCTCTTGTCCCTGTGCAATCCTGCGGTCAACCTTGATCTGGATGTCAGTATCAACGGGTGTTAGCGTGAGCACGCCAAACTAGATGGAAAGTTCACGGGCTTCCTGTCACACTTTTTCCGCGGACAGATCTCTTGTTCCCGTGCAATTCTGCGGTCACTTTTGATCTGGTTTCAGTATCAACGGGTGTCAATATTTGCACGCCATACCAAACGGATACTACGAAACCTCCCTGTCCAACTGTTACCGCGGTCAGATCTCTTTTTCAAGTTCAATCCTGCGGTCACTGCCACTCTGGTGGTAAGAATGAACGGGTGTGAGCGTGTGCACGTTCAATCAGATGGAAAGTTCAAAACCTTCCTGTCACACTGTTTACCCGGCCCGATGTATCTTCCCGTTATATCCTGCAATCACCTTCAATCCAGATGTTGTTATCAACAGGTGTCAGCTTATGCACGGCAAACCAAATGGAAAGTTCAAAACCTCCCTGTTACATTGTTACTGCGGTCAGGTTTCATGTTCCTTTACGATCCTACGGCCATCTTCAATCAAGATGTCAGTATCAACGAGTGACCCCTTGTGCTCGTCAAACCGGATGGAAAGCTCATGTCGTCCCTGCCCCACTAGTTCTGCGGTCAGATCTTTTCCTGTGCAATTCTGCGGTCACCTACAATCCAGATGTCAGTATCGACAGATGTCAGTGTGTGCACGCCAAACCAGATGGAATGTTCTAAACTGTCTTGTAACACTGTTTTTCAGGTCAGATTTCTTTTCCCGTTGCATCCTGCAGTCACAGGCTCTGTCTCTAAAATTTTATCAATCAAGTCTTGGCATCATGACACCCCCTGCACTTGCTAGCTTTCCCCCACTAGCCTCTGGTCTGACAGAATGGGGCGCCTTCCCACACAATAGGGGTGTTCACGGCCAAAGAATTGAAGTCTATTTCTGCCATTTTTCAATTTTTTTCCGAATTCACTGGTGTGAAAAATGGTTTGGATGTGAACACCCGTTTTGATTGCAATTCTACAATTTTTTTTCATTTCTGAGAAGCTTGGCTACATTTCAATCACTTCAACCTCAACCTCACTGTCGTACCCGCAAACTCGTTGTTACTAATTAGAATCTATATCAGTTTCTATTCAATTAAGACGATTTTAGGTTCGTTCAGAAGCTCACGAGAATGATGTTCACATGTATCACAAATGGTAGCTTTATTGTTCCGACACAGCATATTGTTATACGAGGAGAGTGAATACTATGGTTAGCTAATTGGTGGTGGCACAAGGAGAATAGATGATCTAATCGATCTTGGATTAGATCGATCTGGTACACTACGCTTGGCAGAGGAGGATTATGAGCCACCAGAAATGTATTCTTAGAAGGACATCTTGTACATACCATAATCACTCTCTCTCATAATCTCTAATATACCCGTTCTATGGGATACCACATATCCGCTGCTAATCTGGGTATTGTTGGGTATTTGGTTATCACTTAGGTTCGATGTGAGGCCGGGTAACTGGCGGTTAGTTTACTAGAATTGGGAAAGAATTGGTGAGAAATAACACTGGAGCTACTTCGGAATTGATTTCATTTTTTTTCATTTTTGGCAGGATTTGAGGCTCTAAGATTCGTAGAATAGCCACATTCTACAATTCTTTGGATGTGAACACCCCTAATCAAAGTCGATCTTCTACTTTTTTACATCTTTTCCCGTAGAATCCCCTCTCCTCACCTCTTGTAGTATAGACAGGTTCAGAACGACGACTTTTCTAAATCTTGTCTCACCACCCGTTATAACCTTGTACTTAACCTGTTCTATATTCCTACGGGAAGTCATCCATTTACAAGTATGGTTGTAAACTCCACCCAAGGCATATTGCATTCAACAATATGCCAATAGACTCAGCTTCATAGGAAGAAAGTGGTCTAGCACTCACGTAGAAGCCTCGTGCAGTCATCAAATCCAACTGATGTTATTTCCCATGCGTTATCGGATCTGACATGCCAGCTTCTTTGGGCCGCTGTACAAATGTGAGACGTTGCGGGTTCCGGACGGGTCATACGAAGCGACCAATATGCTGGGCGTACGCATATCCACAAAATGTGCACTTTGCCCTTTTCAATCTATGTTCTGTAGTAGCGCTGAACTTGAAAGCAGCTTCAACTTCACTATTTTTATGATCCGGCATTTTGTTTTTTGGTCTTGTGCTGAACTCAAGTTGCCAGCCACGAGGATTTTATTATGTATGGTGGTCCTGGCCAAGGGCAGGGCGCCTGCTCTAGAGGTCATCATGATGTTCCGGAACATACAAGACAGTTCCGGAACTGTCAGGCACGTCAACATGACTGTCAACCTCGGTCCCTAGCTGGAAGTCGGTGGTCGTTGGGATGTCCAGGTATGTACTTGCTTATACATGGCGCATGCTATTTCAGCATTTCCATAGGCGTCCATTCTCTCGCGGTTTGTATCCTTATACAAATCTATAGTACGTATTCTAAATATGCCTTTTAGCGATTGTAAAGTTCCGCATTACCGGATCACCGGTAAACGATACTCACGACCCTCTTACTTCACTCCTTACAAAGGCCCTCGAGAAGATAGGGTGGGTTGTAATCGGCCACGGATACGACTATTCAAGAAGACGATATTCGTCAGGAGTGATGTATCATGCTGCGGCTTATAAAATTGTATCCTAAAGCCAGCTAATGGACCGCGACATGGGGCACAAGGCTACAGGCGTTTGCCATTTATGGCGCTTCCGCGATATCTTTGGCAGTGTACTCCCATGCCGTGTACCTGCAATCGGTCACGATGGTTCACATTGCGATAATCCGTACAGTCTCAAACACGTTCCTCCGTAAACACTTTGCAGAATTCCTCATAGCCCTTACTCGAGGCGTGGCTGTCATCAGTACCTATCGTCAACGATCATAGCTCACAATTTAAGCTTCCTCGCAAGGGAAGGCCGTTTGACGTTGCGATAAAGTCCTTAGTCAGCACAATGTCGTGAAACGCACAAACATCGGTACCGCCACCAGCATCTGCCTACTGCTCTGCCCACCGTCACAATCACTTTACCCGGTGGGGAGATTGATATCTCAGGTAGGTCCGATATCGGATCCATCTACCCGCCGTCGTCAAGCAAATCACAACATTTCCCACAACAACCCTCTACCGGCCGACACCCTCCGCCCACGAAAACGCCAAAACTCGGCCGAGTGTCCATGCAATCCAGGGACAATAACGGCTGGGAATGCATGCCGCCTCCCGCGATGAGTGGGTGTAGGTGAACGACCAGGATCAATATTTCATGCAGGGAGTCGCGGCGGCTGTGGGCTACCGATGAATATTGACGACTGCTGGACGGCTATGCGGCGGTGACGACTGAAGTGCGGGTTGACGGCTGGGGTGGTGTTACACAGTGCGACGCTCGGGATGAAAAGTGCTTGTTGGTTCCGTTGAGGGCTGAGAAAGCGCGTGCGGTTGGAGACGATCAACAAAGCCGGGATCATCAGGTAGAATGCGCAATTGATGCATGTCTCAGGCTGGGTACAACGGCAGGATCTGGATAGGTGGCGACCGCTTGTTGGCATCGGGCTGGTTGTAGCTGGATGTGTTGCTTGGCTAGGGGTGTCGATGCGCTGAAACACGGTTAAAGCATTGAATAATGAGTGGTTGTTTTGAAAAACGAGCAGCTGTGTTTCTTAAGTTAGCTTTCAAAATTAAACGCCCACCACAGACGACATTTGGTGACTGATATACCGTGATCTTCAGGTTTCGGTCTCACTGGATGATCTACCATCGATTGTGAGAGGTATATCTTATTCCATGTACGGATAGCCGTCAATACCGGGTACCTCTGATATTTATTCTGCTGGTCTTTCCATAACAGGATGATATGTGCAAGTACAATCGGATCGGCTCCGTACTCCTCTTCTGTAGTCACCTGCAAGGTCGCCAGATATCGTTGTCGCCGTGACCAGTGAAAGGACATTGAAGGTTTGCACAAACCAGGTACCTGGCCCGTTCATGCAGAATACCGTCTGCACTCAGCTTCCGCTCGCATGCTCAACAGATTGAGTTCTCACAATGTATTGAGCGATCCGAATCCGATAAAACGTGCAGTATAGACTTTGAGAATGAAGACCCATAAGACACACTGTCTGCTCATCTCTTCCGGCCACCGCTCCAATTTTCGCCCTTCCAAATATACCCGCCAACATGGCTCCCCACGACTTTGATGCATCCACGCCGCCGTTCGAGTCCGTCGACGCAACCTCCACACCACCAAGCAAAGACATCTGGTCCCCCTCAGTCTACAGCGGCCAAGTCTCGCCCTACGTCTCCGTCCTCGCGACCGAGATCCTCTCCTGGCTCGCCCCCACAGCCAGCGACCACATCCTCGACGTCGGCTGCGGCGACGGGCTGCTCACAGCTTCGCTGCTCCCCCGCGTCGCCTCCATCACCGGCGTGGACTCCTCGCCCGCCATGCTCGCGGCTCTCAACGCCGCCGCCCCATCGATTCAGACGCACTGCTGTTCCGCCGCTACCCTCCCCGAGTCGCTGCGTCGCGGCGCCTTCACCGCCGTCTTCTCCAACTCCGCCTTACACTGGATACTCGCCGCGCCGCCTGCAACCCGTCTGGCGACGATTGCAGGGATCCGCGACGCGCTGGCACCAGGTGGCCGCTTCGTGGCCGAGCTGGGCGGCGCAGGGCACATCATGGAGGTGCATACCGCGCTGATGGCGGCAGTGGGTCAGCGCGGCGTCGCCGTGCCACGCGAAGAGCAGCCGTGGTGGTTTCCGGATGTGAAGGCGATGCGGGAGCTGGTTGAGGAGGCGGGGTTAGTGTGGGTGCGTGGTGAGATACAAGCGAGGCCGACGACGCTGCCGCAGGGGGATGCCGAGGGGTGGGTCAGGCTGTATGGGGCGCCGTTCTTGGATAGGGTGCCGGAGGCGGAGCGGGAGAGTGTTGTAAAGGAGGTGGTCAGGGCTGTGGAGCCAGTGGGGCGACGTGAGGATGGAAGATTTGAGTTGGGGTATGTCAGGCTGAGGTTTGAGGCGAGGAAGCCGTTGGTGTAGTGTGTGACGAAGATGATGTGTAATGATAATGAGAATGTTCATAGATAATGATGATGAACCTAAAATCATGTTCATTGCAAGTTAAGTGTACAAGAGAGAAAGAGAAAAGCAGAAATAAGAGTGACCACACCGGAGCCTACTTGACCAAAACCGAGTGATCGATGATGTAGGATTAGTCAACAAAGTTCGTACGCAAGCTTGTCGAGAGGGTTGCACACTTTAAAATAAAGATATTTTCATAGCATATATTAGCTCACTCTGGAAGAAAACAACAATCGATGTGGACTACGATGTCACCAATATCCAGTAAAAAAAATCAATTGAAAGAACTTGGACGTTCTACGTGAGAATTAACTCTAATTGTATGACCCATCTTTGAAAACTCTGTGATATTCAATTAGAATTTGAATATTGACCCAACTCAAGGGAACGTTTGAAGGGTTACCCGAAGACGCAACCACTGCTCAATCATTGTGAATCCCTCCAGTCTGGGCCACACGACCCGGAAAAGTAATACCACCTTTGTTCCAGCGCACGCCTCCGATATCTGTAACAGCCTCATCTTGAATTATTTCCAATTCATACCTTCTGGGACGATCATGTGACTATGCAGAACATTTTGTTTTTTCGGCCCCAAGAATTCCGTGTGATTCGCATTGATCTGCGTGTCGACCGATCTTAGTTTAACGTGGCGATGACTGCGACCGATTAACTCCACTCCCGTTCATTCCCATGTTGAACGCATTCAATCTTTCGTGTAATAGGGGGGGTCATAGGTACTGCCTTGGCACTGGCTGCCAACGGTGGATAATAATCGTCGGCGCCTCGGTCGACCATGATAGCGACGCCGTGGCAGTTACTGCTCACACCAACTTCAGGTTATGAGATACGCCTCTTAGCTCTATAGATATACATAAATATTGCCGTTGCGTGGAACGATGTTGATGTCGTGCATGACTGTTTCATTTCCGAGTGACGGTGTGTGACCACTTGTGTCCTGTGAAATACGTTTCCCCCACTCCAGAATTTACTCCTACCGACCGTAGATCTCGACAGCGTCTTTATCACGGAGGTGCGAGATATGTTTGGATTCGATCATGGTTGATTCTCGAAGTTCGTGATGAGCGGAAGGTTCAGTATGTCGTGCTGGAAACAGCTTTCGTAGATGTAGTCGTAAGTGACACCTCAATGCAACTGTCGCCACAGAGCATTCAGAGATTATCACTGAGATTATTCAATCTAAAAGATATGGAAGGTAGGGGGGCAACTTCCGACAGCACTACAGACACGGAAGCACAGACGATCACTCGGGCTTCGGCCCAATCAGATTCTATTCATATACTGCTAACAGCCCGTCTACATACGTACAACAAGTAAGCTCGGCGCTTCCAGAGCCATTTAGCCCCTAAGTATGCTACTACTACAGCATTTCTGACAAATTAGCATCTTCTAGGTGCTCCATGTCTGGACGAGTGATTTGTTGCGGAAACATGACTGAGTGTAGTCTTGAGCTTCATCTTTTCACACTGAGCATGAGTAAGTCTTTGGGCTTGGACATGTATCTAAATACTTTGATAAGGCAAAAAGAGGGTATTCAATTTTGGCCTGTGAGCCCGGACCCGCTGTGGAGACTGGTAAAGCTGGTGCAAGAACGTACCCAATGATGTGGGCAGTCGCTTGTGCGGATGTGCAGTCATCATTTCAGTACGCTCGCGATATGGATGGAATTAAGATTTAGAAAACGGCTCGGATCTACTGTCCCACCTGTCCTCCTCATTAGACGGATTTCGCAACGGCGGTAAGTAGGGTGATCAGGAGTATTGCTGTAGCAACCGTGACCCAGGTCACGGCGTTATACAACAACAAGAGCTCTCAAGTCGTTATCCATGGATTAAATACCCGGGATTTTATCACTGAGGAAACATATCAATTAACTAGGACAAAACACGGGCCTTCGGGTCGGTCCACGCCGAAACCGAGAGCGAGAACGGTGCGCCGAGAAGGAATCGCGAGATACGATCGGGTATAAAGGCATCTAATTTCTTTTCGCATGCCCCGATTCTCTTCGGAGCCCAATCAATTCCCGCCATGTATCCCCGCGCCCTCCTCCTTGCGCTTCTCGCCGCCGCCTGCACTCATGCCGCAGACCTTTACGTCTCCCCCACCGGCTCCGACAGCGCCGCGGGCACCCTCGCTGCGCCCCTCCTGACCATCCCTGCCGCAATCGCTGCCGCCGTTCCCGGCACCACCATCCACTTGCGCGCCGGCACCTACACGCCGAGCGCATCTATCAGCATCACCAAGTCCGGCACCTCAGCGCTCCCGTACACGCTGCGCGCCTACGCCTCCGAGTCCGTGGTTCTCGACGGCGAGGCCCTCCCCTACACCCCCGCCGACCTCGACGCGTCGCTCCCCAACGCAGCGCGCGGGATCCTCCACATCGAGGGCGCCGACTACTGGCGCTTCATCGGCTTTGAGCTTGCGCACGGGCCGTACGGCGTGTACGCGCGCGACAGCAGCAACTGTGTCTACGAGCGCCTGGTCACGCGCGAAAACTACGAGTCGGGCTTCCAGCTGCAGGGCGCAGCAGCGAACAACACGATCCGCTACCTCGACAGCTGGGGCAACCGCGACCCGCGCAAGAACGGCGAGTCGGCGGACGGGCTGGCGATCAAAGAAGGCACTGGCGCAGGGAATGTGGTCGACGGTGCGCGCCTGTGGAACAACGTCGACGACGGTCTGGACCTGTGGGAATTCAAGTCGGCGGTGACGATCGTCAACACGCTGTCATGGGGAAACGGGTTCAACCGCTGGGGCTTTACACCGTTCGAGGGCGATGGCAACGGCTTCAAGCTCGGCGGCGGCGACGCGGCGGATATCGGCGCCGCTGCGCACAACGTCAGCAACTGCATGGCGTTCCTCAACGCCGCCGGCGGCTTCGTGGATAACTCACAGCCCGGCGCGTTTGAGTTGTCTCGCAACACGGCGTGGGCGAATGGCGGCGTCGGGTTCAAGATGACGACCGCTACCGCCACGCTGCGGGCGAATGTGGCGGCCGCGAATGGCGTGCAGACGACGCTGAGCAGTGGCGTGGCGGCGCGCAGTAGCAGGAACTCGTGGGATTTGGGGGGGACGTGGGGGAATGCTAGTTTCGTGAGTGTGGATACGAGCTTGGTCACCGGACCGAGGCTGGCGAATGGGAAGATTGCGGCGAGTGCGTTTTTGCAGGTTGCCAGTGGCGCAGCTGTAGGCGCGACGACCGCGTGGTAGGCGGTGGTGGGAGGGCGTCTTGGAGATGAACGATAGATTCCGTGAATGTATGATGAACAAAGAGAAGATGTGAGTAACGGCGTGTGGATTACAAAACCGAGTGACCACTAGCGCGCAAGACTATCTTCAACATGAGGCACAAGACGTAGAGTTGGCGTCAGCAGCTATGTCTTCAGCTCATTGTGTTCTTGTATGTTTTAAAAACTTCAAATTGAGTAGAGAATAAAAAATTTATTTTGAATTTTATTCGCATCGACAAAGACCTCGTTGAAGAGTCCGTCTCGCTGGTGAAGCCCGGTAGTCAGCATGGCCAGGGTCCTCAACTCTGCTTAGCAAGCTGTTCTTTGTCAGCCTCACATGTGTGAGCTTTGTCATCAGCTTGAGCTCAAACCATTGTTTGCTCCGAGTCCGACCTTTGCTCTCTCTCTCGTGACCTACAGATCACACAACTCCGCCTTTGAACTTTCACAGACTGCTTGTCTCTAACAACCTTCACTTTTCTACACGATCACACGCTCTCGTCGATGGATCCTCCGACAGCTTCTCTCTGGCAGCTTGAAGTGAGTTGAGAGCTTAGCCGACGCTAACTACGGCAGGTCTAGAGCGCGACAATCAGGTCAAGGGTACTAGCTCACACTCGCTAATTTAAGCACATCTTTAGCCAAACTAACGCACATAGCACCCAATCGACAGGACGAAGTGGTTTACGAATTCCTACTCTCACGTTGATTATCGATTTTCTACGAAAGCGTCATACGAATCGTACATACGATATTTCGTACATACGATATTTGAAACACAGCACGTTAATCCATGATTGATGATCTACGACTCGCAAAGAACCTTGATTTTATAAAGCATGTGGACGTACAAACAATCGGAGGAACTCGTGCTGTAAGATCCCCATCATGTTGTCTCGCACTCAACCAGAGCCGTTGCTTATACTTCGCTCAAGCAGACCGATAATAAAAGAACACGAACTCTGTGGCGGGCTGGCTGAAGACGCACCAGTACATCAAGTCTCATTTGGACTTCGAACTCTGCACATAAACAGAAGAGGATGAAAACACTTTGTATCGATCATCTCACTCTACAAGCCCACCTGAAAATCTCCGGTCGACAGTTGAGGCGTGGCCAAGAGTAGTTCTATGTTGATTTGTTTGGGTATCGACTATCAAAGAATATGTTGCATCTCAGATATTTCTATCCGGCTTCGACTTTGTGGCCAGATGAATATGTACTTGAGGCCTTATCTCGACTCGAATCCGACAACTATACATGTTCGACTCCAGCTTGAGTTGTTCGTTGATGCAGTTGGAGAAGTTGAGAGAAATCTGGTCACAATTTTTACTGAAAAGGTAGAGATGTTTGCGTGGGAGAGCCAGCCGAGGTCTATATAAATCGTTGAGAGCTTAGTGACCAGAACACTGAGCTGTATCTTTCCATCAATCTCAATCGTCTTTCAGCTTGATACAAAGAAAATTAATTACCTTTATCGGCATGGAAGAAGAGTACGTGAAGCCCATGAAAAAAACATCATCGTTGGTCTTGGTGTCGTCTCCGGGTCAGCCATTCAATGAGGCACCAATTGTGTGGGCTGACCGGTTCCCGATGGGCTACTAAGTTTCGCTGGTTGGAATCTTCTGGTTACTCCACGAGCCAACTCGGAAGTCTACTACGTGGGCTAGCACATCGTTAATTGTTTTCCATAACTTCAGCCTGTCGCCTATCGAGGTACTCCTTCAACAAGACACAGGTCTAGACTTCTCCGTTGTTGTTTTCTTCACACGCCATCTGAAGAATAACTCGATACTTCAACCAACTTGCTGTCATGACGCAGCCATCTGATAATACAAAGATGGATACGAACGATATTGCGGTGCAGCCATCTGGTTGGATAAATTCCGAACCGAGCACCGAATCTCTCATCCTTCCTGAACGCATCAAAACTCTTCTTCAAAGGCTCATTGATTTGTACCACGCACGTCTCGCCGCTCACTGGCGCTTCGCTACCGACGGCGAAGATAAACCTGCTGGCTACGAGTACGCGCCCATAATCGACTCTACCTGGACCCATGACACGATCCAGAGGATACTGGTCAACGTTTTGAACCATTTGGATGGATACAGAGAGCACACGCCTGTTGAATTAAGATGCACGGACCCGATACCTATCGTACACTGGGCTCTCGAACTGGTTCAGCACTTGGAAGAGTATACGGATCAGTCGGTTACTCCGGTTTGGATGATTAACATTATGAACATCAATATCCATCGTGTTGAGGAATTTTTGAACATTATCAATTATTATTCTGTTTCTTACAAGGACAACCGGGATCTCTGTTCGCTCTGGCGCGATCAAAGTATTCCGCATAGGAGGAGTTCGGAAACTCTCTTTCTGTATGGAAGGTCCAATGACGAAGACGACGATGATGCGAAGGAAAGCGACTTAGAAGAAGAGAAATGGGAGGGAGAGGAAGAGGGAGGGCAAGAGAGGGAGGAAGAACAGCAAGATTGGGACGAAGAAGAGCAAGATTGGGACGAAGAAGAGCAAGATTGGGACGAAGAAGAGCAGATTGGGACGAAGAAGAAAAAGATTATTAGCAATTCTGGGTGAAACTTTCCTAATAATGTTGGTTTTGTGTGTCTTGCGCTATCATTACGATTGCTGGATACAATGAACTCGGTACTACATCCATACTATATTTCGGAGGTCCTATTATTTGTTTCTCCTGCGTTCCTTAGGTGCCGAATCTGTAGCGACCCCAGTCATCTTCGTTCACGGCCGAAGCACCCTCCAGGGGTCTACACTTGTCTTTCTAGCTCCATTGCGCCGTTGTTCCGGCAATCATGGATGCCATTTGAAACAATTCGGGTTGGCAGTGATTCGAGCTGTGCATGAGATGATGGTGCTCGCACAACCGTATCATTGATTTGTTGACTGTGGGTCTAGTTGATCCACCCTAGATCCTCCATCAGCCCCGTGGCTCGGTTTTCGAGAATTCGTGGTAGTTCACCGTGCGAGACACACTGTCGGTGGAAGGGTGTTTCGTTTATACAGCACAAGTCAGCAGATCCAATATAACGCGATGATTTCGGAACGATGGTATTGTATTGGTTTCTGAGACACAGGCCGATTAAAACCACACACTGCAGCTCAATTGAGCAGATCTGGTGTTCAGATTCAATAGGTGTGTATGATACGAGTATGAGTAATTAGACAGCTTCTATTGTAAAAAATGGGGGTTTTTCTACTCGTTTCTGCGTTTTTTCGAGGAGAGATCTATTATAAAGATGTTTGTGGGTCACCTCAAGACCACCGCACAACAATCGCAAGATGGCTGAAAGATGACTTCAGAGTAGAATTGCACATAAAACAATGCGGCTAGACAAATACAATAACCCCCTTTTTTTATAACAGTTTCTATGAATTATAGGCACGAAGTATAGGTAAATGAGTGTATTGTTGAGGGGATGGTGGCTACCCCGCCATCGCCTCGTTAAGTACATCAGACCGAGTCCATTACGTCATGACGACATAGCGGCAAGGTCTATTACTAATACATGCAGAGCCTCAGCTCTTACTAATACATATGTAATCACTCCTACATCACTCCCTTTTTCATATCTTTGTCCGTCTCCATTACTCTCATACCGGTCATGACCTGAATGTATTCCTTTAAGCCTTATAGCTTTCCCATATCAGCTTCCCATGGTACTCTTGCTTTCCTAGCTCTTGTTGACTGTCGCTTTGGAATGTTTCTCCATACCGGCGGAGGTAATTGATGATCTTTATGATATTCTTCGACCAGTTCCTTTGCACCTTCCAGTTGTCTTAGCGAGAGCCATTCATCCTCCTCTTCTCCCATTCCTGAAAATCTGACCCTATATTTGACGTTCTTCCTGTTCGTACCTGACTCTGAGTGATCGATGATATCCTCAACTTCCATTACAGCGTCACCCGTTGTTTAGACAATTCGTAAGGGCGGTTGTGGCACCCGTTCATGCTCTCCTTCTCTTTCTTCGGTTTTGTCTTTCTTCAGTATAGAGACGTTCTGTACTTTAGTTATTCCCAAGTCTTCGGGTATGTCGAGATGCACCGCATTCTCGTCGACGAACTTTGTAATGGTGAATGGTCCGACATATCGGTGTTGTAGCTTTGTTGACCCCATAGCTATATTCCCATATGTATTCGGTAGATTTGTTGACTTTAGGAACACTTTGTCCCCTACTTTGAGATCCTTCACTTCTCGCCTCTTGGAGTTCGCTTCAACCGCCCCACTATCTTGCGCGTTCTGAAGGGCTTCTTGACATTCCTGCAGGATCGCCTTCAGTCGATCAGTGAACACTTGACCCTGGCTAGATCTAATTGGTTGGCTAGAGGGGGCTAGTCGATCCAGTGGTATAGTCGGAGTGTATCCAAGATCTGCCTCGAATGGGGACATTCCCAAGACCTTATGGGTGGACGCATTGTAAGAGAATTCCGCGAGTGGCAAGATTGTATGCCACATATGACCATATCTTGTTGCAAAAGCTTTCAAGTATGTACCGATAATATCATTGAGCTTCTCTGTAGCTCCATCCGTCTGTGGGTGGAATGGCGAAGATGGTGATAACTTGCTCCCCATGAGGCGTACGAATGCATCCCAGAATTCTGACATAAACCGTACATCTCTGTCCGATATTATCCTATTTGGCATACCATGTAATCTGAAGTGGTTTTGTATGAATAACTTTGCGAATTCCTCTGCGGAGCATGCTTCATTCATGGGAAAGACGTGTAATCCTCTGGTGATATGATCCACTATTTTGCATACAGCGTTGAACTTGTCGTTCTCCACCGCCGGCAGTTTGGTGATAAAGTCAATCCCGATCCTTTCCCAACGTCCGCCAGCTACCGGTAACGATTTAAGTAATTCCATAGGTCTCTGATTCACTGCTTTAACCCTGTGGCAAGTCTCGCACGTCTCTATGTATGACTTGATGGAGGATCGCATCCTGGGCCAAAAGTATCGACCTCTCAGTGCACTGAATGTACAATCTACCGAGAAGTGTCCACCTATGAGTGAGTCGTGTGCCTCCCTAAAGAGTTTCTGTCGTATACCCGTGTCTCTAGGGATACACAGTAACTTGGATGTTCCATCGTCTCTCTCATCGATGCGGTATAGTAGTCCTCCTTCCATGACATAGCGTTTGGCTCTTTCCACCGCCAGCTTGCTTGTCTTGTTTGCCACTTCTTTCTCCTTTTCTCCCTTTTCGAGCATTGTATACGCCTTATGGATTGGTCCAAAGTATTCATCTTTGTCATAACAACTAGCAATTTCTTTGAACCAGTCGTCCGCTTGGTCTATATGGCTCTGTGTCGCATTGAATCCCTGATAATCCGGTCTTCGTGACAAGGCGTCTGCAATGGCATTCCTTGCACCTGGCCAGTACTTAATCTTGAAGTCGTACCCATGCAACATCTCGAGGTAAGTAATTTGTCTCGTAGACAAGATTTTCTGTGTCAATATACGCTGAAGGGATGTATGGTCCGTGTAAACTGTGAAGCTTTGTCCATGTAGGTAATACCTCCAATATAAGACTGCATCTCGTATCGCCAGCAGTTCTCTGTCGTATGCTGGATATCTTGTTTCCGCTGGTGACAGTTTGCGACTCCAGTATGCTACCGTCCTTTCCTCAACTTTTCCATCTTCCGACGTCTGCTTCTGTGCTAAGACTCCTCCGAGAGCAAAACTGGATGCATCCGTTCGAACCAAGAACTCTCCATCTTTGTTAGGTAGAGTCAATACTGGAGCTGTTGTAACCGCTTCCTTTAGCCTATTGAACGCGTTTTCACATTCCGGTGTCCATTTCTCCTCGAATTCTCCAGCTTTAGCGTGTGAAATTGCATGTAGTGGAACTGCTATATGGGCATAGTTTTGATGAACTTCCTGTAGAACCCTGTCATTCCTAAAAAGCCTAAAAGTTGCTTTGTTGTCGTAGGCCTTTCCCAATTCTTGACAGCTTCCACTTTTGCCCTTTCTGTGTGCACTCCATCTTTATCAACCCAAAACCCTACAAACTCGACTGCATTCTTGAAGAACTCGCACTTTTCTCGTGACAATAGCAATCGTTCGGCTTTGAGGCTCTCCAACACTGCTCTGACATGCTGTTCGTGGTCAGACTCGTTCTCGCTGAATATCAGTATGTCGTCCAGGTACACCACACAAAAGTTGTTCGCATTTGGAAGTTTCTTCAACATCCCGTTCATCATCCTCATGAATATGGCCGGTCCATTGGTTACTCCAAAAGGCATCACATTCCATTCGTACAATCCATACGCTGTGGAGAAAGCAGTCTTCTCTTTGGACTTTTCTTCAACGGCAATCTGGTTGTACCCGCTTGCGAGGTCCAACTTAGTAAACTTAGTCGATCCGCCTAGTTTATCGATTAGATCTTCGATATTTGGTACGGGGTAGCGGTCTTTTTTCGTGATGTCTTTCAAGGGTCTATAGTCGATGCACATACGGGGTTTGCCGTTCTTCTTTGGAACAGATAGCACTGGGCTGCCATATTCACCATAAGATGGTCTGATAAGGCCGGCTGCCAGTCCTGCTGTTATTTGTTTCTTGAGCTCATCGTCCTCGAACCTACTCCTCCTGTATGCATGTCGAAACGGCGGTTTGGCTCCTTCCCTTGTCTCAATTTTGAGTTTTATCCTGCTTTTCGGTATCATTCCTTTTGGCGTTCCAAATAATTCAGCATACTCATTGATCAGCTTTTGTGCTCTGGAATTGACTTGTTCCTGTTGGATATTCATCATCGTATTTGGGGTGTCATTCCCCAGGTCTGGCTCCTTATTAGCCAAGTTCGTCGTCTCCAAGGATCCTTTCCGACTACACAATTTGTCCTGTGGTTCTCCTTGACATACTCTGACGTAAACCAATTGACCTTGGTCCACCATCTCCTTTTTCTCGGTCTCGCTGGTTATATCATTCAACCACAATAAGTCCAGTCCCGCTTTTGAGGCCATTTCTCGAAGTTTCCTCATTCTTCCTCTCCCTTGTGCCAGTCGGAGGCCTTGCAATATATGGGGTTTGCAGTTCCCACTATCCTTATCCTGAATGGTATCCCATATTCTCATGCAATTGTTGACATGGTCTATTTCGTATCTCAAGTTGATATCATGCATCCATGTCTTCCCCAAGGCTATGTCGTATACGTCGAAATCGAAGACTGTAAACCAAGCTTTGTACCGGTAAGATCCAATTCTTATCGTCATAAGAATCCTTTCCCGCAACTCTCTGGCCCTCGTTTCCCCTGCTCGTGCCGTCTGAACAGTCATGTAACCTGACTTCTTCCTCCTCACCTTGACCTTGTCCTCTAATCTATACAAGAATTTCTTAGCTACAAAATTTTCTGACGCTCCATCGTCTTTTAATACATACGCAGAGAATTCTCTGCTTCGTTCCGCTGCTTGCTCGGTTTGAAACTTTACTCTACAATTGAATCTTAACAAATCGGAAGGTTCTCTGTCAATGTCTTCAATATTACATAACCTTAACAAACGGTTAGACTCTACATATTCCTTTAAACCGAGCAGCTCAGGGGTTGCCTTAGCAGCATTGTCAACCCCTCTTAGTTTTCCGACCCGTCAACGTCTACATATTCAACACTGTCTGTACCAGACTCCACATCATCTAACCCTATGCTATTAAACTTCGATCTCTTTTCCTTCTTCTTCCCATCACCTCTCTTTTGCTTCAACATGTAACAGTCCTTCTTTATATGTCCCGGTTTCCCGCACTCGAAACATTTTCTACTATTTACAGGTTTCCCATTTCCCGGCCTCTGATCCATGTATCTTCTTATCATAGCATTGAACTGTGATTCCATCTTTGATAAGGAAGTAGCTTCCCAATCCATCTCATTTGGTTGTCTTGGAGCTACCTTGGCGGCTGCTGGAGGTTGTGTCATGTTGATGAGATCCGGTGGTGTGTTCCCGATGCGATGGTTTATCGACGTGTCCATATTATCACAATAACGCATAACCCTATCCAAGGTTGGTACGTACCCGGTTTCTGCGTTATTGTCCATCCATGAGGTAAGTTGAATGTGCACGTTGGATATGGCCATATTGTTCCCACCGCGTTTCCGTTCCAGTTCTGCCGCTTTGCCAACCTTGAGGAGGTATGCCGACACCAGGGGGCGGTCTCTCTCAGCTATAATTTTCCTATTAACCTCTGTTGTATCAGGATCAATATAGCCGACAGGTTGGGGTTGTAGGATTGGTCCTCTGTCGTGGCTTGCAATTCTGATTTTCATCTGGATAGAATTGAACAAGGTATTGAATTCCCTGATAGTTTTGGATCCTATATCAAGGTCATGAAACTTTTTCTGTAACTCATGAACTGCATTATGAGGTACGAAATGGTTGAAGAACTTCTCTCTAAACTCTGTCCACGAGATGGGACTGTTGTGGTCTGGGAACGTCAACCCGGCCCATTCCTCGGCTGGACCTTTCATATAGCCTAGTACCGAGGCTGCCCATTCGGCGTCTGACCCCTCTGTACCCGTTTGTCTTGCTCTCAATGCACATAATCTCTCCACTTTGGCTAGCCAACCACCGACCTTTTCTGCAGATCTTTCACCGTGCCAGAAGTCAACTGATCCAGGTAAGAGGTGGAATCCTGTTTCTGAAGCCGTTGCCTTTCGTACTTTGAGTTCCAGTCTGTCAATCTCGAGGTTCCTATCTTGTAGTTGTCTTCGAAGGCTGTCGACGTCTCGGTGCAATTCATCGATCCTTGCGTGGCCGTCTGCAACCAGCTTGTTACGGTCCACTTGGTGTTGTTGGCGTACTGTGTTCAGCTCTGACGTGGTTGCCTCGTACATCTCTTTGTTCTTTCGAATCGCTTCCCGTTGGATGTGTTGGATGTGGGCAGCAGCATCGTGTGCAGCAGCAATGTATCTTTGCATGGACTCGAGAGTATTCCCCGCTCCTGCTTCGACAATGCTATCACGGATTGAATTGAACTCGTCGTCTCGGTCCTCAAAAGGTGTGTTGTAATCTGGCTCGAAGGGAACTTTGGTAGCGGAGGTGTTTTCTGTGTCCATTGGCTGAGACATGGTGCTGTGGTTGTGAGGTTTACGTCGAAGGAATTAGAATTACTATTAGGGGTTCGTAAAAGAACTTGGTGTTGCTACCAATATAGGCACGAAGTATAGGTAAATGAGTGTATTGTTGAGGGGATGGTGGCTACCCCGCCATCGCCTCGTTAAGTACATCAGACCGAGTCCATTACGTCATGACGACATAGCGGCAAGGTCTATTACTAATACATGCAGAGCCTCAGCTCTTACTAATACATATGTAATCACTCCTACATGAATATAATTCGTAGCAAAGTATCTATGCACCGTGCTATCTGATCTGATCATCTCATCTTCATCTAATCGTATCTTAGATGATCTGATCATCGTTCCCAATTAACGCCCTGCTTATTTTAGAAATCATCATCTGCGTTCCATCATGATACGGGGTCAGCCAGCTGTAGAGTATACGTATACTCGTACATGCATGATTCTGTAACGCAGCCTCCCGCGCCAAACGAAGCAACGAATATGCTCTGCCACGTCTGTCAAGAGATCACTCTTGAAAAACTTGCCTCCGCAAAGTACCCAAACTACTATGTCCTCTATGACACCTACTACGAACTTGCCCAATCAGCTGCGAGCTGTGACCTTTGCCGGTTAATCCACTCCACATGCGAAACAGACGTCAGATGGGATTCAGACTGGGTGCTGCTTGCCAGAGAGAAAGGCCATGATTCCGTTGTTAGCTTGCACATGTCTAGATGGTGCGATGATGAAACTAGCGCTAGCTATCCAAATGCAAAGCTGGAAGTTCGAATGGCTGTGACACAACCAACAGGCGGTTGCGCGTATTTCTACGCCAAAATTGATTTGTATACTCACTCAGGTACTTATCTATCAGGCCTTCATGGCTGGTTGGAGAGCTGACAGTAGGCACAGATGATCCTGCTGTTGAAACAGGGTTGATTGATTGCCGGGCTATAGCCTCACATGCGGCGGACAAAGTTGTTTTCGACCTTGCCTTAACCTGGCTGGAGGATTGTCGAGCGAATCATGCATCCTGTGTACGGCAGGTTTCCAAAGTTCCGACCAGAGTTCTCGACGTCGGCTCCGTCAAGCCGTTCCTGTATGTCTCTCCTCCAGGCGCAAAGTTTGAGTATCTAGCACTCAGCCACTGCTGGGGCGGTGTGCAAACCGCGGCAAGAACTACTCTAGCCACATTAGACGATCACATATGCGGCATCCCGATGGAAAAGTTACCTAGCACATTTGCTGATGCCGTGACGATCACACGCCGGTTGGGCTTCCGTTACATCTGGATCGACTCCCTGTGTATCGTTCAAGACAGCAAGGCCGATTGGACGGCAGAGGCCGCGCAGATGGGAGCTGTGTACCAGGGAGCAGTGTTGACCATTGCAGCAAGAGCTGCTCGGAATAGCCATGACGGAATCCTCAAGCCAAGACCCGATGCCGACACGGTGCCGGTATGCAGACTGCCGGCAGGCAAGGGGTCGATGTATTTCCGCCGCACGAGCAGAGACTTTGAAAGCGTAAATATGTTTACCACTGAGCAGCCCCTTGACACAAGGGCGTGGGTTTTCCAGGAGCGCTCGCTTGCGCCTCGGACGTTAATCTACGGGCCTCAGGGAATTGTTTGGGACTGTTGCGAGGTTTACACTTCTGAACGGGATGCCACACCAATGTGGCGAAAAGCACCCACGGATACACCAATGATACACACCATCAAGAGGTCGTTGGGCCGGATGAGCAACATCGGTGATGTCCATGAGAAGTGGCTTCAGGTGGTTGACTCCTACGGACAACGCGCCCTATCATTTGGGTCGGATAAGCTCCCGGCTCTGTCCGGTCTCGCATCCACCTTTGAGCGCATACTGCAGCCTGGCAATGATCGATATGTTGCTGGTCTGTGGTGGAACGATCTTAGGCGTGGTCTATTATGGAGCTCTGAATATTCGTCCCTCACAAAGCGCATTGACAATGGAAGCCCAAGTTGGAGCTGGACCGCGATAGAGGGCGCCATCGTGACCTTTTACGGGCCGATCCTTCCAGAGGCTGGGAGCTACTCTGCGGAGATACTTGCAGCCCATGTTTCGTGCGTCGACGAGAAATACCACCTTGGTCAAGTTCGCGGCGGCACTTTGACGGTGCGAGGGCTGGTGATAGATGTAGAAAGCTGGAACCCAAGCGACGGGGGGTATAAAAAGCCGGCTGTAGTAACAAGGGAGACCTGGAAAGTGATACTTTACTTCGATGTGGAAAAAGTTTCAGACAACCCTCCCACCGACAAAAGAAAATATATCGTGTTGCAGCTGGTGACTACTGCACAGGAGAACACTGCTGGTGGAAGCTTTCATGGACTAGTGCTCGAGCGGGTTCCGGAAGACACGAAGGAAGTCTACCGTAGAGTTGGATCGGTGACGGGAAGGGGCAAAAACCTCTGCAGTGGCTGGAAACGAAGGACTGTAAAGATTATTTAGTTGGGTCTCAGAGTACGAAAACACGCTGCAGAATTGTTCATATTTACCATGAACCCCAGAGAGATGCATGAAGCAGGTGGGCAAGACTGGCCGGAATAGCTGACCGGCGATCCGGAGCACACAACCCCGATGCCTAGAATGCCGGCGGCAACGTGAAGCGTGGATGATTGTGACCGAACTATTACTCGAACTTTGAAAAGGTCAGATAATCGTAAGTTTGATGATTTCTTGCTTGGAAACCTACGAGCAGTGAGTGATAGCCGATGCAGAAACGAGAAGGTATGTTCTGGCCCATAGGCCAAGAGAATCCGTAGGCCTATGGGTCGAGCTAGTTCAACCCATAGGCCAGCAGGCTGACCCATTGGCCAACTGTCTAACTTGGTGTATGGGTCAACCTCAATGCTAACCCATACGCCAAATGGCCTACTTGGTGTATGGGTCAACCCACAAGCCAAGTAAAGAGCGGGGATTTTCAACTTCCGACAGAGGACCACTACCCAGATGTTCAATAAAACAGTCAGTTTTTGCGCTATCACAATGATTTCTATTTCTAATTAATGCTAGAGTGATGCTGAATCCAGCCGTACTATTCAAATTCTTCCGCCATCTACTCATGGCATGTAAAGCAGATGGCAACTTCTGTGCGAGTCTCCAAAGAACAACCAAAAGTTTCCACAATCATGATCAAGCATCTTCTTCGATCGTCAAGGGGCGGGCGTGTGGGCAAAATTACGGAAAACACGCCGCGCAGCGTAATTCACGGAATAACATGCCCGCCCCTTGATAACCAAAGTTGCATGAGGCCTCCGGCGCCTGCGGAGCCTTCCTGTCGGTCACTCTTGCTATTATACAATGTTGAACGTATAATTGTGCTCAATGGCATAAGTGTGAAGTATATTGTACAGGATGAGAGGTAAAGAGCAGCAAAACAGAAATAAATAGCCTCCAGGAGACCCGGACCCAAATATCCAAAAGCGAACCATCGATGATGCAGGAAGGATTGCACACTTCAACATACAAAACCCTGGGAATAATATTTAATTTACTTGGCCTACGGGTCGCGCCCCAGCACTTGGTGTATGGGTCGACCCGCACACCAAGTGGGGAACTTAGCCTATGGGTCGACCCATAGGCCTACGGATCCTCTTGGCCTACGGGTCAGAACAGGTATATCTGAGCTCCTTAAGTATCATGTCGCTACCCGACCTCGTATAATTTGCATTGAAGACATCAAACTTCGAGGCATCTCGACGTCGATCTCATCATGTTTGCAAGTCTTTCTGAGACTTTCTTTTCCTAGGACCCAAGTCGACGGCCATCACCTCAATTTTAGATGCCGCAACCATTCTCGCAGGTCGAAGTTGACCAGACGAATAACTGTTGGTTGGTGAATTGCAGCTTCAAAACTACTAAGTAGAGTTGACATCACTCAGATCTTGTAGACATTTTAGGTCCTGGGTAGGCGGTGGATAGGTGTATGCGAAGGGAGGAGAGGTAAGATAATCTGCCGATATTATGTCTGAAGATTCGAGAGTGTGTTGGAGTAGTAGAAGCCACATTTGGGCAATCGCGTGGAACATGTAGAGCTGTAATTCTCGGGAGAGGATTATCAAGCACTAAGGTAAATGTATTTGAGTCAATTATCATTCCCAATAACGTTATTGTCAAGAACGAACTTTGAAAAATAATACTCTAGTATCGCTCGTTTCCGGAATGTGAGATTAAAAGTTATGATACCTATCTCATGCCTAACGTCCGTGAGGTAGAGGTCAAAAATAGCCCCAGATCTCAATAACACTGGGCAAACCCCAAAACATTCTATAGTATGCCGAGTCTGTAATGGTACTTTGGTTGCTAGTGAAGTTTTGGTCGTGCTGTCTTGAAAATACCGTAATGTAACCTGTGTCGTAGAATTCATTCACCATTGGTAATAGCTATTTAATCGTCAGGATTTACATGAAATCGAGCTAATAAGCAAGTTTCAGGAGTTTTAAGTCTCACCAGCTGCTAGTTTTGACTGTATTCTGGTCTTGGTAGCCATCCGAATCGATCTTTACCCCAGGGACCTCCTTGTTGTGGATCAACGATAGTTGAAGAGATGATGGTTTTGAGTAGAATAACAGGTCCATGACGTACACAACCATAAGAATTGACCATCGGTGAAAAGGTCCTATCTTCATCAACTCCAAAAGCAAGGGAAGATTGCGTTGACCTCGAACTGTCATGCTCAACCAGGTTCTAGAGACCTGGCCCCTGGGCTTGTTCATTAGAGTCTAAGGAATCCTATGAGCTGTCACGCTGATTAAAAAATACGTCCCATAACCTAGTTTATCGGTAAGAGAGCTTACTCAAGCGAGACCAGCGACGAGTTTCGAAGTCTTGAAGCTAAGGTGGACCCCGTAGACTAGAAGGAGGAGTGCACAGGAAGCGCAAGGACATAAATACTCGAAATTGCAGTTTGTGGAAACAGAATGAGGTCAAGTTTGAGATGATAGAATGATCTTTTTCAACTGAAGCTTGATTGTACAAGAGGAGATTGAAAGTGAGAAAGAAAAGCGGAAAAACCTTGAGCGAGGGGTCGAGGACCTAGATCACGTGACTGCACAGAACCGAGTGCTCGGTGGCGCAGAGCTGTCCAACTGGTCATTTATGCATGTATATAGTCATTCAGTCTTGTAGACTCCGTGCCCCACGCTTCCAGGGTGTATAGCGTTCATTTTATAAATATTCATACAAATTTACAGTTGTGTTCACGATAGCACCGGTAGTCACTCGATTTGGGTCATGCGGGCTCAGGGCTTTTGACATGTGATCGCCCTTGAATTTTACTTCTGCTGTAATACTTCTTCAATCTCACTACCTACATCCTCGAATAACGCATCATACACTTCAATGGACCGATGTTGTTTCTTCCAAATGTAGGACACCCGACGATGATTGGACGAGAAGTACTTTACGTGCTTGAAGAAGGTATGATTCAAAAAAAAGCTCGCAATCGGCTGCCTATTAATGTTAAGCGACGTAGTAGGGTCGACCGAAGGCTCACCGTTTATGTTATGGCTTACGACGGGAATTCCAGAATATCCAGAGTGTGTGACAGCCGGTTGTCGGTCGTACATAATGTCTGCAGTCAGCTTGTCAATCTGTACTAGGTAATCCCTAGGCCAGAATTATCCTCTATGCTCATGGTTTCAGTCAGCTAATATTTTTGTTCCTCTTCTTCAATTCTAGAAACACAGTTGCTGGGCCGGACACACCACTATATATCTGGATGTACTTCACAAAGCATTAAACCTGTGCTGCTTCAAGCAAGATGGTTACAGAACTATCCGGTGGAACGCTCTGCTCCTTGATTTCGTTGTACGATAGAGAACACACTTTATGTTGAAGACTACGTATTCAAAGAGGAGACGTATGGTCTTCGACGAGAAAGCTCCAGTTCTCGGTGACCCTATTTTCAAGTAAAAGGCAAACGAAGACTCCATGTATGTGAACGCAAGTCTATTTTCAAATATTATTGGAAATAGTATGGCTCTGAGATCATTAGACGTCACAGAATAGTTATACGAATACAGTAAGGCAACTGTTTGACCTACGAACTACATTTCACACAGTCCACGTACATACTGGGTGGTAGGTTGGTTCGTTAATCATAGACCACCGACTACCCATTTAGTTTGTCCCCCGCCGCCGACCAACTATACCTGAAAAAAGGCTTAGGACCATACTTCAAATGATCGGTATAGAATACAAACGTACAAGGGCTTCTTTTAAAGGTCGTGCCATTCAAAATAAATCTGACCTACTACTGTTAATAACCACCCCAACAGCACATGTAAAATACACCAATACAACAACGCACTATATCTACACTGAAGCTAATTCACACAGCAGTGTATCTAAAGGTATGCTCGCTCCCTCCTCTACAATATCCGGTCTGCTGTGAGGCACATCGTTGTGTTTCTAACCAAGCGAATGCATTCCCATGATGCACTTGTCAGTTCACGTGACAGAGTCATTCCAGTTAGTTCTTCAGCCCTCCTGCACCAAAAATACCCACCGCTGGGCTGTCATCTCGAGGGCTCGCCGATATCTATTAAAGCACCATTCCCTTCTTGCTTCATACACACTTACGATATCTATTAAAGCACCATTCCCTTCTTGCTTCATACACACTTAACTAACCATCTACCTTTTTCGACCACAGACATAACCACAAATTCCTACAACAACTGCAACCGCAACAACTGCAACCTTCGCAATTATGGGAAAAGTCTTTCCAAAAGAGATCTATCAGCTTGCTGAAGGCGTTGTCATGTGCTACGACGCCATGATGACTGACCGCAACGGTCCCACTGCCGACCTCCTATATCCCGACATCAACAGCTGGACCGCCATCAAGTTCCTCGACACTGCCAAAGCTGTCCTTCGTCTCGCCAGTGGTACAGTTCTGAAGATCACGACCGAAATCGAGAAGAAGAACGGCCGACCATTGGATCGTAACCAGTGGGATGCGAGCCAGATTCCATACACCAAATTAGCGACCTGGGAAGCGTACAAGATGATCGGTCTCAACGCTGTGGTCGTTCTGCAAGGCCACATCCAGCAGACTAAAGAATGCACAATCACCGAGACCGAGAATCTCAAAGCATGGTTGGAGTCACAGAACTTTGGACGCTGGCGCCGCAACGTAATTGGACCTGATGGGGACATAGTCGAAATCGACAGCGACAATAGCGATGATAGCGACTAAGTTGCGGTCTTGCTACATGTTTCTACAGTGTCTCGGGTTTTCCAAAGGTTCTACATCTGTTGGTATGATTACTTTGGTTCATGGCGTTTTCTTTTGATTCATGGCTGTTAGCAATTCAATCAATCACTACATCACCTCTCGTCTTTATCATAACTCAAGTGAAAATTATTATAGCCTCTACAAAATACATATCTCTATACCACGAGAATCTTGTCATTGGAACGCTTTCTGAAGTAATTTGGCACTCTCTTATTCGCCGACTGCTATTCCCTGTTGAAGAGAGCACCTCTACACAAGCTGTCACTCGTGTTTGCAAGTCGCGATTCATACCTCATTGTTCACGTGTATCTGGTGCCCATGTTGACTAGTTCTAGATCGTCTCGTCGTACGACCATTCGTTCTTCAAAAGAATTCACCGTTCATATACATCGCCGTTCACCTTTATACGCCGGCAAATCCGCCTATAAGCCAGGCAGTTCTTTTTTGCTCGAGATTATCAATAAGAATAGCTTGAACCGCCTTGATACAAATGAAGTCAACCCAACCGAATTCAACAGGTCCCAGGAGCTAATCGGACTACACGTTCCACAAACTACATTCGCTGATTCCGATATGCACCCGGAATTTTCTTATTCGGCATTCAGGCTATTTCCTAGTCATCACCAAATTTTCACCAGTGCGCATAAAAAACCTCCATGAAGAACATCGACTACCACAAAATTGATGCATGCGAAGAGTTAGATTGGATTACTGGAAGAAGGAATATTAGAATGAAATCAAACTGCTCGACTGCAGAGCTTGTTTTGCAGGGGGGTTTGGTCCTTTGGACGACGCACCCCTGGAATACTGTTTCTCACACGGTTGAAAGACATATAGCTGTCTATGGAGAGCAGTGGTAGATATATAGGTCCACCCTCGCTATCCCATCGACAGCTGAAATTTGTCAAAGTTGCTGCCGCCTTGAAACGGAAATACATAGTGGGAGCACAGACTACTCACTTTTCCTGTCAGGGTAACAAGCCACCATCTAGTCAAGATTACACATCAAGACAGCCACTCACAGCGGAGTTGATTGGTCGGTGAAACAGGAGTGGTAGTCAAAGCGTACTCTATCATTTCCAAATCTAGCCGGCAGCAACTTTGACAAATTTCAGCTGTCGATGGGATAATCTTTAATCTCCTAGATTGCAGCATCTCACCGATCCACCGACCCCCACATAACCGGCTCCACGTCGGAAATGCGCAACTTCTGTGGACTGCGAGTTTTTAAAAAAATCTTTGAAGAGCGTTTTCGGTGGGAAGCTAAGTTACTTCACGTAATTTCCTTTACCCAGTATTCAACCCCGACAAACCTCCGCGTGAAGGCGTACTTCTGCACACGGGAGATCAGTACGAGACAAAAAATCCTTATTGATTGTCCGATAAAAAGCATCTTGCTAGGCCAGACAACCAGGCCATGAATTACGTCTTGAGTTTCAGGACTTGGTTACCAAGTTGTATTATCCAGGTGCCATGTTCATCGCATAATGGCTAAGCCGGAGACGGAGACACATGAGTGGGTGGTTCGAGTTCACGGCGTGTCTTTTTATGTTATGGACCGGCTTGCTTCAAGTCCTTTGACCAGCGAGCGAGACCCACCCCACGCAGGTTACAAGGCAGGAAAATACTGTCGTCCTTCTCTCAATACGATACTATCTAAGGTAGTCGAATGAAGGGCAATTCTAGAAGAAAGCCCTGGACTATTAACGGCAAGGTTATTATCACACTTTATAATACTAAGTCATCACACAACAATACTCAATAAAAGTTTCGTACAAGAAGGATCTTGAGCTTTTTTCGTGCACAGAATTTGATCTACCTGTCAAGGAACACTCGTTGTTCCTCAGTGCACCCTTGATCTCTTTGTGTAATGCGACAACGTGCGCTTGCTCGGACATTCGAGCTGTGGTAGCTGCACAATATACCCTACTTACTCGATTGTCAAGCCCTTGAGGATTTGAGCAACTAAAGAAATATAGAGTCCTTTTATACCTTGGCCGGACATGAGAATGCGACTTCTCTAGCGATGACCAGCACCTTGTCGCACCAGACTCGTCATCCATCCGAGTGATCACTGAGTAGGCTTGCCGCCTGCGTCACGGTATATCACTCGACATATTTGTTGGATTTCAAAGTCTGGCAACAAGACAATAGACGACTGACGACATACCAGACACTGAAAACTGCAAAATTTCGTAAGAAATAGAACAGAAACTATACCAAAATATCTTCAAATCGGGGAATAACGAGTTTGAGCCGGAATATCTATCACACGGCGCCGGAAGGAAAGTTGTGACACCACATATTGTACATTTGAGCTACTCATGTCGATGTCGCGTGTCATTGGTATGATATATGTCTGTTACACCTCCCTTATCATTATCGACGGACTTTCTTTACCGACTGCGGATGAGTGTCTCCACTGTCGCGAGTGAACACACAACATTTTGAAGTACTACGGTAGCACCCGCAAGAACAGGAGAATGTCACTGGAATATATCATGCAGATCATTCTATGGCATGTCAGCCTCCTTAGGTGTAAATTTTTGAATCCCCCGTATTTTCTAAGCAGAGAAGTGGCATGAAACGCTGGAGACGTATTGTTTTGAGGAAATACAGATAAACCGGAAAACATCTATAAACGTGGGTTATGAAGCTCATTAGTCTCGCACCCAGCGGTGTCGATGAGCTCGTTCCTCGCTTATTCACTGCAAATTTAACGAAAAAGACCGAGACTGCGAACGAGACTAGAAGCTCATATGCTTGTTACTTTGCATGATATTCTTTTCTCAGCCAATGAAAACCGATCGTGCATAAGTTGCAACTGAAGAGATTCTTATATTCTTGCTCAAGAGAATATAAACCATCTTGTATACCATTTTGTACACTATTTGGCCGACAGAGTAAGTTTGAGCCTTGAACTAGCGGCCGGTGGTACGAGGGTTGCAATAAACACATATAGATGTAAAAATTATATCCACACAACACCCCTGTCATAAAAAATCTCATGCCTATCTAGTTTCATTGACATCTACCAATCATTCAGCCACCGAAGACATACGAGGACCCACTAATGCCTACTTTGATTCAATCATCCAAAACGACGTTTCTCCGAAACTTCGGGCCCTCGTCGTTATTAAAACGACATCAGACGATACGAAAAGGTTGAACTAGTGAACGCTGAAAAAAATATCTCTGTCTTCAGTATCACTGCCCCACGTCTAACTCACCATAAGATTCCTGAAAGCTGCGTTAGAAAATTCGTATGATGCCAGCGGTCTTGATCTCAACCCAATGCGCATGTTGACCGTCCATCCGAGTGATCGTTGATGCAGGGCTTCTTCCGTTCTCATGCAATATCACTCGCGAATGTAAGTGTATGAATAAGACAACCGATACATCCCTCGTAACCAACCTGTGAAACGGGTTCAATCGCCAGTTCAAGAACTAGGCCCCGGATACTCCAGCTATGCAAATAACAACCTCAGGCGACGCGTCGCGCGCAGGTCACACAAAACAGTCTGCATTTCCTAGAGTCCTAGAAAATACGTCCATCACATAGAATTTCTATTGGCTCAAATTAATTCGTTTTCTGTAAGCACACCGATATCAATTGCTTTGCTGGCCTATCGGCTGCGGTCGGAATGAATATTCTCAGCGCAGTGGGTCACTCGGCATGTGGATTGCAGAGTCCATAGTATTGGGTCTTTGATAGAACCTCTCGGAAATCGTGCATGTCAAAGTTGGGCCGTGGTAGGGCGAAATTTTCGATTTAGATCGTGTTTACGTTTCGATGCAGTCTCATGGGCCGTACCCACCTGTCCCTTCTCGGCCCTCGTCCCGCGTGTGTATCCAGGAACCAATAGTTAAATATACGACCGGCTACATACGAGAGATATCGCTACAGCCGGATATGCTGTGGCATCTAGATTTTGAGTTGTGTGGGCTGGGAGAAGGTAGAGTGTGGGTGCTTAAAGCGGTGGGATGGGATGGAGGATCTAGCGGTTTGTAGTAAGATGGGGCTTGGTGGTACGGCTGTGCCATGATTGACGGGTGAATGGGCGGAAAGTGAGATGTGTTATTGGAATTTTCGGTTTTGCTTTCCATATCACTCGGATTTAAGTACTGTACTTAGGGTCAGGTCCAAGAGCAGTCCACCGCCCTTTTGCTGCTCCTCTCTTTCTCTTCGTTTACACTTCACCTCGCTAAGAACACAATCATACTTTCATCTAGAACATTATCAGTAGCAAGATCTTGAACTCAAAATCTCATTCGACTAACCCGTTACCCTTTCTATTCGTTTCTTTCACAAGCTTGGCTTGCAATTATGAAAACATCGCCAACGTCCAAATTAGAGATGTCTTGAGGCTGCTGCTCTTCAACCGTGACTTAATAAGAAGTTTCCGCAGTACGTCATTCTACACCCGCTATTACAATCTCATAACGAAGTTATATCATGGCCTTTCTCTCCCCGATTCTTTCTACTATTGCTATTGTATCGCGTTGTTCCTATACTAAAACTTTACCGTTCTGGAAGTCGACTTTAAGACTAGTGTTTTGCTCGAGTATCTTAGAATTTCAGTGCTGTGCCCATGGCGAGTGAACTGCAACACCCAAGGTACACATTGCCAGCATGGTGTCAGCATGGTGGTATTCCTTACTGCTACTTTATCATGAGATAATCCAGCATCTCTGACCCTGTCTCTTCTAGTACACACTTCATCTTACACCGAGAACGATGATACGTTCATCTCCAACATGATTCACCTTAGTTATCCGCTGCAAGGAACCATAGCAGACATCAATTCCGCCGCTCGCTGTTCCATGCAGGTTGGCCAGCAAGTCCGTTACTCAATACCTGCACTCTTTTACTCTCGCCCTACATGCTCCAGTACCTGCAACACAAGCACTAGCCTCCGACCCGTTACCCCAATACCGCCCCTCTGGCAAGCATCTTCCGTCTCTCCCCTCCGAAAAGCCATCCCCACCCCCACCCAACTCCAACAGCGGCCACCAGCGCCCCTCCAATCCACCACTCCGCCACTACAGCCTTCATCACTAGCGCCGTCGCGGTGACTACGAAAGCGACAGGCCACACCGTCCGCACCTCTACCTGCTGCTGCTCTCCCCATGCCTCTCGCCCGACTCCGGCTCTTTGGTCTCGTCCCTGGCGCCGCCGCAGCACCAGCGCCCCCGCCGCTGTCGCAGCATACACGGCATACTCCGCAGCGCCCTTAAACGATAGCAAACCGTTGAAAGAGCCGACTAAGATGTAAGCGCAGCTGATGAGCGCGTTGAAGATCATTGCGGGACTACGCATGTGTCAACTCTGGGACGAGAACTGGATCAAGGGGCCATACACGCAGTCCTCTCGAGCCAACAGGCTCGGAAAATACCCCGCCGCCGCCGCCTCGGCTGTGACGCGCCCGATGCCGAATACGCTGCTGTTCAGGGCGCCGAGACAGCTAGCGGCTACGAGCCCGGCGTACACTGTGGCGCCAGCGGGGCCGAAGAGGGCGCGCCCGAAATCCTGGCCTGAATATCAGCACGGGGCTAGGAAGGGAGACAAGAGGGGACGTACCACTGCCGCAGTCCTGGTCTCCACCAACGTTTGCGCAGGCAGCACACGGTAGAGCGCGGCGTTGGCGCCGACGAAGGCGGTGATCACGAGCGGCATGGAGGTATGGGTGATGCGCGGCAGCAGGCGGGGCGGGTCGTACAGGTCGGCGGCGACGAAGCCAATCTAGGGGGGTCTGTCAGCACACCTTCCACATACCCCCTCCACCTGCGCCACACCACTGCCGGCTCACCCGCCTCGCCCGCTTTTGTGCGCACTCACCGTTTCCCACCCGCCGAATGCAAACAACGCACCAAACAGCGCCTTCGAATAATCGACATCCCGCTCGCCACCGTCTCCCGCGTCCATGCTGCCGCCCCATAGCGCCCCCAGGACCACAATACTCCCCACGGCCAACGCCTTCCCCGCCAAAAACCCATTCGCCGCTCGCGCCCCAACAACAACACCGGCGCAATTCATCCCCGTAACACCCGCTACTGCCACCAGCGCCACCGCGCGCCTATATTGCGCAAGCCCGAGGTGCTCCGCGAGCACGAATGCAGCCATGGCGTTCGCGGCGGGCTTGGCGAGGAGCAGCCACAGTGCGCAGAACGTGCGCGACGCGACATCGCCGTATATGGTGCGCAGGTGCGAGGCGATGCCGCGCGTGCCTGGGAGCGCGAGACTCAGGGAGAGAAAGGTGGTGGCGCCGGTCCAGATTAGGAGCCCGCTGAGGAGCCACACGAGGAGGGCATGTAGGGCGGAGGGTGTGTGAGAGTAGACGACGGAGGGGGTCGCGAAGATACCCGAGCCTAGCTGGAGTGAGAGGACGAGCGCGAGGCCGTTGGTGAAGGTCAGCTTTGGAACGGGCATGGTGGTGGTGGGGCTGGGAGGGCGGATCGGGGCGTGAGTGGCGGTGTGGGCGAGAGTGTGGCTAGGCGGGATGGCGGCCACTGTCTCGGCACCGTCGTCGGTGGTGGGCTCGGGCATTGCGGGTTGATGCAGCGTGCGAGGGAGGGAGAGGGAGTTGAGAGCTTCGATGCAAACACCCACGCCCTCATCACAGGCCTGTCTATCATCATGGTTCATCTCCAAGAATTTTGCCTTTTCTCAGGAAATATGGTTTGCTCCGATGGGTGGCACACAGCTGCACACTTGGATCACGCAGAAACACCCCCAAATGAACGACCACATGCCTGCAAAATGCCCTCCAAAACGAGAGATTACTTGACAGAGTACGGAGTAACTGTCGCTCTCTGGCCTGCATCTGTCGCCGGTCGCCCTCACTCGCTCGTAACCGGGGACTCGGGTCGCATGCAGCGGTATCAGGCTAAGCTAATTCAACGCGGCCCTCTCTCCCCCAACATTCCAACCTTCTCCTGCAGGATCTGCGCTACCATCAATCGGTAGTAATTACTCTCATCGATATCACCTCCTCCCTCTGGAAGACGACCAATAACGCGTGCCGATCAACACCCCTTCCATTCCGGTCCCCGCAGTTCCTGTCGCTCGCCATCGCCTTCGTCATAGCGAACATCACATTGCATCTAGCTTGCATCCCCCTGTACCGATATTGATTATGCAGATTTGGGCGCTATCGGTGGTTGCACTGCACGAATACGAAGTCTGCAGTTTGCATCTGCAGGCGTGGGGGGCTTGCCGAGGCCTGCGAGGTAGAGGTTGGTTGTGTGGTTGTGGAGACGCACCTGTGCACGGGGCTGTTGGAGGGATGAGGGCGTGTGGGTAGATGGAGTTGGGGAGGGTGGGTGAAGAGGTGAAAGGCGAAGGGTGGGTGGGTGAATTGGAAGGAAGCGGGAAGGAGTGGTAACCACCACCGGCCGCGAGTAACAATGGCTGAAGTAAGTAACGATAAAAACGTGAGTTTCTGGTCGCTACTACGCCCTTTCACAACCTGTGTCTTCGTGTCTGCGGTGGGCGTGTTTCTCGTTTCTCGATAGTTGCAAACTGAGAAAGATTGATAAGCTTGTTGAATAAACACCGCTGCAGCGTGTGGGATTCACACAGCTGTGTTGCACATCAGAGAGTCGCGACACATCAATCGGGCCCAACACCACCAGCCACAAACCACAAATAAAGGAGCGAATGCGTAATCCGCCTCGCGTCCTATTGATGCAATCTTGCTCTCTCGAACCGGAAAAGTGGATCTTGTACGAAATGAATATTTATCCCCACCACTGTCTGCTCGCCCTGCCAAGACTGGGCATTTCCGGTCGGCGAGCCACAGCCAACACCAGTCCATCCTGTCAACTTTCCGTCAAAGCTCGATGATTCCCTCGTGATGATCATGTGTAATGAAGAAGATTATGTAAAGTGAGTTCCGGCTTTAAGCTTTGCTAACAGTGCCAAGCCACCGGTGCATTGTGACCTAGGAATCCTCCAAAATCTTACCTGCAACCTTGACGGTCAACACTGTGGAATTGCACCACGTGGTGCAATCACGTGATACAATCACGTGGTACAATCACGTGGTGCTGATAAGATTGCGGCTCATCGGAGCATTGCCCGAACTCCACAAAACTCAAGTGAATTTTAAAACTCAATGCCATTGCTTGGCAATGGAAGTTAAAAGGGAAAAGAACACTTTGTAAATAGACATCACCGACAAGAACAAGCGAGAAGGTTTAGCTTTGACTATCTGATAAACTGATAAACTCTATTTTGTGACTCATTCATCCAAGCTTTTGAACTCTACTTTTGACAGATTAAGAGTCTCAGCTCTCTACTCGACTGAGCTGGTAAAATTCGTCAGAAAATTGAAAGTTTCCTCCCACCCGCCCTAGCAATTGTTCACGATGGTGTCAGGATCGTTTAGAACTTCGACAGGCGGTAAAATGGATCCGTTGGATGGAATGAATTACGGTCGATGGTCCACGGTAGTATCCATAGCCCTGCAGGTCGACAAAATCTGGGATGTACATCAGCAAAAAACCCGGTCGCGCTCAGCACTGTGAGCGCACTGAGCGCACTGAGCGCAACCCACCACGCATCGAGCTTGAGCGGTAATTTGGATTCTCGGTGCGCTCAACGGCAACCAGAGTCGCCTCGCGCTCAAGCGAAACCCGTGACGGCCTTCGATGGACAGCATCCAGAGACGCCTTCCATTCGAGCGGACTGAGAATCCAAATTACCGCTCAAGCTCGATGCGTGGTGGGTTGCGCTCGACGGCATCCAGAGTCGTCTCTCGCTCGACGGCATCCAGAGTCGCCTCTGAGTCGCAGTTTTGGATCTCGCGATGGTTTACAGATTCTTTGATTGAGTGCAACTTAAGCGCTTATTCAGCGGTTTTATTATGCTATGTATGCTATCTAGACTATATACAGAGACGGATTCTATGGAAAGCTGCTTGGTCGTAGATCGTCGAATCTTAAAGGATTCGGCCTTTTTTTAGGGAACGCTGCTTGATCCTAGCAATCGTCAGATCTTTAAGGATTCGGCCTTTTTTTAGGGAACGCTGCTTTGACATAGGATTAGCCGATAGTCTAAGGATTCGGCCTTTGCATGGAACGCTGCTTTGACATAGGGTTGGCCGATAATCTAAGGATTCGGCCTTTTATTATGGAATGCTGCTGTGACAGAGGATTGGCCGATAATCTAAGGATTCGACAGATCTAAAAGATTCGCTGCTTTGACAAAGGATTGGCCGATAATATAAGGATTCGACAGATCTAAAGGATTCGCTGCTTTGACAGAGGATTAGCCGATAATCTAAGGATTCGACAGATCTAAAGGATTCGCTGCTTTGACAAAGGATTAGCCGTTTGACAGAGGATTGGCCGATAATCTAAGGGTTGGCCGATAATCTAAGGATTCGGCCTTTTATTATGGAATGCTGCTGTGACAGAGGATTGGCCGATAATCTAAGGATTCGACAGATCTAAAGGATTCGCTGCTTTGACAAAGGATTAGCCGATGATCTAAGGATTCGACAGATCTAAAGGATTCGCTGCTTTGACAAAGGATTAGCCGATAATCTAAGGATTCGGCCTTTTATTATGGAATGCTGCTTTGTCGACGGATCGTCGAATCTTTAAGGATTCGGCCTTTGCATGGAACGCTGCTTAGTCTTTATTCTAGCAGTATGAGCTGTATTCATAGTCAGTATATATGGTCATGATAAGGTGGCTTTAGTAGAGAATACAGGTGTTTGACGGCAAGATGTCGGTCGCGATCGTGTTGATGGGCGCTGGTGTGCAGTTTGGCATTTGTGCTGTTCACTTTGGTAGAGTCGTCCAACTCAGAGCGAAAAAGAACGAACAAAGCAGCGGGGGCATTGAACCACCCTTTAAAACTCAGGGGGCAGACGGCTCGGGCGGGGTAACTATTAGCGTGCAGATTTTTCACCGCCATTTTCTTGGCTCATTTCCGGTCTGTGAAACCCCTGCAATGAGGTCAGAGCAACGCCAAGAACGCCGCCGAGTCATGTTTTGTGTCACGGAAGTCGCCGCGCAGGAGTGGTTTGCTGCGTAGATTGCAGCTAAACCAGTGTATTTGTGAGAACACGTCAGTTTTCGCAAACTTTACAATGTTTGTCTTTGCAGTTTTGAACTTTGGTCGAAATACAGCTGCCAACCACACAACAGCACCCGAGCATTGTGTCCAAACCTTTTGAAGGTGAGTTAAACACCCTCAGATTACTGTTTAATTATTAATATTTGCAGTTCTAGACCTGGATAAAATCAAACACCGCGAATTCGATCCTTTACAATGAAGCTCTCCAGCACGATCGCGACCGACATCTCGCCGTCAAACACCTGTATCCTTTGGACGATCGACGACTAAGCAGCAATCCTTAGATTATCGGCCAATCCTCTGTCACAGCAGCATTCCATAAAAGCGTCGAATCCTTAGATTATCGGCCAATCCTCTGTCAAAGCAGCGAATCCATAACAAAAGGCCGAATCCTTAGATTATCGGCCAATCCTTAGATTATCGGCCAATCCTTAGATTATCGGCCAATCCTTAGATTATCGGCCAATCCTTAGATTATCGGCCAATCCTCTGTCAAAGCAGCGAATCCTTAGATTATCGGCCAATCCTCTGTCAAAGCAGCAAATCCATAATAAAAGGCCGAATCCTTAGATTATCGGCCAATCCTCCGTCAAAGCAGCGAATCCATAATAAAAGGCCGAATCCTATAAGATCCGTCGAATCCTTAGATTATCGGCCAATCCTCTGTCAAAGCAGCGAATCCATAATAAAAGGCCGAATCCTTAGATTATCGGCCAATCCTCTGTCAAAGCAGCGAATCCATAATAAAAGGCCGAATCCTTGGATTATCGGCCAATCCTCTGTCAAAGCAGCGAATCCATAATAAAAGGCCGAATCCTTAGATTATCGGCCAATCCTTAGATTATCGGCCAATCCTCTGTCAAAGCAGCGAATCCATAATAAAAGGCCGAATCCTATACGATCCTTAGATTATCGGCCAATCCTCTGTCAAAGCAGCGTTCCATAGCAAAGGCCGAATCCTTTAGATCCGACGATCCGGCGACTTAGCAGCTTTCCATAGAATCCGTCTCTGTATATAGTCTCTGTAAATAGTCTCTGTATATAGTCTAGATAGCATACATAGCATAATAAAACCGCTGAATAAGCGTCCAAGTTGAACTGAATTAAAGAATTGTCGCATGTGCAAACCATCGCGAGACTGGATGCCGTCCATCGGAAGGCGACTCTGAATGCCGTCGAGCGAGAGGCGACTCTGCATGCCGTCGAGCGAGAGGCAACTCTGGATGCCGTCCACCGAGGGCCGTCACGGGCTCCAGTTGAGCGCAATGTGTCGCAGGCCGCGCTCAGGAAGCTGAGCGCGCCTGAGCGTAGCTGAGCGCGCTGGCTCCAGGTCTGGTCTCCAAGCGGCCCTGAGCGCAGCGGAGCGTGCGACCAGGGACGGGGTTCGCTAGTCGGATCTGCTGAGCGCTGCTGAGCGTACTGAGCGGCTCGGTTGCACGGTGCAACGGCCGAGCGGTACTTGATTTTTTGCTGATGTAGTATCTGGGAAACTACCTATGCCAATTGAACCTAAGAAGCAGCCAGCGGTTGACCAAAGCTTGCCTGCTGATCTCAGGGCCGAACAACAGTCTCTCTACGATCGTATTATGGCTGTCTACCCTGCCAACAAAGCAAAATACGATGCTGAGATCGTTGCGTGGACTGAGGCTGACACCAAAGCCAAGGCTATTATAGTCCAAGCCTGCACTTCAGCAATTGGTGACAAGATTGAGAAGAAAGCCACTGCACAAGAAATGTGGACTGCATTGAAGCTCCGTTATGACATCAGCTCGACGGACTCTGGTAGAGCTGCTTTGAGGAACGAGTTCGACTCTACTATGCTTGGTGAAGATGAAAGTATTGTGGATTACTTGGATAGACTAGAGTCTATGGCCAATACCCTGGCTGGAACCTCCGAAGAAGTCTCTGAACATACGATGAGGACCAAGATCGTCAAGAGTCTAGGAGAGAATTGGAACGGGATGATGTATCATGCGACGATGGACGGTCCTGACCTGGAACAGCTCAAATTTCGTCTTCGCAATATAGAGCAGACACACCATGTGCTGACCAATGCACAGAAAGTCGTGAAACCAGCCGCTTCTCAGGTGACTGCGTACAAGACTCAAGCCGTCTCCAAGGAACCGTTTAGACCTGCCGTATCTGATCCATACGAGAATACGTCCACACAACGCAACAAGAACCAGGGCATGGTGCCCTATAACCAAGTGAAGCGTATATGGTGCGACCTCCACAGGACATCATCACATGATAATGCGGACTGCCGGGAACAACAGAATGGTCACACCCCATATCAGTTTAGACGATCATCTGGCCCTAGACCACATTACAATGGGAGAGCACCAGCACCGGCTCCTGTCGACAGTAATATGATTGGTAATATGGTTCAGCAGCAACTCTTCCAAGCACTGTCGTCTATGGTAAATACAAACGGAAAACGGCCTGCCCAGAATCAACAGCCGATGGGATACATCCAGAGGGGAGCTCCAGGTACAGAACACAGCAATGCTTATAGACATGAGAAGCATTGCTACTACTGTGGCAGGGACGATCATTACATTGCGGATTGCCTCTCTAGGAAGGGAGATGAGGAGAAAATGCAAATGATGGCTTGGAGGCCGCAGATGGCACAGGGATCGACTGCATTGGCTATTATGGGAAGTTCCTCGTCGGACACTCAACCACAACCTGTGCACTATATGCCTGCACCGGGAACTCTACCAAATGCATCACCATATGGATCCAATGCTCGTGACATTGGTCCACAGCCTAAGATGCATTGACTGGCCGGCACCTCCCACGTGCACTTTACGCTGTCGGATATAGATAAGGCGAGTCAACTAGGTTCGTTTGTGGTTGACTCAAGGGCTACTGACTGTATATTTAATAATGCTTCTTTATTTGATAAGCCCTTGCAAAGGTGTAATGTTGTTCTCAATCTTGGGGACGGATCGTGGGTGGTGCTTAATGAGTGTGGAAATGTATTGTTTAATGGGTTCTATTTGTTTGGCTTGCTTGCACCTAACTTTAAGGTTAACTTAGTTTCTATCCCCTATTTAGATAAGAGAGGCTGGCGGACTACATTTTATGGCGGTAACTGTGTAATTGTAGATGGAGAAGGAATCAGGCGGATCACAGCTGAATTGGTGGATGATTTATATGTTGTCAATCCTATGTGTCTACCAAATGTATTGTGTGCTAATGGTGTTGCGAATGGTGGGATCAATGGTTTCTTCAAAGAACCTTCTAGCTCCTTTGCTTTGGCCACGAGACGGGCTACAAGGAATATGCCGAGCGAGGTGTGGTACTCACCGGATCCAGAGGCTATACTACGAGGGGCCAGGAAGCAAAGAAGACATGAGTCTAGGACGGCCTTGCGAATGGTGCATCAATCTCTCCCGGCGGAAAAGGTGGTGTCCACAACGCTGTGGGACTACAGATTGGACTTGGACTCATCATCTTCGGAAGAAGCAACATCTGGGAACAAGATCAAATATACTCTGGATGAGTCTGTCTTGGTCAGTCAATCACGTCGGGTATTAGCGGCTGTTCGCTCTCAGAGAAAGTCGGCTACTGGTAAGGTATCATTCCAGACGTGGCACAAGAGGCTGGCCCATTCTAATACTGGAGCAATAAAACGGGTTCCAGTGGACAAGCACAACATTGAAGCTGTGGCCAATGATACGGATATGCAGCAGTGCGAGATCTGCATTGCTTGCAAGATGACACGATCTTACAATAGAAAGGTCCCCAGGGAGAGAGCAGATGAACCTCTGGAACGAATTAACTCGGATCTTTGCGGTCCCATAGCACAGCACAGCTTCAGCAACGTCTCCTACTATGTTGTGTTTGTCGACGACATGACGAGGTACGTATGGGTATACTTTTTAGAATCAAAGAAGGATACGAAGAAAGCTTGGGAACACTTGCGAGCCTGGATGCACCTTAACTTTCCACAGCACGTGACCAGGATTTTCAAGTCGGACAATGGCGGAGAATTCCAAGGTCTCCTAGTATCTCTGACTAATGCAGGGATCACTTGGGAAAGGTCCCCGCCGTACTCACAAGACAAGAATGGAGCAGCTGAACGAATGATAAAGACGCTAAACTCGAAAGCAAGATGCTTATTACACGAAGCTCAACTTCCACTATTTTTCTGGCGATAGGCCATTGAACTGGCAGCTTATGTGTATCAGAGAACTCCGCAGCAACGGTTGGATTGGAAAACTCCGTACAAGCTGCTTTGGAAAGAGACTCCTTCACTTAAGCACTTGCGAGTCTTTGGATGCAAAGCCTACATTTACGACCCTCCAGAGAAAAGATCAGGAAAGTTCGCGCTGCATGCACGAGAATGCATTTTTCTAGGATACGTTCACAGGTGCAAAAGCATATGGAAGTTTTGGGACATTACGATGAAAAAGGTTGTAGAATCGTCGAATGTTGTCTTCTGTGAAGATATAAAAGGATCATTCGCAGACATTGACCCGACCACTGGTTTGGCCAAACCATACGCGTTGGTGCCGCTGGATACTGACGGTTATGAGTTGGTGCCTGCTAAGAAACTTGTCTTCGGAGGAAGACCATACATCAACGTTGACAACTCTGATACCGGGACGAAGCAGTGTGCATTGCTTGCAAACGTGGCTCGTGACGAGGATACGTACGATGATAAAGGCAAAGAATCGCCTCCTGAGGGAGTGACTAATGCTGGCGATAAGGAAGAGGATACGGTGGATGAATCTGGCGACGAGCATAGCATATACGGATCTGCCAAACACTCAGAGGCCAGGAGGAAGTGGAATAGGCAAAACATGAATAGACAGATCGACACAGAGCCAAATCCAGCTGAGATCTCAGCACTGATAGACTACAACACCACGTCAACTTATAAGGATCCTACGTCCATAGAAGCAGCACTAAAATCTTCTGAATCGCAGCACTGGACGAGAGCCATTAAGGCTGAGTATGACTCCTTGTGCGCGCATGACAAGTTTAGCACCAGTAATATCATGCCAACTGACTGCATCCCAATACGTGGATTCTGGCTTCTGAGGAGAAAGCTAAATGAGAATGAATCGGTGAAGTACAAAGCAAGGTTCGTCGTCTGTGGAAACTGACAGAGACCTGGATACGACTACGATGAGGTTTATGCACCGACGGCCAGGTTTGCTACATCAGGAAAAAATCCGTCTCCTTATTAGTCGTCCGGACGACTTGGGCGACTTGGGCGACTTGGGCGACTGCGGAGCATATCGAACAAAAATGCCCGCGTAGCGAAGTGGGTTGCAGTGGAAACGCTCCCGTGAACGGGCCTGCACGCCGGTGTGTGCCGTCAACCCAATTTAACTCACCGTAATGCCGGTGAACTAGCCTGCAGGCCGGACCGCTCCCCTGAACTAGCCTGCAGGCCGGACCTTTCAGCGACAACACTCGCTTGCCGACTAATTACAGGGAGAGGTTCCAACACGCGGGCTGCTTTATGGAAGATGACTGCACGCGGGCTACTTTATGGAAGATGACTGCACGCGGGCTGCTTTATGGAAGATATCCGCAGTTCGGATGGATTTATGGACAAACCAGCAGATGGATCACAGCGGCTATTGGCGCTTGCGCGGCAAGGAGAAATTATAGGTTTAATCGAGGGTTTTATTATGCTATCTATGACTATATGCTATCTATGACTATATGCTATCTATGACTATATACGCGATATTCACGGTATTCACGGTGCTAATGACCGTCAGATCGGCTGGCCAGCGTCGAATCTTTGAGGATTCGACGCTTTTTTATGGAAAGCTGCTTTGTCGACGGATCGTCGAACCTTTAAGGATTCGCCGCTTTTTTATGGAATGCTGCTGTGACAGAGGATTAGCAGATACTCTAAGGATTCGACGGATATCTATAGAACGCTGCTTTGTCGACGGATCGTCGAATCTTTGAGGATTCGACTCTTTTTTATGGAAAGCTGCTTTGTCGACGGATCGTCGAATCTTTGAGGATTCGACGCTTTATTATGGAATGCTGCTTTGACAGAGCATTGGCCGATAATCTAAGGATTCGACGCTTTATTATGGAATGCTGCTTTGACATAGGATTAGCCGATAGTCTAAGGATTCGTCGGATATTATAGGTTTCGAACCTTTTTTATGGAACGCTGCTTTGTCGACGGATCGTCAAATCTTTAAGTATTCGACGCTTTTATGGAATGCTGCTTTGACATAGGATTAGCCGATAGTCTAAGGATTCGTCGGATCTTAAAGGATTCGACCTATTCTATAGAATGCTGCTTGGTCGCGATATTCACCGGATTGACGGTGCTAATGACCGTCATATCGGCTGGCCATCGATGGATCTTAGGGATTTGAGCAGTATGAGCTGTATTCATAGTCAGTATATGTGGTCATGATAAGGTGGCTTTAGCAGAGAATACTGATGTTTGACGGTGAGTTACAGTCGCGATCGTGCTGGGGAGCGTTGGTGTGCAGGTCGGCATTTGTGGTGTTCACCTCAGCAGAGTTGTCGAACTTAGAGCGAAAAAGATTGAACAAGGCGATGGGGGCATTGAACTACCCTTCAAAACTCAGGGGCAGACGGCTCGGGCGGTGTGACTATTAGCGTGCAGAGTTTTCACCGCAATTTCCTTTGCTCATTTCCGGTGGGTGCAGCCCCTGCAATGGGGTCAAAGCAGCGCCAAGAACGCTGCCGAGTCATGTTTTGTGTCACGGAAGTCGCCGCGCAGGAGTGGTTTGTTGCGTAGATTGCAGCTAAACCAGTGTATTTGTGAGAACATGTCAGTTTTCGCAAACTTTACAATGTTTGTCTTTGCAGTTTTGAACTTTGGTCGAAATACAGCTGCCAACCACACAACACCACCCGAACATTGTGTCCAAACTTTTCGAAGGTGAGTTCAACACCCTCAGATTACTGTTTAATTATTGATCTTTGCAGTTCTAGACCTGGATACAATCAAACAACGCGAATTCGAACCTTTACAATGACGCTCCCCAGCACGATCGCGACCGACATCTGGCTGCAAATATCGGTATTCTCCGCTGCAGCCCCCTTATCATGACCATATATACTGACTATGAATACAGCTCATACTGCTGGAATCAAGCACATTCACGATGAATCCCGCGACCAAGCAGCAATCCACAAAAATGGGTCGAATCCTTTAAGATTCGACGATCCGGTGACTAAGCAGCAAACCCATAAGAATAGGCCGAATCCTATACGATCCGACGATCTACGACAAAGCAGCTTTCCATAAAGCGTCGAATCCTTAAAGATTCGACGATCCGTCGACAAAGCAGCGTTCCATAAAAAAGTGTCGAATCCTTAAAGATTCGACGATCCGTCGACAAAGCAGCGTTCCATAAAAAAGTGTCGAATCCTTAGATTATCGGCCAATCCTCTGTCACAGCAGCATTCCATAATAAAAGGCCGAATTCTTAGATTATCGGCCAATCCTCTGTCACAGCATCATTCCATAATAAAAGGTCGAATCCTTGAAGATCCGTCGACAAAGCAGCATTCCATAACAAAAGGCCGAATCCTATAAGATCCGCCGAATCCTTAGATTATCGGCCAATCCTCTGTCAAAGCAGCGAATCCATCATAAAAGGCCGAATCCTTAGATTATCGGCCAATCCTCTGTCAAAGCAGCGAATCCATCATAAAAGGCCGAATCCTTAGATTATCGGCCAATCCTCTGTCAAAGCAGCGAATCCATCATGAAAGGCCGAATCCTTAGATTATCGGCCAATCCTCTGTCAAAGCAGCGAATCCATCATAAAAGGCCGAATCCTTAGATTATCGGCCAATCCTCTGTCAAAGCAGCGAATCCATCATAAAAGGCCGAATCCTTAGATTATCGGCCAACCTCTGTCAAAGCAGCGAATCCATCATAAAAGGCCGAATCCTTAGATTATCGGCCAATCCTGTGTCAAAGCAGCGAATTCATCATAAAAGGCCGAATCCTTAGATTATCGGCTAATCCTCTGTCAAAGCAGCATTCCATAGAATAGGCCGAATCCTTTAAGATCCGTCGATCTGACGGTCATTAGCACCGTCAATCCTGTGAATATCGCGTATATAGTCATAGCATACATAGTCATAGATAGCATAATAAAACCCTCGATTAAAGAAACTCTCTCCATATGTGCGATGAATGAACAAACCGGCGATGAATGAATGAACCGGCGATGAATTAATAAACCGGCGATTCAACCATAAAACCGGTGAATATGCCCGTACATACGGCCTGACATAGGATCGCGACTTTACAGGCGTACAATGCACTGCTGCTGTATCGAGGGCGACCTGTCATGTGTGGCAACTTTACGCTGCGATACGAGGAGTGTAGGAGCCTTCGCTAAAGCGTCGCGACCGTTGCACTCTTATATTAGATCCTGGCAACCGTTGCACCCTTATATTAGATCCTGGCAACGGTTGCACCCGTACAGAAGACCCTGGCGACACAGGCGACTCAGGCGACATCTAAAGTAAAACGGTCCGTATCTAAGGAGGCCGATCTTAAATAAGGCAATATTTTTTCCTGATGTACTCTCAGGATCATACTATCAGAGTTGGCAAAGCACAAGAATTGGAAAGCATCTCATTTAGATGTCAAGACTGCTTTTCTTAATGCAGACGTGGATAGAGACAACATATGGGTATCATTCCCGCCAAGCACGCGGATGGTGATACCAAAAGCGGCAAGCCTGGTGCGGCTAAAGAAGGCGTTATACCGACTGAAACAAGCTCCTATGCTATGGTATAATCAAATTGATCAAGCCATACGCAGTCTAGGCCTGCAAAAGTGCAGCTACGAATCCACTTTATATCTGGGGAATGGTCATCTGATACTACTATGGGTTGACGATATCCTTTATATCAACTGCGATCCTGACAATCCTGAGACTGACCATACGATTAAGGATCAATTGCTGGCGCTATTTGAGATGAGAGATCTTGGTTCCCCGACCAGATTTCTTGGTTTTGACATCAAAAGGAACGAAGACCACAGTATACCTTTGGCTCAAAGACATTATATTGAAGCTATGGTGGAGAGGTATGCCATTGTGTCGCCAAGGAAGGTCTGGACTCCTATGAACGTATCCGTCGACTTGGATAATAGGGATTGCTTGGACGCTGCACTCACGGACAAAGAAAGGAAGCTTTATCAGGCAATGGTTGGTAGCCTGATGTATTTGGCGGTGGCCACTCGTCCAGACTTGGCATATACCATTAGCAAGCTAGCGAAGTATATGTCCTTCCCTCTACGTATGCACATGACGGCGGTGCGTCACGCTATGCTATACGCAAAAACCACTAAAGATAGACACATCAAGTATCCGTTGGACGACCTAGGAGGGTTAGTCGGATATAGCGACAGCGACTGGGCAGGAGATACAGCTACCAGGAAGTCCTACTCAGGTGTAGTATTCCTTAATAATACTAAACCCATTTTCTGGCAGGCAAAGCAACAGTCGGTGGTGGCCAGATCGACGCTCGAATCTGAGTTTATAGCCGCGTCGTTGGCGGCGAGGGAATGCTCGTGGAACAGGCTAGTATTAGGAGAAATAAAGAGAGCCACTAACCAGCCCATCGATGGTAATCTGACGAGGGTCAAGATGTACTGCGATAATCTTGGTGCTTTGAAAGCTATACACACTGGAGTCTTCAAATCGAAGACAAAACATATAGGAGTAGCTTTACGCACTGTGTGCGATGATCACAACAATGGCGTCATTGACGTGCAATATGTGCAATCTGAGGGAAATGTTGCGGATCTGCTGACCAAAGCTTTGAGTATTACTAAGTTGAAGAACGCTTTATTACTGAATGGACTGTATGAAGGGGATGATAAAGAAGATGGACCTATTGTTTCACAGGACTGATGATTGACATTTTTATGGGCCGATTGTCGGCGAGGAAGACGGACTTGTTGCAAAGCAGTGCTTATTATGTGGTTTTGTCCTTTTTGTATTGACTGACTGGTGGATTTTCTTGTGTTTAGTTTCGCGGACAACACTCCGCAAGGTTGTGTGGAATTGCACCACGTGGTGCAATCACGTGATACAATCACGTGGTACAATCACGTGGTGCTGATAAGGTTGCGGCTCATTGGAGCATTGCCCGAACTCCACAAAACTCAAGTGGATTTTAAAACTCAATGCCATTGCTTGGCAATGGAAGTTAAAAGGGAAAAGAACACTTTGTAAATAGACATCACCGACAAGAACAAGCGAGAAGGTTTAGCTTTGACTATCTGATAAACTGATAAACTCTATTTTGTGACTCATTCATCCAAGCTTTTGAACTCTACTTTTGACAAACACATCCCGCCCTAGGCGACTCCACTCCATCGCACTCGCTACCAACTCCTCTACAGCCCGTCCGAAAGAAAATGCTCAATTCTGTCTATTGAATTCAGCATTTCAGCACCAGTGATCACTCGCTATCCATCATTTACTCAAGTAAAAGTTTCGATCTTGGCTTTCATCGCTATCCTTCCGTAGATAAGATGTGTTCCTGTCCTCTCCCTCGGTGACTAATCTAAATAAATCTAGTAGACGTATAGAATATATCCTGTCACGACAACTCCGACAAAAATAACATGCAACTTCATACATGTTTTCAACACAGCCCATCCCGACACGCCGAAGGCGAGATGTGTCGTCGATTCAAGCTTACGGCCGTAATGCCGACTACTATGTTATAGGGCCGTCCCAGCAGCCGGGGACGACTGCGGGCCGACCGGGATGCTAGCTATTAGCGGCGGGCTGCTAGTTTAGCGCCGCTGCGGAGCCGGGCCGCTTAGCTTGGCGAGCACTACGACGGCGCTGCTGTCGGCGGCGAGGAGTTTGCGGGAGTCGACTTGGAGGACTACATGAAGAAAAAATACAAATATTCACTTTTGGGAATCAAGGAACGGACTATGTGGTTGACTTTGAAAGTAGCATGTCGGATCCACGAAAATACATCTTGCTCGCGTGGACTTTCGGCAGAGGAGCAGGCGAACTCATCGAGTGGCTCAGGCGCTACATGCGCTTGACCGGAGATTCAAACAAAATCAACGGCCATTATCTAGATACGGCATATCTAAGTGGAAGTGTTGAACGTGTAAAATGTGTTCTTTGTATTTAGTGTGTGAAGTGCGCAGAATCAAGAGCAGCTTGCAGCAGAATCAAGAACCCATAGCCACCATGATCGTTACCAGACAGCACTTGGTCGCGAAGTGGACACTTTAACATGAAGATATATGACATTGAAGGGAGGTCTCTGCAAAATTGATGGCCACTAAACCGGACACCTTGACCGCTGATGACTGGGAAGAATACACGTTTCGCATGAACGAGTTCGAGATCTCGGTTCAATGTCTAGAGGAAACACTTCACGGCAGCACGCTGTGGGTAATAACGTGATACAGTGGAAGCAGGTCGAGATGTAAAGTGGAAGGTTATTGCACTTGGTATGAAAGTTCAATAGGCAAGATCCGCGACGCTCGTATCCTTTTTCACCCAGCTATCTAATCAACAAACCAGAGCAATCATGGATCGAGCGCAAGTAACTGTTGAACCACATCGTATGAATTAGTTAACCTATTTTCATACACAAATCAACTTGAAGCACCAACTTGAGTGGTTATTTCTCTATTCTTTGTTCATGCCAAACCGACCTAGCCTAAAAATATGATCTGTGACTTTTAACTGTATATGTCTTTATCTGTATTTTCGAACAAACTGTTGGTAGGATAGCAGCGTATGACCTCTATGTTGTGTACGCACCACCCGTCTTGACTTCTCAGTGTTTAACAGCAGCTTTTCGGATGGTGGTATTCAATTAATTATACAGCTTCCGTCGAGGATTTGGTGCATTTTTTGTCACTGTCCAAAATTTCAGACCGTATTTTCTGCATTTCGTCATCGTTTGGACATAATTCGTGGGCTTTTAGCTAAGCCCTCGCCAAACTATTACGAAGGCCCCATTTGCCTGTGATGGATCCGAAAGTGGGTGTATTTTGGGACCTCCGACTGGGACCCACTTTCGGAATGTCGAAAAAGACGTTGCGAGATCTGTTGTCGTCAATAGTATAACCAGATTCCCATAACAACTATCAGCAACTTCGAGAGGCTTCGAAGACTGTCCGGAAACGATCTAGAAACACTCATCGCTAGTTATTTGTATCAACATCATCATGAAACTGGATGATAAGGGTCTGGTTCGTGAATATCAGGGCAATTGACGGAAATTCAGGTGTATTCGAAACGCTCTTAAACCACGCCTTTTTAAGAAGCTATTGAATCGGTGGCGAATTAAAAGTTGCCTGTCTATCAATTTGTAACATTATCCGTGAGATATTGCAATTGTTTTACAATAATGTGAATAGTCCACTGGGACAACGTCTCCATTTGTGGAAGATGGTGGGCTGAGCCCGTGATTCTGGATATCCATCTATAACTTCGGCCAGTTTCTGAATCTCCGTTCCCCACACTAACCACTGAACCCATGGCTGACCTTCTCCCCTGCGAGATAGTCCTGCCATATCCCGACCTCGACCCCTTTCAAAGGTTCATAAATATCTCACTGTGGTACAACTCTACTAGAAATATTAATAGGACAAGAGTCCTTTGCTCCATACTAAATTGACCGAAAATCCGGTGCCATCCCTTTACCCCATACAACGTTCAACATTGGTGCCGGGTCATCCCTTTGACACATCCTTTGCTCCATACTAAATTTTGTAAATTTTCCGAAATTTTTTCTAAGTCCATTCTCTCCCTTTAACCTAAGAAAAAAGCGAATTCTATCCCTTAAACACCATCACCGGTCAAGTTTTTAGCCAGACCTGTCCATAAACGATACCATTGACCGTATACACAGCAAAACTTGTCCGTAAGCCATGCTATTGACCGTATACACAGCAAAACTTGTCCGTAAGCCATGCTATTGACCGTATACACAGCAAAACTTGTCCGTAAGCCATGCTATTGACCGTATATAGCCAAACCTGTCCGTCAGCCATGTCATTGACCGGCTAGTACAGGGCAAAACCTGTCCATAAACGATGAGTCCATTGACCAAGAAGTGGATTTAAGTACCCGCCCGACTGATTTTCCGGTCGCTTGCTCCATCTCCCGTTCATTCCACACATACGTCGCCTAAACACCACATTCTGTAAGATTTTCTTGTGAGTTTCTTTATCTACAGCTTCAAACCATGCTAACTAGCAGCTAGCTACCCACAAAGCGGTTGTTTATGACAGTAAATGCTGCCCTTAGTCTATTAGTTCCCTCGTATAGTGGTATTAGCTAACCAATACAGTATACTAGCAGCGGCAGAGCGATGAGGGGATGGCAGAACGATGGGGGGATGGCGGAGGTGACGGTACGGGAGGGGGCGGCCGCAGTTACGGCACGGCGATAGCACCGGCAGCGGCAGCAGAGAGCAGTGGCTTTATGGATAGTTTAATACATAAATAAAAGGATAACTTAAGGCATGAGCAAAGGACGGCTTGTGGCATGTCCGATCTCTTGCTTGTATAATGGATGGGTTATGCCGTGCGCACTCTTGTATGGTTAATTGGAACTTTTCCCTATCAACCAATTGTTCATCCCTTAGACACACCAAAAATTAGTATGGGAACTCATCGCTTATTTCATGTACTTTATTTGTCCTATTGACTTTACTAGTAGAGTTGAATAGCAGGTTTTAAACAGTCGCGCAGTAATCAAATATTATGGGTGAAATCTGTGCGAATAGGGCGTATACTAAAACCGTTTACTTCACGCAGTGCAAAGTGTAACTGATGCACGTTTAATGCGTCACTTACACAGCCAACTGTTTAAAGTCTGGAATGGGTCTAGTGCACACATTTCATTCCGGGTTATTTACCCTGGTGGACAAAGGTGCATCATGCATTAAACATGTTTAATCCGTTACCACTACCTGTGTAGGTTATATATACATTTGTTATGTTTGAATAACTTCTGTCACATTGCGTATTTCTCTTGGTGCATTAGAGAAATATTAAACATGCGTAATGCGTTGCCCCGCCGCCGCACCCGCTGCTGCCCCCGCTGCGGCTCCCGCTACTATCATCGTTGCTTGTTCACCCACGATCATCCTACAGGTTAGTGACGCTTGCTATGGAGCACTAGTAAAGAGAGTAGCACTTACCATCATAAGAAGCTACAACTTCAATGGGCCTTGCTGCGTACTCAAATTAGTATGAGATGAAGCTGAAAATAAAGACACTTACAAGTGAAAGCAGCCAAACACGGTGTTTAGGCGAGGGTGGTGTGGTATGAACTAGAGATGGAGAAACATTTGGCATTTTCTTCGCTATACACTATTAAACAATATTGGATGCGTGTCAAACAACGAGACTGCAGCTGGGGTAAGTAGAAACTGCTCTGGGCCTAGAACCCTTGCATGTTTTACTTAAACAATTGTGGTGGTGTTTCCATCGCAGAAACTGCTTACTTTACGCAGTTGCACCAGAATTATTGTCCCACAGTGATCTACCACCAGCGCCTTATGGCGCAGTGGCTCCATCTCACGAACGAAGATCCCCCGTCACTGAACAACCCTCCCACTCTCCCTGAAGATGTCACAATCGATATAATCAGCAAGATCGTTAATACAAACTTCGACAACCACATGGAGGCAGGTCAATTCCCAGACGCGGCTACTCAAGACCAAGCAGTCATAATGATCTACTCTGCACTGCGATTCCTACAAGCCATCGAGCAGGAGGAAAACAATCCGTTTGTGCAAGATATCGTGGATGAGACTGGAGAATGGGCGGGAGAGTTCTATTGTAGCGTTACCGTGATGGAACGGATGCTACGAGTGGAGGGGACTGGTGACATGCGTGCGTTGTGGGGGCCCTTTGCACAAAAACTATGGAACGACGGCGCTGAAAATAAAAATACGGTTCAATCAATGGAGGATAGGGCCGATGCAGAGAAGTCTGAGGAGCACAGGAAGAGTCAGGGCAACGGAAGATAGACCACAAATGCCAATGACCTTTGAGGCTATATGTGAGGGCCGGTTTCTCTTAATCCAGACAACTTACGAAGTGGCTAAAGAAATTGCCGAGCTTAACTGAATTCTCAGGTTCTAGAAATCAATATCTAGACTTAAAAAATTGCAAAATGCGTTTCTATACGCGCGCTTCTTTCAACATTTTGTTTCCGCCTTCTAGCGCTTGCTTATTGCCTTATTGCTTGTTGCAAAAATCCAGCCCAGTAGTTGACGAAGATCCCGTTTGAAGCGTCATCTTTCTTGATATTTTTCATCCCTACGACGTTCAGAGGGGTGTTGTTGAGCGTCTCACTCCGGCAGATGATCACTCAGGCCTAAATCAAGGGATAGGGACCCTCGGTCACTGCATCAGCGGCGATTCTGGTGCATTCGAAACGAGCTCGTAAACCACGGCTTTCTAACAAGCTATTCAATAGATGGTGAATTCAATATGTCGTCTGTTCATATCTCGTTAATATATTGCCGTTGTTTGAAAATCATGTGATTAGTCCATTGGGACAACTATGTTGGTCTGTGGACATTGGTGGGCTGAGCCCACGAGCCTAAATTTTCATCTATGACCTCTTGCGCTTTGAATCAGGCTCTCGGTTCAGCACATCAACCACCACATCCATGGCAGCTCAACCTCATCTTTTCTCAAGCGAGACAGTCATTCCAGCTCCATATCTCGACCCCTTCCAGAAGCTGGTCGACATATACCACGAGCGCCTCATGGCGCAATGGCGCCACCTCACGGACGAGGAACCCCCCCCACCACACGACCCCCCTGCTCTCCCAGAAGATGTCACGCTCGACATCATGGGCGATATCATCACCAACTTCAATAACCACATCGAAGCTGGTTACTTTCCAGACGCGGCGACCAAAGCTCAAGCACTCACGATGATTCTTGCTGCACAACGGTACCTACTCGACATTCAGCAGGATGCGAACGACCCGTTGCGCTTCATGTACCGCACCTTGGACGAGGAAGTGGAAGCGGGCTTGCAGTTCTACATCAGCGTTGACGTGATAGAAGAGATGCTCAGAATGGAAGGGAGTGAAGAACTGCAGCCGCTGTGGGGACCGTTTGCGCCCAAGGTGTGGAATCAAGATGGGGTTCAGGAAATACAGAATGAAGTTAATTCAGATCAAGTTGAGGACCGCGAGAATACTCAGAATCATGGAACGTCAGCAACAAATACCAATAACCGCCAAGGTTGAGTATGACGTCCAGTTTTTCTTAATCTCGGCAATGAATGTTCGAGGTGACCAGATGGTTAGCGAACTATAAGCAATAGGTTCTAAAATTAAGAAGCGAGATTTGTACAATAAAAAAATGGGGTTCGAGCTTCTGTCATGAAAGAATTTTTGTTTGCGCCTTCTACCGCTTTCCTATTGTGTTATTGCTTGCTGCATGATGTATCCCAGTAGCTAGATAGATCGCCTGTAAAGCTGCATCTTTGCATCAATTGAGCATCACCATGACGCTCAGAGTGATTGTTGGCGAAAATACACGGTTAGCCCAGCAGCGAACCGAGGGTTAGGGCCCCTAGTTCGCCCCATCATTTCCCAACAAAACAAAAATTGACTTTGCGCTGGGGGAGTACCATACTTACGAGCGCAAGAATATGAGAAGGAATACAACCTGAACTTGCTGAGGAAATCAACCTGTTGCATCGCTGATTTTGCGGAAATTTGTGGTTGATTATTAAGCGCTTTACAAAACACTCCACAATACTCCAACTGATCCTCCTGAAAGTCATGCTTTTACGTATTCTAGCGTGAATATGATGATTCTACATGATGTCTAGGCAAAAAACCGTAATTATTCATCGATACTTTCTTTCATGCACAGTCCTTCATAAAAACAGCGATATGGCGGGTATTCGTGATTTCCGGTATAGTAACTAGAAAACCAAACACAATCAATTGGAGAGTATAGCCGGAATGATGGACTGACATGCATGGTTTCCGCTCATGTTCGGCTTCGCACTGGATCTGCGTTGAGGCTGTTCTAGTTTCCAATGTCGCTTCAGGTATCACTCGGATGTGAAACGTGCTGATTGTTGACTGCTTTAGGCTTTATGGCTTGGCAACATTATTGATCTTTACTGTCGTCAGTTCGAGCTTCGCTTGTTAATAATTATTATCTGTTCCTAATTCAATCGAAGAAGTCTTTAGGTGTGGATTCCTCCCACGTTTTACTGTTCTCACAGCTCTCCAAGGGATGTATGTTCGACATTCCATCAGATATCCTCGTCCGCACTACTCCTATGATGATCCCCGCTTAAAACAGTGGCACTCAACGTGGGCATAAGCGACTTCTCATCCCACAGGCTGGATGACCATGCATCGGCACTGCCACCAGCACAGTTGGCTGCTATCCGACGGCAAACATTAAAAGATGTTTCGCCCCCCAAGCCGCCCGTCGCCAGACCACCAGCAGCAGAAAGTGCGCCAGCGACGTCTACGAAGTAGCAAAAGAGCTTTCTCCCCCGGATATCCCGATCTTGCTCGCCCGTTGACGCCGTCTGAGGATACAATGTCCGAGAGTCCCCGCCGGACTCGATCAAGCGGCTGCGCTTTTCGATGCCATCGGACCTACGCTGTAGAAGACAGGCACGGCGCTCGGCATCTTCGACTCGTTCATCGACGGCGCCAGCGTCACACCTATGTACGAAACCCTCAACCGCTAAAAGCCATCTCACACTAGGTCACCCTCGGCGCGCCGAGATAACGCAGCGCTGCGAGGGCCACAACGAGATCCTCGACGGAACTGAGGCGCTGGGCGCCGCCGCGGGGCGCCACCAGCGATAGCCCGACGCGAAGATATTTCTATTCGTGCACAATTCGATGGGTACTTGACGCGTCAAACGACGAACTCGTTTCTTGGCCGCTCCAGGATATTGATAGCCAGGAATCAATAGAAACGTCCACGACTTTACAGATACCACGAGTTACATGCAGCGCATTGAGTTTTGTCATGTCATGTTATTGTAGGATCGCTCTACTCAATAAACATGGATAATTCAGAATGAATCACTTAGAATATTTCGGATGGACAATAAATCCTACGTGATTAACAGACATTGGCAGATTAACACATGTCGACTTAATCCTAGAATTTTACGCATTTCATTCACCCAGAAGTTTCTGGAACAAGACCGTGTAATTGTCACGCAGTCCGTGCACATATGTTGTTTTTCAAAAGGTTCTGCAGAAACGGCGCCAAGCATACTTCAACGTGCGACAAAACCTGCCACAGTGGTTGGTCCCTGCAGAATAAACAAGCATCGCTTTGCCGACACTGCCGTGTCCAACATACTTGAATTCTGTTGGCTTTCAAGATGTGCATTCGATTCTTCAAGTTGCACCGTATGCATGTCCACCGAATCTGAAACGCCTGCGTAACCCAATCTCTGGAGTCTGGCTAGCCTGGGCGCACGCCTCTTGACTGGGAGAGATTGTATCTATGACGAGAAATCGAAGATTCGTTACATATACCAAGCTAGTGCTCTCGCTCGTAAACTCGCTTATCACCAGCGTCGACGATCGACTGGATATGAAGCAGCGAGCGAGACTAACGCATCGAACTAGATGCGCATCGATCTCGTAAAAGTTGGGTTTCCGGGTTGTATCATACATTCATGTAGGAGCTCAGCTGGGGAATTAACTCGCTCTTTACTTTTTTAGCCGTGTTTGATTCCCGAATATCCAGTTTAAGTCCGCCAATACAATTTCCCTACGACGTTTTTGTGTACTCTTGCATTGCAACCTTCGACGTCAACCTTTCCTCCGACAGCTGAAATGTGGGGTTTTTAGATGGTAATGACTTGTCACTTTTCACGGATGTGAGTATGGTTAATGAGCGTGGTGGAAATTTCTAGGTGTGACAGATATAGTTAGTTAGATAATGCAAGTGAACGAAGGTTATTGATCAAGGCGGCTCTTTCGAGCCCGTGGTATGCCTGTCTACGGAGATGGTAACTCTCGACATATGCAACAATGAACCCACATACGGCTCGGAGCTCGAGATTAGCTTTGGGCAGGGGTTTCAGATTTCTACTATAGATATAGCGATAACTTTCGGGGCAATTCAATGCGTGGCCACCCCAGTACGAGATCCACGATCCTCAGTGTCACACATAAAGATTGAAAACATGGCAAGATACCAGCTATAAAAACGTATTGAGGTATAATATAGGTTGTTTAAAAAACCCTTGGCACTTTATTTCACTGGCAAATAGTGCATTATGTGACGGCGATATAGATCTAGAAAATCCTTTTTGAGGCTGCGCGGAAAGAATCTATTAAAAAGTTGTTACCCCGCAATGTTATGCAACTAAGCATAGCTAGCGGCATGAATCATATTAGTTCTTGGGGTTTTCTTGTCTTTCGTGCGAATAGTGCATACTGTTGCCGGCTTTGCACAGCTTCCATGAGCATTACTGTTTAGCTAATTATCAAATAGGACAAAAGGATAGTCTTTCAGACTTGGAAAGCAGGGTTTTTCTCACAAGATACAGAGTCGGTCGTTGTCGGTTGGTCTTTTCGGGGTCAAATCGATTTCCCGCTTCGATTCAAACATTCGAGAAGAATATTTAGTATTATCTGTTGAAATACCCACAGCGTATTGCAATAGAGAAACTTAAATCGTAATGGAGAGTGAGAGTTGGCATTGATTTCTAGGTGAGGTGCAAATAATGATTCCGGCCACCCATCCAGTTGCACAAGATCTAATCACTCGAGCGAAAGACTACAGATCACTACAGGAGCTGGAATTCAAGAGTGCAACAGGATGAAACCTACTGCGGGGATGAATGTCTTATACATCCCTTTATCCGGTTAATGATGATTCTACTTGCAACAGTGACCTACTACTGCATCGTCAAGAGAGCCGATTTACTCGAGGGTATTACCGAAATCAGCTTCAAGTGCATTACCTTGTGGGAAAGGGTGTTGATGCCATGCCTACCATGTGCAAGGATGGCTCCGCCAGGCGTGGTCGTATGATCTGATCCGCCCAGATAACACCACAACTCAACGACGGAACATTTATATCTACTGCAACAAGCAGACTGCACACCTCCAAAGCCAATTACCCAAGTACCCCAAGTACACCCATAATTTAACTGCAATGGCTAGCATACTCACCCCCGAGCACAAGGCCTTCTTCGAGCGGGAAGGATATCTACATCTCAAGCAAGAAGAGCATGGCATCGTCAATGCGCCCGAACTGCTCAAATGGACCGAAGACGTCATTAGCTGGCCGCCAGAGAAGGGCAAGTGGATGGTGTACGATGAGATCAACACCAAGGGCGAACGCCAGGCCATGCGAACCGAGAAAATCACAGACTTCCATCCCGAAATCAGGAACTTCATGGAAGGCGACAAGACCATCCAACTTCTCCAAGAACTTACAGGAAGAGTATTCTCACAATCCACATCCCGCACACAAACCCAGTACAAAGTATACTAACATCTTTGGCTATCTGCAAACAGGAACTCTGGCTCTTCAAAGATAAGATCAACTACAAGTTCCCGGGGGCGAACGGGTTCGTTGCGCACGTAGACGCGCCATCTTATTCGCACATGGGGAAGATGGACCATATCGAGCTCATGTGTGCGGTCGACCCCCAGACGCCAGAAAACGGGCCGCTGGAGGTTGTTCCTGGCTCACACAAGACGAAAATCGCATTAGCAAACGGCGGGCGCATCGATGCCGATTGGGAGTCGGGGAATAAGTTTATCGAGGTGCCTCTGAGCCCTGGTATGTATCCTATCAATCGATCAAGACAAAGGCCATGTAGCACTGACGCCGGGCTTGCTGCATCTAGGTGATATCCTTATCTTCGGATCGCTTCTGGCCCATCGGTCTGGGCCAAATCCAACGAGCAAGCGCCGGGCGGCCATGTTCGCAACCTACCACTTCGAAGCTGGCAAGCCCAACATGCGTGAGGAGTATTACGCGCATCGACGGCTGCATTTCCCGCCCGACCATGGTATAACCCTTCTATTCCCCACAAAAAATCGGACTTTTGCTGAAATGTGTGAATATAGAGCGTGAGGAAGGAAATGAGTACAAGGAAGGCTTCAAGCTGTATGGATACTCGTCACCCTTCGTTCTCCCGAAAGCAGAAATCCCGGCGATGTAATTCGCAGTTTCCACCAGCTTGTATATTTCCGCGCGTCCAAAGGATTCCGCGCCGAGAATGTTTATACTGTTGATGGCACATGTACCTCCTGCCAGGAGGTTCGATTTTGTGTTTCGAGAGAAATTTTATACGATTTCCGTAGTCAACCGAACTAGCGTTATCGCTATGAAATTATGTGATTCGCTGTATTTACTACATTTCCAAGTACAAGAATTGTGGTCCATAAGCGAGTTCGACACGTGGTATCGAGTAGTACTTTCATTTGCTTCTGGCATGTTTACTCTAATCTAAAACTCTCACAATCTGAGCTATAACCCATAATTGCGCTCTGCAGCCCATACCACAATCTAACAAGATCAACACATGTTCACCCTGACGGGCACAAATAGCCCATCCGTGCGGAACCGAGTGCGTGCGCCGCAGCAAAATAGCGAAAAACAGTGGTGTCCAGTTAATCTCACTCGCAGCCCCGATGGTTGCAGCGTTTCAGCAATGATTTCGATTGAATCACGTTCGAATACAAGTTCACACCCTCTTGTGATGTCCAATTCATCACCTGCCTCACCTAGCCGCCAAGATTCAAGCGAATGCTTGTTACTATTACTGGCGCTACGCACCATTGACTGCATGCACAAGATCGTGAAACTGTGGGGCGCCGGCCTCTAGTATTAGAGGCCGCAATTGCAACCCGGTTACAACGACCTTGGTATTCCACATTTGGATTCGCACTCATGCCGGTGCGCAGATAAAGCGCGTTGCATTATCATTAGCGGCCGCGGACGAGACGTCTCCAATCAGATGTTCTTGCATCGAACAGGGATGGGCTGGGAAGAGAGCGGGAGTCTGTTCTGATGTGTTACTGCATGCAGCTAGGCCACATCCGCCGCCGGTGGGATATATGTTCAGATGGAGATTTAGCCTGGCAGCGCATACAATTTTCATCTACCGGAGCAGCAGATGAAGCAGCAGATCTGCAAATTATCTGATCGCATTATCCCACGCAGCGTAGAACGCCCCTGCAGAATACGAGCGAGCACAAGGGTTATACGTCGGATCGTAGGCGGAAACGCACCCCCCGGAGATCAATACAATTCCAGTTTTGCCGTATCAGAGTGTTATTTAGTTTCAAATAATACTAGAATTATTCTAATTTTGCGCTACTATTCACAAAGCTTCGCTGTGCTACTAGAAAAAACAAGATACATAGTTATTGCTGTTGGTATTCAACGCGACGGGTGCTGAGAGTTCTGTACAAGACGTTGCCGGCGAAGTTACCATCCGTCTGATACTGTGCGGGGTTTTTGTGCAAGCGTTCCAGTAAATTAACGCTCGCGTTTCTACCTCTAGTGGCTAGCGGGTCTCCCAATTCTTTTTCTATATTGTTGCGCGTCCTGTGTCGTACACGTAAAAGCAAGCCGAGGATTAGAATCGAGCTGAAAAACGACTGTAGGTGGGGGATCGGCTGCCAACAGCCAGGATCAATAAACAACGGTGCATGGCGCTAGTGGTAACCTTGTATAGATCTGCGCAACGACGCCTGTAGGACGGCGTGCAGTACCAACGTCGACATTGTCTACCCTACAAGATATAAATTATACTTGATATACGGTAAAGTACAAAACCTGCTTACCGTGAATATTTGTACAACCGTAACCATAGATTGAACATGAACGTAAAACTGCTTGTTTCGTGCCTAGCCTTATATTCCTCGCTAAACCCTGGAACATCATACTTCAGCGGTTTGTTATCGGCAAGCCGTTGAGGAACGAGGTGTGTTGCTTGAGAGGTAGATAAAAGTCTGGACACTAGAAAAAATACACCATAGACCTGAAAATTCACTAAAGCCCTATTTCCACGAAAAATCGCGTCTGATGGCCGCCGATGCCGGCACGTCCGTTCTCAGAATTCCAAAACGGACCAATAACTGCCTTGTGGAAAACATTGCAGATGTCCGGGGCGAAATATAGGAAGATGTTTCTGATAGCTCACATTGGTTCCCGAGATTCGACATCTCCGCGCTGGATTTCACCATAGTAGCTAATGCGGCTTCAATCAATCCGGCTACTTACTTACGGTGTATACGAGTTGTAGTTCTCTAGCCCGAAGGATGTCTATGATTTTTGAATTTCATCATTGTAGCTAATGCAGCTTCTTTCAATTGGGGGACTTACATATATCATGCCAGTATATACAAGTTTCAGTTCAATTCCAACTTGAAGAATATCGATAGATAGTAATGGGATTACGTGTATCTCCCGCTGGTCCTATTGGGACGCGGATAGCAGAAACCGGAGCCGCGCCGTAGGAGTCCAAGGTACAATTTTGTTTGTCTATCTCCTGGACCGATGAGACGTGGAAAAGCTGTACCACACCCTTGCCAGATCCTTATTTGGTTAGACTTTGTGTAGAAGGGGTAAGGTAAGGTATGGCGCAGTGACTTCGCCATAAGTCGCTTACTTGGATTGACACAAGTCCAGCCAATAAGGTAGGGGCACAGGGATGGTACAACTTTTCCACGTCTCACCCGTTCAGGAGATGGTCGAATTGTGTTTGTAGCTTTGTGTGTATAGCTTCATGACAATCCTTTCGGCACAGCGCGTACTATGAATGTAGCAGCGCCATGGCCCTTCCGCATCACCAGTGAAATATAGACGATACATGTCTTCGGAGGACAACCGCGAGGGAGGGCAAGGTATTGAGAGGGCAAAGAGAGCTAGTCGAGAAGACTGTACTGCGTACCCTCCAGCCAGGAAGCAAGCACGCAAGCAAGAACTCAGCCTGCAGCATCCCCCATCTGTCCCATCTCGCTCGTCCATCTTCCAGCTCTTCTCCACGCCTAGTGCCATTTCCCCGCTCGCCGTTTCCCCCTCTCGCGCCCCCGCCAGACCCCCTCGCTGTCCCACGGTTCTGCACAGATTCCAACTTTCGATCTTGTATTTAACTCCCGGCAAAGCACACCGCCCCAGCCAACCACCACCGTACCGTACCTGTACCTGTACCTGTACATCCCATCTCAAGCTTTTGTCCCACATACCATCACTCTTACTTTCCCGCCAATCCACTCCACCAGCACAATGTCTACGGCGCCCTACGAGTTCACCAACGACGAGTACGAGCACGACGCGCGCTGGACAGCCGTCGACGCCTACTCCGTCTCGCACCTGCACCCGCCCTCGCGCCCCAACACCGCCGCGCTCGCCAACGCGCTCAAACACCTCGCGGCGGAGGGGCTACCCGACGACTCTACATATCCGGCGTTCGGGAAATTCCTCGCCCTCCAATGCACGCTCGGGCGCGTCTCGCACGTTCTCGAGGTCGGCACGCTCGGCGGGTACACAGCAATCTGGATCGCGTCGCTCAACCCGAATATCCGCATCACGGGGCTGGAGCTAGATCCGCACCACGCCGCAGTGACGCGCGCCAATGTCGACGCCGCCGGTGTCGGCGATCGGGTTGAGATTATTGTGGGCCCCGCCATTGAGGCGCTCCCGAAGCTCGCGAAGGAAGTGGAGGCGGGGGTGAGGCCCAAGTTTGGGTTTACGTTTATTGATGCGGATAAGGAGAATAATTGGGCGTATTTTGAGGCCGCCGTGGGGATCAGCTTGCAGGGTGCGGCGATTGTGGTAGATAATGTTGTGCGCAAGGGGAATTTGGCGAGCAGTGATCCTGGGGTATTGGCGACGGGGCCGGTGCAGGGCGCGAGGCAGGTGGTGGAGGAGGCCGGGAAGGATCCGCGGGTTGAGGCGTGTGTCATCCAGACTGTGTCGGAGAAGAACTACGATGGTATTGTGTATGCGGTCGTCAAGTAAAAGCTTCTCTGTATGTAGTTAGTCGAGACTGGAAGTAATGAAAACCGTTTGCGCAGACTGTGGCGGCCGAAATTGTGTGCGTGTGATGCACTGTGACTCACCCGACCCTGCAAACATCAACAATTCTTGATACGAGATGATGTAGGCACGGCATCTCGCAGAGGAAATCTACATCTCCACTTTCACCAACCCCGCGATTGACAGTGCATCTCCGCGAATCCGAACCCCGCGCACCCCACACTCAATCAACTGCAGCTGCTATATTGCAATGGGGGCGATCTGCGGTCGGTGGAGTTTGATACACCCCACACTCCTACACTCACACCCACTGAAACCCATCTAAAAGTTTCCATGAAACCTGGAAGATGCAGCTGGGTACACTGTCGCCAACAGCACAACCAGTACCGGCGACGTGCAGCTACCAATCGCTCAACCCATCCATATGCCGCCCGCGCACCCGGTAACATCCGTCCCAGCGCACACCCGCCAGCTGTCCATCTCCCTATCTCTAGATTTCACAACTTGTGATAGGCCTTACCGAGAGCTTTACGCCTGCACGTCGCCTCCAATCGAGAATCCTGCACCGTGTCGCTCACCGTTCAGCTGCGATCACCTCTCAATCACTCGCGCGATACCGGTCCTTCCATCCGCATCGCCCTCCCATCGTACACTGAATGCCTCGGTGTATTCGTGCGATAAGCCATCCCGCGCGTGGAAGAGGGTACAAGAACGCTTCACCGCACAGCACTGCGCTGCCCCCCCGTCCCCAGCTCTCGCCCTCCCCCTCTCCACCTATCCCCCTCTCCCCCTCTTCCCTGCGCACCTCAATCGTTCCACACACAACTACACACCAGCAGTTACGCAACAATGTCTCAACCCCCACCCGCGCACAAGCTCCTCGTCGCCAACCGGGGCGAGATCGCAGTGCGTGTTATACGCGCCGCACACGAGCTCGCGCTGCCTACGCTCGCGATTTATGCCGACGGCGACAGGTTGGCGGGGCATGCGCAGAGTCTGTACCCCTCCCGCTCCCCGCATGAGATGTGGCGCTGACGTGCGGCCATGTGACATAGAGGCGGATGAAGCTGTTATGATTGGTGCTCCAGGAGAGTATGGACCTGTGTATGTGTTCGCCGTGGCATCCCCGCCGATGGCCGATGCTGACTTGTACACGTGGGGAACAGAGAAGCGTACCTCCAAAGCACAGCAATAGCAGAGCTGGCGCGTGCGAATAACGTAACTCTCGTGTAAGCCCACCGACTCTCTCCGCCCCTCTCCCAGTTGCTCTCCCTCCCTCCGCCTCTTGCGCCGTTTCGCTCCGTATCACTCGCACTAACACATTGCAGCCACCCAGGCTACGGTTTCCTCTCCGAAAACGCCGAGTTCGCAGCGAGGGTGCGGGAGTTGGGCATGACGTGTATGTACCCACCTGCCTCCTCCAGTCTCCCTGATTTCAGTCTGCACGTTTCCACTCTCCATCCCGCAATGTTCCCCCTCACCACACGTCACTCGTCTCCAAGCCCGTCGAACGACGCGTTTGCGGCGAAGATGCGGGACTTGGGCATGAAATCTATGTATATTTCTCCCCCATCATCTTTCCCTTTTCACTTCCATCTATCACGTACTCCTCTGTATCTCGCGACACGGTGCGGCATGGTGCTCCTCCGACTGTGTCACATTATCCTGTCGTCGCACCTGGCACGTTCACTTCATCGCACGTCACTCGTCGCCAACACGGCATCCCCGTCCCCGCACGGGAGTTGCGAATGACGTGTGCGTATGAACCCGCTTCATTCTTGATCCCATGTCACTCGGGTCTATCATGTTGTCCTCTGTTTCTCACTGCACGTTGCCTCTTCGAATTGTGTCCCGCCCCGCCCTGTCCCGCCGCCTCTCGCCATGTCACTCGTCCGCCCTGCTACCATTCCCGCCCCCTCCCTCTAGCTAACAAACAAATGCTAGTCATCGGCCCTCCAACAGAGCTCTTATTGCAAATGGGCAACAAAGTCTCCGCACGAGCTCTCGCAACGCGGTTGGGTATCCCTACCGTGCCAGGCACCGACGACGTGGCGCAGGCGGACGCGTTTGTGGCGCAGTAAGTAGCCTTCCCCTTCCCGAGTAATCCCGAGGATCCCGAGTGATCCGGTAAGATGCGGCGTAATGGGATGTCATGGGATCGATTGAACAAAGTGCGACAGCTGATAAACATGCGATGTCGCAGACATGGATTACCAGTCATCGTGAAGGCGTGTTTCGGCGGTGAGTACCCCGCCATATCGTAGCCTCGCCTATCCAACCCTGTGCGGTGCGGGAGACATGGTGTGATTGCAAGAGAAGAATACGCTAACGTGACAATTGATAGGTGGCGGCCGCGGCATGCGCGTCGTCGAGACCCATGCCGCCCTTGCAGACGCGATCAAGGCTGCGAGCTCCGAGGCGGCGGCGTCGTTCGGTGACGGCGCGGTGTTTCTGGAACGGTGTGTCCTTCTCCCTGCCTCTCCTTGTCTCCTTCGCCCCTACCCCGTCTCACCTCTTCCTTCCCTCACCCCCCAATCCCTCGCATCTTCACCATCATCCCCGCCCAACGTCTTCCACGCCCGCTCCCTCGGCTGGCTCGGCTGACACCCCCACAGCTACCTCGCAAACCCCAAACACATCGAAGTCCAGGTCCTCAGCGATCAGCACGGGAACCACATCCACCTCTTCGAACGCGACTGCAGCGTGCAGCGGCGACACCAGAAGATAGTCGAGATCGCGCCTGCACCTGCTTTGGATGCGGGAGTGCGAGAGCGGATGTTGGAAGCGGCGGTCGGGCTGGTGCGGGGGATAGGATATGGTGTGTGTGTGAGAGGAAATATAGGGAGGGGGAGATAGACTGACCTGACTTGTAGAGAATGCTGGGACTGTCGAGTTCCTCGTCGACGGCGGAGATTTCTACTTCATCGAGATGAATCCGCGAATGTAAACCCCTCCCCCTGCCTCCCTCCCCAGCTCCCTTCCTTAGCTAACTTCGTGAACGGTAGCCAAGTCGAACATACCATCACCGAAGCCATAACCGGGCACGACCTCGTGGCAGCGCAGATCCAGATCGCGCTCGGCGCAAGCCTGCCGCAGCTGGGCTTAACACAGGATGCAATTATGGCGAGAGGGTGTGCGATTCAGTGTCGCGTTACGAGTGAGGTGCCGGAGGAAGGTGTGTCCTGTCCTTATCACCCCCTACTATTGCCGCTTCTCCGCTCCATCCACTGCTGACAATGCAAACAGACTTCGCTCCCTCAACCGGTCGCATAACCTCCCTCAACCTCCCCGCCGGCCCCGGACTCCGGCTGGACTACTCCGCGCTGCACCTCGGCCAAACCATCTCCCCGTCCTACGACCCGCTGCTGCTCAAACTCATCACCCACGCTCCAACGCTGGAACTGGCGCGGAAGAAGGCACTGTGTGCGCTGTCGGAGCTGTACATCGGCGGCGTCGGCACGAATGTTGCGTTTCTGCGGCGGATCCTGGCGAGCGACACGTTCGCGGCCGGCGGGTGCGGGACGCGGTTCTTGGAGACGGGTGGTCTGCTGGGGGTGCAGGGAGCGCGGGCAGGAGCGGCGCAAGACGGGAAAGGGGGTCGCAAGCAGGACCTCAGAGTCCTCCGCTTCCTCGCACACGCGGCCGTCAACGGCAGTCCCGTCGGGAACCAAACGAAGCCGCCCGCCCACCGCGGTGAAATAACGGTCGGCGCGCTGCCCCCCGCTCCCCCCAGTTCCGTACCGTCATGGCGTGAAATTCTCCTCACGCATGGCCCGGCTGCGTTCGCCGCGCGTGTCCGTGCCCATCCCAAAGTGCTGATTACGGACTGCACATGGCGCGACGGACAGCAGTCGCTGCTCGCAACGCGCGTGCGGACGCGCGACTTGGCGGCGGTGGCAAAGGCGACGGTAGAAGTCTATAGGGATGCGTATAGCATTGAATGCTGGGGCGGCGCGACTTTTGATGTTGCCCTCAGGTTTTTGTGGGAGTGTCCGTGGGAGCGGTTGGTGAGTTGTCCGTCCGAGTGATAATCATGAAGGTTTCAAGTAGCTGAGAGGATGTGTGGTTGGTGGGGGTAGAGACGATTGAGGAAGTTGGTGCCGTAGGTATATCGGGCCATGCCGAGGATGGAAGCTGATGAGACGCAGGAATATTCCGTTCCAGATGCTCCTGCGCAGCACCAATGGCGTATCCTACTCCGCGTACGTCCCACCCCCCTCCCATTTCTCCCACCCTAACCCTCCATCAGTCTCCCGGACAACGCCATCCACCACTTCGTGCAAACCGCATACTCCGCAGGAATCGACATCTTCCGGATCTTCGACAGTCTCAACTCTCTGCCGAACCTGCGCATCGGCATCCAGGCCGCGCTCTCAACCGGCGCCGTGGTAGAAGGCGCCATCATGTACACCGGTGACATGCTCGACCCAACCTGCAAATATAATCTCCCGTACTACCTCTCCCTCGCCGCCTCGCTCGTCGCCATGGGCATCCACGTCCTCGCCATTAAATCGATGTCGGGCGTGCTCAAGCCCGCAGCGGCAACTGCGCTCATCGCCGCGCTGCGCCATGCGCACCCGGACACCCCGATTCACGTGCACACGCACGACACCAATGGTACAGGCGTGGCCTCCATGGCCGCCTCCGTCGCCGCCGGCGCAGACATCGTCGACTCTGCGATTGACTCCTTGTCCGGCTCCACCTCCCAGCCCGCCGTCTCTGCACTGGTCGCAACGTTCGCAGACACTCCTCAAGCTACAGCGCTGTCGATGCCTGCGCTAGCGGTGCTCGACGCCGCGTGGGTGCAGTTGCGTGGGTTGTACGCCGGCTTCGACGCGGACCTACGTTCGCCTGACCCGGGGGTGTATGCGCACGAGATCCCGGGCGGGCAGTACTCGAACCTGCTGCTTCAGGCGCGGGAGCTGCAGCTGGACTCGGCGGCGCACTGGGCCGCAACGACGACGGCGTATGCGCACGCGAACCTGCTGCTCGGGGACATCATCAAGGCCACGCCAACCAGCAAGGCGGTGGGAGACCTCGCACAGTTCATGGTCGCTAATGAGCTCACAATGCAGATGGTGGTGGAGCGGGCGCCGGCGCTGGACTTCCCAAGGAGCGTGGTGGAGTACTTTGAGGGCCTGATGGGCCAGCCGCTTGGCGGGTTCCCCGAGCCTTTAAGGAGCAGAGTATTGCGGGGGGTGAAGCCGCGCGAGGGGTTGAGGCCGGGGGAAGGGTTGGAGCCGGTTGACTTTGGCGCGTTGCGGCGGAAGGTGGCAGCGGAGGTGGCGGCGGTGCAGCGAGAGGTGGCGCTTAAAGTCGGAGGTGGCGGCGGGGGTGGTAGCGACTGTGTGGGCGCGGTGACGGACTGCGACCTCGCCAGCTATCTCTCGTATCCCACCGTCTACCTCGACTTCATCCGGGCCTGCGCCGAGTGGGGGGACTTGAGTGGTCTCAGCACCGCCGTCTTTTTGACGAAGATGGAAGTGGGGGAGACGACGATTGTTCGCAGCGCTTGGGAGGGGACGCCGCTGGAGGTGCAGATGTTGGCCATTGGAAACGCCGACGCCGTGACAGGCGAGCGCGAGGTCCTGTTCAGGGTGGAGGGCGTTCTATGTGCCGTATATTCCAGGGACGAAAAAGGTGCGCCCGTATTATTGCGCCCTTAGTAGATCACGCAGGCTAACACTACCAGCCTGTCCCAACACGCCCCGCCCGAAAGCGGACCCAACTGCGACAGGCGACGTAGGTGCCCCGATGGCTGGCAAGATTGTGCGCGCATGTGTCCAGCCAGGGGATACTGTGGCGAAGGGCCAGGTCGTGGTTGCGGTGGCGGCCATGAAGATGGTAAGTTATCTCTTCCTAGTCTGCGCCCTTGCTTTTGAGTGTCAGTTAGTGGAGGAGAGAATGGCGAGAGACGGTGAGATACGTAGGTACATACATTGACAGTGCGTGTGTGCAGGAAGTAAACGTCAGTGCCGAAATCGCGGGGACCGTAGAAAGCGTGCTAGTCAAATCCGGCGACAGTGTGGAGCGGGGTGATTTGGTGTGCAAGATCAAGTCGGGAGCAGAGGCGGGGCTGAGGGACGATAAAGGGGACGCGGCTGGTGGCGGAAAGGAGAAGAAAAGAAGGCGGTTCCGGGATGATGAGGGTCATAGAGGTGTGAATGGTGTAGCTTAAGTCGGCGATGTGGATTGAGGTTAGCATAACTTAACATAACATAATAAAATACACCTACAAACACAACAAACCTTGGACGTGTGATGATGCTGTTTACCTCGAAGTCTCCAAGCTTTTGCGGCATAGCGTCCGGCGGCATGGATGACGGGCGAGTATATGCTGGAAATGGAGAAGGCACGTCGGTGGTCGATGGTCAACGGTCCTTGTATTCGAGATATGAGCAAGCAGCCATGAAAGCACGCGTAAAGTTTCTCTCAGCAGCGTTACATCTCCATGCTTTCCAAATTTTCTGTCATAGTTGCAAGGCCAGAAATAAATCCTATGTCAGCATTGGTCCAGACGTGATCTAGTTTTGTACACTGACTTTAGTACATCAGACTGGCTCTGAAAGTTGATGGCTTCCTATCGCTGGAAGTCTCGCTTATGGCACTGTATGTGAAATCAAAAGCCAAGAGGGGTTGAATGATGAATACTCGGTAACCGGTCCGACCTTCGGTTCTGCTCGCGTGATAGAGATGGATGCTTGAGGAAGAGTCAGTGAAAGAGATGATGGTCGAGGAAACGAAGAACGAGGTGGAGATGAGAGAGGGGAAGCTGAGAAAGGAAAAGAGGGGCGGCAGAACATGAGAAGGAGAGGATTCCAGAACGCAGTGAAAAGGAGTCACACATGACGTGTGATCCTAAAAGTCAATACCGAGTGACCGTTAGTGAACATGTTGCAAAGCCGAGGTTTGGCTACGCAAGGCAACAGTAGATATCTCGCAAGTGTCAAATGCGGAAAACATATAGCGTAGTACAGACAGATATCCAAGCTGAAGTTGGACGACTCTACCAAAGTGAACTGCACAAATGCCAAACCGACACCAGCGCCCATCAACACGATCGTGACCGACATCTTGCCGTCAAACACCTGTATTCTTTGCTTAAGCTACCTTATCGTGCCCATATATACTGACTACGAATACAGATCATACTGCTGCTAATCGACGAATCCGGTGTCTAAGCAGCATTCTATAAGAATGGGCCGAATCCTAAAAGATCTAGCGATTCCTGCGACTAAGCAGCTTGCCATAAGAATGGGTCGAATCCTATAAGATCTGGCGATTCCTGCGACTAAGCAGCTTGCCATAAGAATGGGTCGAATCCTATACGATGCCCGAACCGGGGCACAGCATTTCACACAACCTGCGCTTTTGTGCTACAGTTTACTTCACAACGGTCCAAGAGGCTTCAGCGCCGTCGTACGCATCGACGGATCAGCCGCGCCACTTCACGCCTCGGAGCGGTGGATCGCGTTCTCTACAGCTATTGAACCCTGCGGATGGCGGATGCACGTGACCTAGTGCCAGCGCGGGATAAGCTCTAGCCGCGCCAGATTGCACGGCGGACATCAAGCCCATCGACACAGCGTTCCTTGATCTTTGAAGGGCTGTTCTGTTCTGTTGTGTTCTGTTCCGCTCTCGACGGCCACAACACTGTCCACAGCCGTCGAACCATCTACCACACCGACCGATCTCCAACCGGACATAGCGCGCCGGCCTTCCGGAGTATCCGCGACCGTCGCCCACCCGGGCATCAGCGCATGGAAAGCGGAGCAGCAGCGGTCCACTCTGCACCACCATGCAACTGTGCCTTATGCTCATCCTAGCCGCCCAACGTCAGTACTGAAGGCAGCGGAAGCACGGCGCTGGAGTAGGCGCAGCGAGGATGGTGGATGCACTGGTGCGGGTGTGACTGATGGCGCGTTTGCGGTGCAGTGTCGTGGCGTGGGGCGGAGGGGGCCCCGCTACGCCTCGCTGTGGTGAGGCGGTGGAGGAGGAGTTCTGAGACCTGGACGGGGGGGAGCGGGGATGCGACGAAGCCGCGCGCGCTGGAGGATAGGCGCTGTCGTCATGAGAATTGACGGACGACTGGGTGCGCGGCAAGAACAGACAGGTCTGCACATCTGTGGTGAGGGTTTTGAAGCCGCACGAAGCTGAAACCAGGGTTGGGGTTGAGACGAGATGCACCGGCCGATGAGCCAGCCGTGGTTCTGGGTGACGAAGCAGCGCCAGGCTGATAATGCTTGACTTCCCGTACAGATTTGGAACGGACCTCAAGGGATTGGTGGCCTCAAAATGTAGAAATTTTCCGTTCTAAATGCCTTCTTAGACAGAGGGATACCCCCCCTGTCTAACCGTCAATCTGGAAAAAAACATAGACAAGCGGTGTTGATTGGGTCTTGCGTGTGCCACACAGGCAATAAATTAGTCTTCTTGCAAAGAAACTTTTACTGGCGTTCAACTTGTTGACCGTCAAGGTTGCAGGTAAAATTTTGGAGTATTCCTCGGTCACGGCACCAGTGGCTTGGCACTGTTTAGCAAGACTTATAGCCAGAACTCTGTTTAAACTTCTACATCACACATGACCATCACAAGAGAATCATCGAGCTGTGACAGAAATTTGACACAATTGACAGCCAGAATACTGCACTGTCACAGTCTGAGGGAAAATGGTCGCGTTGTTCAACAAAGAGGCCGCGCAGAGAATATCAGGATTACACAGCTACAGAGGATAGACAACTAGGTTCGGTTGATAGAGCAGTGTTTTACCGGTGGGGGTGTGTGTGAGCTCTATCCCCTTATAAAAATGATATTCTACTGGTAAGACAACAAGGCTAGCCAGCAAGGCTAGCCCCATTCGGAAGGTGCTTTTAGACCTGTGACAGCATGGGCAAAGACCCAATAGGACTGGGTCCGGGTTAAGTCGCAGGGCAATTGTTTCGCAGGGACCTCTCCCCCTGACTGTCCCTACAGCGCACAGCAACCCTCCACAATCCGTGCTTCAAAGTTTTTTGCTTTTCAAGATGCCTTTTGATGGAACTGAATTCCAATATAATGAAATTAAATGTCCAGCAGCACTATTGTCATTTGCCCCAGGTGAACGTCAGCAAAAAACCTGGTAGCGTGCAGTGCGCTCACAACCTGAGCGCACCCAGCGCAACTCACCACACATTGAGTTCGCAGGGTAATTGGGATTCGCGGTTTGCTCAACAGCAACCAGAGTTGCCTTTTGCTCAATAGCAATCAGAGTTATCACTCGCTCACGCGGAACCCGTGATGGCCTTCGATGAACAGCATACATACTCGTCTCCCATTCGAGCGCAACCCACTACGCATCGAGCTTGAGCTGTAATTTAGTGATTTGTCCGCTTGACGGCATCCAGAGTCGTCTCTCGCTCGACACAATCCAGACACGTATTTGAGTCGTGGTCTTGAATCATTCTCGCAATGGTTTACACATTCTTTGATTCTGTTCAACTTGAACGCTTATTCAGCGGTTTTAGTATGCTATCTAGACTATATGCAGAGACGGATTCTATGGAATGTTGCTTAGTCGCCAAATTGGAAACTATTCAGCCGTTTCTATGCAACGTTGCTTAGTCTTCAGATTGTATAGGATTCGGCCTTTTCTTAAGGATTTGCTGCTTAGTCGTAGCAATCTTAGGATGGTATAGGATTCAGCTTTTTCTATGGAACGCTGTTTAGTCATCAAATGTTGAAGGATTCTGCATTTTCTTATGAGTTTGCTGCTTAGACATAGGATCAGCCGATAATCTAAGGATTCAAGAGATCATAACAGATTTGACAGATCTTAAAGGATGCGACAGATCTCAAAGGATTCGACAATTTCTTATGAAAAGCTGCTTAGCCATGGATCGTCTTATATCAAAGAATTTGACTTTTTCTTATAGAAAGCTGCTTGGACATACAATTTGCCGATAATCCGAGGATTCGCCGGATCTTAAAGGATTCAACAGCTCCATAAGGGTTTGACTGATCGTGTTAGATTTGACAGTTCTTAAAGGATTCAACGAATCTGATAGAATTCAACAGATCTTTTAGCATTCGACAGATCTTAAAAGATTCGACCATTTTTTACGGAAGGTTGCTTAGGCGTAAGATCTGTTGATTAGCAGCAGTATGACCTGTATTCTGAGTAAGTATATATGGGCACAATAGGGTAGCTTGAGCAAAGAATACAGTTGTTTGACGGCAAGATGTTGCTTGCGATTGTGTTGATGGGCGCTAGTGTACAGTTTGGCATTTGTGCTGTTCAGTTTGATGGAGTGGTCAAACATGGTGCGAAAAAGAACAAACAAAGCAGCTGAGCATCTAACCACCCTTCAAAACTCAGGGGGCAGACGGCTCGGGCGGGGCAACAATCACGTTCAAAGTTTTTCCCCGCCATCTTCTTGGCTCAGTTCCCGTCTGTGGAACCCCTGCAATGAAGTCAAAGCAACGCCAACAACGCTGCCGAATCATGTTTTGTGTTACAGAAGTTGCTACGCAAGACTGGTTTGCTGCATAGATTGCGTCTGGGCCAGTATATTTCTGGGAACAAGTCGGTTTTCGCAAACTGTGCAATGTTTGTCTTTGCAGTTTTGTATTTTGGTCAAAATACACCTGCCAACCATACAACAGCACCCGAGCATTGTGTCTAAACTTTTCAAAGGTGAGTTCAACACCCTCCGATTACTGTTTAATTATTGATCTTTGCAGTCTAGACCTAGATAAAATTAAACACTGCAGATTCGAACCTTTACAATGAAGCCCCCTAGCACGATCGCGACCGACATCTCGCAGTCAAACATCTGTATTGTTTGGACAATCAACAACCAAGCAGTGTTTCACAGAATATGCCGAATCTCATATGATCCGACAATTGCTGCAACTAAGCAGCGAATCCATAAGAACAGCCCCAATGCTACACGATCCAAAGATTGCTACGACCAAGCAGCAATCATTGAGAATAGGCCAAATCCTCCATCATCCGGTGACCAAGCAGCATTCCATACAATCGGCCAAATTTTTTAAGATTCCACGGCCAAGCAGCAATCCATAAGAAACGGCCAAATCGTATACAATTCGACGATCAACGACCAAGCAGCTTTCCATGGAACCGTCTCTGTATATAGACTAGATAGCATAATACAACCGCTGAAGATGCGTTCAAGTTGAACTGAAACAAAGAATCGTTGCATGTGCAAACCATCGCGACATTGATCCCAAACTGCGACTCAGAGACAAGTCTGGATGCCGTCCACCAGAGGCCGTCTTTGGCTCTAGTTGGGCGTGATGTGTTGCAGGCCGGGCTGAGTAAGCTGAGCGCGCTGATTTGCAACCCAGATCTGCAAGCGGCCCCGAGCATAGCTGAGTGCGCTGGTTTGCAAGCCAGATCTCTAAGCGTCCCTGAGCGCAGCTGACCAGGGATGAGCGTAGCGAGCGTCCTGGTTGCACGGTCCAACTGCCAATCGGTACTTGATTTTTTGCTAATGCAAGCGTATGAAAGCAGACCAGTGTTGTAGGATGAGATTCAGCATTCAAACGCATTGCTGGTTCAATCAATGAGTGGGTTTGAGTTACCAGATTGAACACTTTGGAGCCCCGTTAGTATTTCCGTTGGGCCACGGTGGCAGCATCGGAGTGCTAATATGGTACTACAGTTGAGGTACTGTGCCGCGTATATATCAACCTTGACTCTGTTCAGGGTTATTTGAAACTGTTTCATTGTCTGTTCAGGTATATCAACAGGAGCAATAGAAGGCCTATCAAGTTTTACAACATACATGGCTGGGGTATAAAAGTTATCAGAACTGGCATGTGTTGGAAACAAACAAACGGTAATTAGCAACATGTTTGTGCAGATGTGGTACCACGGTAGCGCTAATTGGTCAAATAGCTTTGGGTCAATGGTTGGAACTTGCACATCCTAACAGAAAAATGTCATGGCAAGAACATTTATCTAGCATCGTGATGTACCGTTTGGTACATTATTATAGGGGGATGCAACAAAAACTTGAAAAACACTACAGGAAAAGTGTTACGATGGATCTACCCCATTCCACTTCAGGTGGTGCTGCCAAAGCATTAGTGCAAAGTTTCATTGATGATTATGAGTATCTGAATGCGGTATGTTGGCACTACCGTTGGCTCTGCATCGTACTGACGTGTGCCGTTGTTTTCAGATTAAAGAATGGATGAGCTAAACATAAACTCAATGTACACATCCCGTGTGGGTTGAACAAGTATGCATCAAACATCAACAGGGATATATGGGAAACAGTAGATAAATCATATAACTGGGTTGAATGCTCTCATTGACAGGCAAATCAATGGACTGAAAAACAAATGGCTTTATTAGCAGCTATAAAAAGGTGCTGCTATCAAATTGCTATGGTGGCGCAACAATCGTGCTAAAATGCTATCGCAAATGCCGAATATCTTGATCGAGATACATTGGATGAATGCAAAGCTATTAGAATGGTTGGCGTACCCCGCAATTATCAAAATAATGCTGGTACAGATCCACAATAGAATTCAATGAAAAATTCTCGTAGGACAAGGTCTGCACTGTGGAAGCGCTAAGCCAATACAATGCTAGTAAAACGTCGGCGCGCACGTGACTGGGGCTCCCCAACCGAGGATACAACCACAGTGGCATTTCCCTCATTGCAAAAAGTCAACTTGTTGAATGATTTGCATTCTAGATCATCTCCACCAACACTATCTGGATCCCACAATGTTCAATTGAACTCAATACAATCAAATTCCTCAGGACTTCCACCAAAAACAAAGATCAGACCTAAGATGCCAGTATTTACATAAGTAGATACCTCTGAAGCCAATCTATCTTCAGCAAATTGAGAACTTCAAAACCTTGAACTTGAGAAGGAAAGATGATTGTAGAGAAAAATGCAGTCAGAAAATATACACCAGATGGAATTGAAACAGAAAATATTGATCATGAATCAGGCACGCCGTCAGGAGGTTTTAGAACAACAACTACATGGAGCAAACTTAGACCTAGTGCTGCGTTAGAGGCAACGATGTACTACCCTCGTGCCATGCATGAGGTACTTTAGCACTATGATGCCGCGTCCATAGTAAAACACTAGCGTAATGACCTTACTATATGAAAAGGCTAGACTTTTAAAATATCTTTTAGTGAATATCAGAATCAACATTGCTAAACAGTATAGCTGTAAGAATCGAAACATGTATATCGCTGTAAGAGTTCAATCTTATGTGTCTTTGATCACGCAGTAGCGCGATTCAATGTAACTGTTGTAAGAACGATCGGCCTGTAACATTTACAACAACAGTGCTATGAAGAGCAGGTAACAAACACTGTTGTGGACAGGCAATAGGGTACCTGTCGTGTGCAGTTGGATTAGGCCAACGTCTATCGTCGATAACACTTCTTGACGCCCCCCAATACACCCTCAATCTTGTCTCGGGAGACGTGTACTGCCAACAGCAAATATGGTTTACCCCACATTGTATTGAATGCCTTCAAGTGACACACACTGCGTAGCAATGCAAATAGCCATCAGAGTCAAACCCTGGGCATATGTACCCACGCTACGTGTATCCCAACAACGATCGTATCGTTATCAATGTTTTCTGTATGCTTCGAATACCATACTCTGCCACTAGCAACGATACCAGTTACTCCCCCTCGTAATACAACATCACTTCTTTCAATATAAATAGTCACAAGCTGATCATTATCATTGTATAATTCAGTAGCGTCTTGCCTAAAGGGACACGTGACCTGTCATGTGTAGGAATCTTACAATGCGACACGCAGTAGTATGCAAGAACCATTGCTAAAGGCGTGGCAAACATTGCTGTTATGCATGAGACTGGGGTCATCCAGGCATCCCAAGCGCTACGTGACAGCAGTTCCAGATAGCTGCATCTACAGGATAACTCAACTGTGGATCATATATAACAACTCGACTTTGCATCATACACAACGACTCCGATTTGAATCATACATCATGATTTATCTTTCGAACGTGAAATATGACTCGGCTTTTCAGCAACACAAAAGCTAATATATCACAGGTCAATTCCCATTGGATCAATACAAAACGTATATGGCTGTGATACTATCAATCAGGGCATTCTATTGATATCTTCATGGCCAGGGAACCCTTTTTTTTTCTGGCTGTGCTATATGTATATATATGGTACTACTAATGTTAGTCAGGTCTTCGTCACAAAAAGGTCATTTTGTGCTAAAACTCCTAAAACTCCTACGTTAGCCTAAATTAGCCAATATACGTCGATCCGACAACATCGCAAGGCCCCCGGTAACGTAGGGCGCAACGTTCCTACGTTACCGCCGTTCTCCTAAAATAGCTCGTCTAACAGCTACGTTACTTCCCTGTTCTCAATCCCTCCTATTTTAGCCTACGTTAGGAGAAGCGCAGTAACTTAGATGTTAGACGGCCTATTTTAGGAGAACGGCGGTAACGTAGGAACTCCGCATGCTAAGGTTAGGCTGCAGAGTTGCTAACGTAGCCACTCTGCATGCTATTTTGGCAACTTTGGATGCTAAACGTAGCATCTCTGCATGCTACGTCAGGCTATGGATATGCTTCGTTGGGCTATGAATATGGTACGCTGGACAGCGAGATCCCTAACTTGGACTCTGACGATGGTACGCTGGACAGCGAGATCCTCAACTTAGACTCTGACGATGCTACGCTGGACAGCGAGATCGCGACTTTGGACTCTGACAGTGCTACGTTGGGCTATATACTACGGCGGTGGTTTTGGTGGTTTTGGATCTCGCGATGGTTTTGGGAAGCATCTCGCGATGGTTTGGATCTCGCGATGGTTTACAGATTCTTTGATTCAGTGCAACTTGCGCGCTTTTTCAGCGGTTTTATTATGCTATCTAGACTATATACAGAGACGGATTCTATGGAAAGCTGCTTTGACAGAGGATTGGCCGATAATCTAAGGATTCGACAGAACTTAAAGGATTCGGCCTTTTCTCATGGAACGCTGCTTTGTCGACGGATCGTCGCATCTTTAAAGATTCGACACTTTTTTATGGAACGCTGCTTTGTCGACAGATCGTCGAATCTTTAAGGATTCGACGCTTCCTTATGGAACGCTGCTTTGACATAGGATTAGCTGATAATCTAAGGATTCGACGGATCTTATAGGATTCGGCCTTTTATTATGGAATGCTGCTGTGACAGAGGATTGGCCGATAATCTAAGGATTTGACGGATCTTATTGGATTCGGCCTTTTATTATGGAATGCTGCTGTGACAGAGGATTGGTCGATAGTCTAAGGATTCGCCCTTTTATTATGGAATGCTGCTGTTACAGAGGATTAGCCGATAATCTAAGGATTCGACAGATCTTAAAGGATTCGACAGACCTTGAAGGATTCGACGCTTCTTTATGGAAGGCTGCTTTGTCGACGGATCGTCGAATCTTTAAGGATTCGACGCTTTTTTATGGAATGCTGCTTTGACATAGGATTGGCCGATAATCTAAGGATTCAGCCCTTTATTATGGATTCGCTGCTTTGACAGAGGATTGGCCGATAATCTAAGGATTCGATGGATCGTATAGGATTCGGCCTATTCTATAGAATGCTGCTTGGTCGCGATATTCACCGGATTGACGGTGGTAATGACTGTCAGATCGGCTGGCCAGCGACGGACCTCATACAATGCCGGTATGACCTGTATTCATAGTCAGTATATATGGTCATGATAAGGTGGCTGAAGCAGAGAATACTGGTGTTTGACGGCGAGTTGTCAGTCGCGATTGTGCTGACGAGCGTAGGTGTGCAGGTCGGCATTTGTGGTGTTCACCTCAGCAGAGTTGTTGAACTTTGAGCGAAAAAACTTGAACAAAGTAATGGGGGGCATTGAACTACCCTTCAAAACTCAGGGGCAGAAGGCTCGGGCGGTGTGAGTAATAGCGTGCAGAGTGTTCACCGCAATTTCCTTTGCTCATTTCCGGTGTGTGCAGCCCCTGCAATGGGGTCAAAGCAGCGCCAAGAACGCCGTCGAGTCATGTTTTGTGTCACAGGAGTCGCCGCGCAGGAGTGGTTTGTTGCGTAGATTGCAGCTAAACCAGTGTATTTGTGAGAACATGTCAGTTTTCGCAAACTTTACAATGTTTGTCTCTGCAGTTTTGAACTTTGGTCGAAATACAGCTGCCAACCACACAACAGCACCCGAACATTGTGTCCAAACTTTTCGAAGGTGAGTTCAACACCCTCAGATTACTGTTTAATTATTGATCTTTGCAGTTCTAGACCTGGATACAATCAAACACCGCGGATTCGAACCTTTACAAGGACGCTCCCAAGCACGATCGCGACAGACATCTCGCGGTCAAACACCTGTATTCTTTGGACGATCGACGACTAAGCAGCAATCCATAATAAAAGGCCGAATCCATAGATTATCGGCCAATCCTCTGTCAAAGCAGCAAGTCCATCATAAAAGGCCGAATCCTTAGATTATCGGCCAATCCTCTGTCACAGCAGCGAATCCATCATAAAAGGCTGAATCCTTAGATTATCGGCCAATCCTCTGTCACAGCAGCATTCCATAATAAACGGCCGAATCCTCAGATTATCGGCCAATCCTCTGTCACAGCAGCATTTCATAACGAAGCGTCGAATCCTTAAAGGTCTGTCGAATCCTTTAAGATCTGTCGAATCCTTAGATTATCGGCCAATCCTCTGTCAAAGCAGCGAATCCATAATAAAAGGCCGAATCCTTAGATTATCGGCCAATCCTCTGTCACAGCAGCATTTCATAATAAAAGGCCGAATCCTATAAGATCCGTCGAATCCTTAGATTATCGGCCAATCCTCTGTCAAAGCAGCGAATCCATAATAAAAGGCCGAATCCTTAGACTATCGGCCAATCGTCTGTCACAGCAGCATTCCATAATAAAAGGCCGAATCCTTAGAATATCGGCCAATCCTCTGTCAAAGCAGCTTTCTATAAGATCCGTCGAATCCTTAGATTATTGGCCAATCCTCTGTCAAAGCAGCTTTCCATAAGATCCGCCGAATCCTTAGATTATCGGCCAATCCTCTGTCAAAGCAGCGAATCCATAATAAAAGGCCGAATCCTTAGATTATCGGCCAATCCTCTGTCAAAGCAGCTTTCTATAAGATCCGCCAAATCCTTGGATTATCGGCCAATCCTCTGTCACAGCAGCATTCCATAATGAAAGGCCGAATCCTTAGATTATCGGCCAATCCTCTGTCAAAGCAGCTTTCTATCAGATCCGCCGAATCCTTAGATTATCGGCCAATCCTCTGTCAAAGCAGCTTTCTGTAAGAAAGGCCGAATCCTTAGATTATCGGCCAATCCTCTGGAGTCACAGCAGCATTCCATAATAAAAGGCCGAATCCTATAAGATCCGTCGAATCCTTCGATTATCGGCCAATCCTCTGTCAAAGCAGCTTTCCATAAGATCCGCCGAATCCTATGTCAAAGCAGCACTCAAAAAAAACGTCGAATCCTTAAAGATCCGGCGACAAAGCAGCTTTCCATAGAATCCGTCTCTGTATATAGTCTAGATAGCATAATAAAACCGCTGAATAAGCAATCAAGTTGCACTGAATCAAAGAATCTGTAAACCATCGCAAGACCAAAACCACCAAAACCATCGCGAGATGCTTCCCAAAACCATCGCGAGATGCTTCCCAAAACCATCGCGAGATCCAAAACCACCGAAACAGTGCTAAAGAATGCTATGAAACTTTATCATGGAGTGCTATGGAGTGCTAAAGAAAGGTATTGCTTCTACGGACTTATTGTAAAAAACCTCAGTCGCTAAGTTGGCCTACGGACCAGTATAGAGTGCTAATGGCTGCTATGGTACGCTAATGCGGCTACGCGTGCTAATCGAAAAATCGACCTTTTCGTTACGTTGAAGTAACTCTACAGGATTACTAGCTCAATTTTGATCAAATCACAATATATATGTTGTGGCAACGATCAGCTCAACGAGATCATTTTTATACTATTTTCTTCCCAGCGAAAGGTTGTATTTTTGCTGGGCTATAGTAGGATACACACACAGTACTACTAATACCTGGTTTTGAAGGCTCACTACCTCAATTCAAATCGGGCCGGGAAACAAATAGTATGGCTGCGTCCGGCTTGACGAGAGAATACTCATACTACTTTCGTTCCCTAGTAAAACTTGTATTCTGGCCGGGCTATGGTACCATACACATACATGTGTACCAACAATATCAATTTGATATTGCAGGCTTACTATCTCATTTTTGGTCGCATCACAGTACAAATAGTATGGTTGCGTCCGGCTTGTAGAGAGCATTCCTGTGGTATGTTCGTCGTACAGGAAAGCTTCAGTTCTGGCTGGGCTACCTACCAATGTACCGTGATATCAGTTTGATATTGAGGCCATGCTACACTGCTACTAGCTCTGTTCTGGTTGCACCACAATATAAACGGTATGGCTACGTCTGGCTTCACAAGAGCATTCTTTGGTAGTTTTGTTTGCCAGATTGCACCTCGTTTAAGCATACCAAGATTCGGTTTGTTGTTCAATAACTTACTCTTGAATTCAATTAATAATACTTTACTTTCTTCAATATCCTATTCCTGCTGGATGTTCTAGTAGATCCGGCAGTACTACTACTACTATCCATAGCCCAAGGCTTCTCTCTATTCAATGCCCTATCCACAGCAACAGGTTCACCAGCGGCTTCTCCAGCACTAGCCGCGTCCTCAGCATCAGCCACTTCTACAGCCGCTTCCACAGCCACCTTCACAGCAACACCAGTCGCATCCTCGGCACCAGCCGCGTCCTCAGCAATAGCCGCATCCGCACCACCAGCCGCGTCCTCAGCACCAGCCGTACCTTAGCACCAGCCGCTTCTTCAGCACCTGCCGCTTCTACAGCCGCTTGCTCAGCTGCTTGCTCAGCGGCTTGCTCAGCCCTCTGCCCAGCGGCTTGCTCAGCCGCTTGCTCAGCCGCTTGCTTAGCCGCTGTAATTATCCTTCTGAGCCTTCCCAGTGGTCTTAAAGAGAGTTCAACCACAGGGGACGAGAGTGATGGGTGTGAGGGCGAGATGGTAGGTGTAGGTGTGGTCTTGCGAGGGGAATTGAAGGTTTTTTCCTGGTAACGCAAGCTCTGGGCCGGGGGGAGGTTGTAACAAAGTTTGTAGCAAGCTCTGGTTTCTGATCTTCTTCCTCGTTGTCATGGTCAAGCAATGAGTCCACGCAGCGACGCAGCATGTTCAAAGTTGGCTTACTCACAACCTCAGCACTTAGAGTCAAGTACCAGTGTGTCCTGTTCCGCTCGGCTTGGTTTTCCATGCTAGACCATGGAGCTTCAATACATGCAACCGTAGATTTGCTGCGCGATCCTGTGTTGTAAATGAATACTGCTCTCTGGTTGAATTCATCTGAATTTGGCATTGTAATTCCAACGGCTGGATGATCATCTGCTTCCGTTACACAGGGGTGCTGGCGGTCGGATAGAGTGGTACGTAGGAATGCGCAAACAATTCTAGCAAAGCATCATGTGGTGAAATATCTCCAGTTGCCGCTCTAACAAGCAAAATCTCGGCATCTTTAGCAAAGACTTGATACAAAAAATGAATGGGTAGAGTTGGTCTTGGCTTTGGTGATATGAAGGGTGACAGATGTGCAGAGCACCCGGTGAACCCTATTCTCTTTGCAGTGCCCAGCCCCTTCCGGCCCCCTGATTGTTTTTAAGTTTAGCTAATGTCTTACATTTAGCTCATGACGTACCAGTGGGATTTCAGGGGATAGAGCTTGCTCACACCCCCACAAGTGAGACACTGCTCTATCAACCGAACTTAGTGGTCTATTCTTTGTAGCTATTCCCTCAATATCAGGAACTTCTGCCGGAATGGTCTGGCAGTTGTGACACTTGCACAATTGGGTTTTGTGTACAAAACACATTACGACCAAAGTACACGGATGACAGACTATCGCCGGAACACTGCACGTCTACGGCTAAATTCCGTTTTATAAATCAGTTCAGGATCAGTTCTCAATACTTGCGGGAAGTCAACCGATGATTACAAGGCTGCTTAAGATTGAAATCAACACACGCTCGCACCGGCCGGGCATCCCCACTGTGCAGCACAGAGCGGGGCACGACAATGACGAGAACGCGCTGGCAGTGTCAACCCTGGTATACATGAGCGATTGAAAATCACAGCTTCCGCTTATGACAAACTGTTCCATGGCTGAGAAAACCAATACAGCCGGGATGGCGACAGGGTGTTGTCCAGCCTGCGACGGTAGAATGTTGCTAACGCTGCAGCGTTTATTATACCATGCGGCCCAGGACGCGCTCGCGATGTTCTGGATTATGTAGCTGATGAGGATAGAACACTAGGTTGGTGGAATGAAAGCTATTTCTCGGGAATGGAGTCTGTTCGCGCTCTATCATATAATATCCGACTGGTAAGACAGCATTAACAGCCTAATTGGAAAATTGCTTACAGCCATAACAGTTGGGAACAGACCATCAAGCAAGCCAAGTTGGGAATTAGCTTTTTGAACCCTACTAAAGTGGAACCGACCGCGTTGTTTGGTGTGCAGATCATCCTAGATATACAGCATTGATGAATTTACCACACTGTGGTACAGTTAAGGATGCTAAAAACTCAGTACAAAGTTTAATCAAGAATCATGAGAAACCTATTGCGGTATATTTGGCACATCTTTAGCACATCCGTTGTACTAATCAAGCGCAATATTGGAAGAGTGGTTGGGTTAAATATAAGCTTCATGCATATACTTTGTCTGGATTAATCAAATATGCATCAAAAATGAACAGGGACATATGGGAAACAGTATATAAATCATCTAATTACATTGAATGTTCGTATTCACAGGCAAATAGATGGACTGGCAGGCATAACTGTTTATTGGGTGGTATACTTAAGTAATGTCAATTTGGCGCTACAGATGCGCTATGATTGTGCTAACGATGCTACGACAGTGCACAATATCATGATCAAAATATATTGAATAGATGCAAAGCAAGTAGAACAAGTGTTCTACCACGCAATTGACAGGATAACTCTGCTGCTGATCTACAGTTGAATTCTATGAAATAATCCTATATATATTCGTCGGCACCATCAAAGCGCTACGCTGACGCTGGTGTAGTGAAACCAAGACGCTCACGGGATTGGAGTCCCGTAGATGAAAATACTTCAAGTGCTGCTTTATCTTCTTAACAAACAGATAATCTGTTGAATGATATCAATTACAGGCCCATTTCACTGTCTCCATGTTGTTCCCGTCATGCCATAGTAGATTATCTACGTTCTCACTCTTCAGGGCTTCCCCGCATGAAGACAACAAAACCACAAATACCGTGAACTGTCCAGATAGACACATCTAGGGTAGATATATCTTCAGCAAATCAACAACTTCAAGAGCTGGAAATCGAAAAACAAAGAGTATTATCAAGAAAGATGCAAAGAGAAAATGTTGGAAAAGAAGAAGATAGAAATGGATACAGCACGCCGCCAGGAGAAGCTAGAAAAGCCACAGCATAGTGGAAATATTACGTTAGTATTACGGTAGCGTTACGGATGTACTATGTTAGCATTACGCAGGAGGATCAATGGTACTAAATTGGGGAACGATAGCACATGCCAGTAATAGCATTCAAAAAACATTTTCACAATGCAGATCAACAAACTTGTTATACTTAACCTGATCACATCCAATTGTGATATAGCTTAGCAGTTGTTCTTACGCTACCATGCTCTGAAATCAAGCAATAACGGAATATATAAGAAGCGGCTCGCAATAGATAGAATATATATCACTATGTAGTAACAATACTTCTACTGACGTCGCAGAGAGGTGTGCATGAACACAAGTCAGCTCTGATGCGCTTGTAAAACCCGGCTTGATTCCAAAGCTTGTGAGTTGGAGCTAATCTCGAGTAAATTTGTTGCCACCGCGTGGTTGTCGGGATTGACAAATAAATGAAGTTACCGCAGCTCACTTGGACCCTGGATAGAAGACGGAGTATAAAACTCTATATATGTGTTCCAGCCGGTAGGCCAAGTTGTCCACTTGGCCAACTGGCCGGCCGATATGGCAATTATTGCACTTGGTGCCCCGGCTGTCCGATATGGCAATTGGCTGGTACGGCAAGACCCAAGAGGTTATATCAAGATATTCAACAATTATTACCCTTCCACATCGCGTATATTGAGCGGGTCAAGGGTACAGTGTCCTACAGACCACATTCCCTCGGCGATCAACATCAAATGAAATCTATTTTTGACCGATCAATAGGAGTTTTGGTTTAACATAACGCTATATGGATGCTGTCTCTGACGGTATGGTATACAAACCATCGCTACCCTACTAGATTCTGTGAATCAATAACGTACAATACATAACAGAAGCCTGGTTCTACAAACTTCTGTCAGCCCCCAGCCAAGTTTAACAAAGGCGCGCAGCACCACTGACCGAAGTAACGTTGGGAGTCGGATAATGTGCAATAGCTGTAAAGGTTGGTGTACGGTGCGACGTTGGTACTTGGAATATATCAAGAATGCGATGTATGCTATGGACATGGTAATTTCTAATACCTTCGCAAGGTTTCTACAGCCATTACTTATGTTCATCCGCACTTATCCGGCCTTACCAGTACCTAAAGATCTTTAGTTATACGAGTTAGGAACAATTGAGTATTTATGCTATAGTGGTTTGAAGGCAGAAACACGCAGCTGTACTGTAGCGGACGCCCGTTGATACATGAAGGTGTTGAATTGGCCTATCGTCCAGCCAGTTGGCCAACCGGCCAGCCAATTGCCCAAGTCGATTACTTGGCCTACCAGCCGGAACATATGCTATATTTGTAGTCTTAGTGCTAGGAAAACCCTCTACAATTATATTGGCCCTGGACTCGCAAGCCTACTCGAGCTTCATAAGTTTAGTGCCAGATGGTCTCGGGCCAGCGCAAGTACGCCTCATACACACTTCCAACGTCGCATTTGATTATAGTTTTAACCTCTAAACTGGCAATCATTACTACGATATCACAGCTGCCGCTTACAGTTGGCAATGTCTCCGCCTAGGTCTTGTTATCGCCACGGTTATTGGCTAATTACACTACATGTATGGGCGGCATCAGTTTGTCAGGGCTTAAGTCTTGCGGTTTCTTTCGTGAATTTGTGTCCGGAACAGCAACAGAATAGGCAGAGAGAAGCTGCGCTTGTAAACTTACACACCACGTCTTTTTAATTATAGATATAGACATTTTCCACTCACCACTCTTCCGATTGGCAAAACGCTACCCAACAAGCGGCAAACCGCACAAACTTGTCAGGACGAGCCGGGAGCCACGAGCAATAAACGCGGCAACAGAAAGCAAAAAGCAGGCTAAACAAAAAACCTAGCCATGCTATGCTCCCAGTGAACCAGATGGCGAACTGCAGACACCGAGAGCCGGTACAATATTGCAACATCTTCGGAGTTGGCTTATTATCACTTGTGAACTTGAAGTCAGAAAGCCATGTAAATTGTTTCGGTGCGACAATTTTCTTGATTCAAGACCGTGTTTCTTGTTGACCTGCAACATTAAGTTGGCTGCACAATTCTTTCTAACAAAAATGCAACGCTCGTGGCTTGAATTTTTCTGCATGCTGCATCGCAGTTCCAGAGGCCAAATGATTATGATCTTTTCATCGGCCGGGGTACTGGCAGTTGGATACAGTGGCACCTGCGGGTGGGAATATATACACAACAGTGCATCCTTTGGAGAAATATTTCCACATGATTTTTGTTAGCCTTGTTTGGTAGAATTGAATGAAACATACTCTCTGCTCTCTCAAGCAAAATGTCAGCATCTTCAGCAAAAGTCATGGTAAATATTTTTGTCGTGGAGTGTGTTACGGGGGACGTCCAGAGGCGTTATCGACGATAGACGTTGGCCCACGGTGTATGAAGTCTTTTATCACCAAGAATTGCAATTGTACTAATAGAGGGGTTTTAGCAGTATAACTTCTTGAGGTATAAAGCAGCCGATTTATTCTTTGTAACAAAAGATATTTTTACTAGGGGGGACTTCGTTTGGTGTCTGGTGCGTATGATGATACTATACTTTGTAACCCCGTATCATCACGCCCCTATATATACAACACGGCAGGGCTTTAGCGCTCTACCCAAAAACTATATAGAGGGGTGCACAGTCACCATCGCCCAGTCTCTTTCAACTATGTCTCGGGTGACGTGTACTGCTAACAGCCATTACTGTTTACCCCGCATCGCATATAATGCCTTCAAGTGGTACACACTTCCTAGCTATGCAATCGGCCTTTGGCCTAGAACCCTTGGACCACGTACCTACGCTACGTGTATCCTAAGAACGACGGTATCGTTATCTATGCTTCCTATATGTTCCGAACAACATATTATGCGTCTAGTAACACTACTAGTTACCGCCTGCGGTAACAAAGTGTGTCTTTGTCGCAAAGAGCAACAGCAGCAAGAGAGGACTTGTTTCTCCCGGGTTATTGCCCCAGCCCGCCCCCTGATGTTTCCTAAGGTGGTGGCTGCTTCCTAAACAGGCTAGCAGCTGTTATACCAGTGGAATATCGGAGGGTAGAGCGCCGACAGACTCCGTTCCGGAGAAACAGCTTTTCATCCACCTAACATACTAGTGTTCTATTCCCTGTAGCTATTCATTGGAGTCTCTCGCGGGCAGGATTTGCACCTGTTGCGGAGACAACGTGCATTGTCAGCTGAGGCCTTGGTAAGCCTATCCCAGGACAGCTACGGTTTAGTGGCTGCGCGACCACGGATCTGCACATGGCAGTGTGCCTTCGACCGCGGTCTCCACGTTCCAGCTTTGGCCCCCTCGTCGGCGCTCATGAGCCGGACCGGTTGAATCCGTGACTGCAAGGGCCGTGCAACATGTTTTCCAGCACCTCACTGGCGCATGCTAAGCTGCACCGCACCAGGCAACTACTGCAACACAGAGTAATGTCTGTCACAGCAGTACTCACATCACATCCAGTATCATATAAGTGCATGCACACTTCACACGATGAACTGCAACACCACAACACCATCGACAGCCGCCGCGCAATAGCATTAGAAAAATGAGCGGGTAAATTTACTTGTTAGTGGCGTGATAGATAGATGGGAGCGTACTCAGTGTGTGATTGGCCTATGCTTGGTGGTCAGAATTGTACAAGTATTATGATTCAGGCTGTATCACGTTGCAGCAATCTCACTCACTTCAACGTGGTTTTACATATCTTCAACTTGACCATACGCTTGGCTACCAAAAGTAGACGATGGATGATGAAGTGATTGTTGTAGCAGAATCTACTGCGGCTCAATATCATTGCGTAATTATAATGTTGCGATAAGGTAACCGTGAATTTTTGATTATGTCTAGCATCTTGAGACAATTGGCAAAGCTAACCAATGTGGATTCAGAACCATTGCCACTAGTCAACGTAACTCAAGTTTCAAGTCTATTTTACATGAGAAATGATAGTAGAACGGTTAACATTTATCAATGGATGGCAAAAACAAGTGTAATTAAAATGGTTTTGTAGTTGAACGTGTTTTAATTCTCATATTGTTCAACTTCTGAAATCATAATAGGTAACTAATCATATTTATTGTACTAATTCCTAATTCTTCTGAAAGACCATTTGTTCCGTCCAATTGACTGACTCATATCATTGAGAAGCGCCAAAGTACTTGAATACTTGAATTCTACAATCTCGATCTGGCATTTACCTGATATCTACTTCCAAGATTTTCCACCAGTGTAAGTTCTCACACAAACGCCCGTAAGCTTTACTCTACCATACTGATGCTAGACATATACAAGCCACAGGTAAGCAGGAATTTTTAAGCCTATTAGAGCTGTATGTTTTTACGGCAATTATGTAGGATGCCCCTAACTTTAGCACTATTATGTAGGATACTCTAAAAAATCGACATTATTCAGAATACCCCTAAACATCCCACCTAGCCCGGGTGCTCTCCCATTGGCCACCACAACCATCCGGCCGCCCTGCCACCCGCCCACATCCCGCTCTGCCGCCCTTCCACCATAATTCACCCTAATACCGTTACACCACCCGAACTACTACCCTTACACCATAAGCCAAGTGGGAACGTTGTCTGGACAGCTTTACTTATGGCATGACCACCCTTCTGCTAGTCTGCGCAACTCCTTAATTGATGTTTTTTAAAAGCTAGGCTACTGGCTACCTTTATCCTGGCAGTAATATGATGCTTATGGTAGAGGGCAGCTGGGCGAGTGGCGCAGGTCTTCTGGGAGGGTGATGGGAGGGGTAGGGCGGAGTTTTGGGAAGAAACTAGAGTAGATTATGGTAGAGGGCGGGTGGGTAGGTGGTAAGAGTGCGGCGGGCGGATGATGGGGGGGTGGCAGAGCGGCAGGCCGGCTGGGAAGTTGAGGGGTATCCTACATAATATTGAAATTTTAGGGGTATCCTGCATAATACCGCCAAAGTTAGGGGCATCCTACATAATTGCCGATGTTTTTATTGTTAGTGAACTCACATAAAGATAAGGGAAGATGCGTTTAACAAATCATAGTATACTTTGTTATATCCCATGTCAAATGCACAATTAGTAGTCTCTTACATAAAGTATATTGTAATAATATCATGTCTACGAAGTGTTCATCATTTGAAGAAATAGGAATGACTCTGTGATTCACTTACTACACCTCATTGAATTCAAGACAGTATTTGCTAGAAATAGTTACCAAGCTCTGTAAAAATCAAAGGTTATGACGGCGCCACAGTAGAAAAACCCATTGCTTGTTTAATGCTAAGTGGAATTACGAGCTACTGTTGTAGGAAGTAGCTCACAAGATGTTAAGGAGATAACTGTTAATGTGTATATGATCTTGTAAACAGTGTTTGTAGTGAATTAACGATACTGTTTTTCAAAGCTCGCTTGATAAAGCCAGGATGAAACTTGTCGACATTTTTGACCTTATGATGTGGAGTACGTTTGATAACTTCTGGCTTTGTGATAGCAGGGGGATATCCAACACTTTCATGGGGTCAAAGTGATAGAAACAGGCAAGTAATCTAACTCTGGCAAATAATCCCTGCTGCAAGTTAAGAAGTTAGCCATTTGTGCTAGGAAACAAGTCAGCTCTCCGGACATAAGCACCAAGGTATGTAAACAAGTTCTGATTTAGTTGCTTTGTTGCTTGTTCTGTAATCTCGGTATGGTTGAAGGTATCATGACCAAAGTCCATGATGGCTTGAAAGCTCTGGAAGAAAAACATATCCTCGAGATATTCAATCATTGTACCAAACTCTTCAAGGCTTCGAGCTTCAATAGATGCCTTGATTAGCTCTGCACAATAACATTGAATGAAACCTCACGGTTTATCATTGTGCAATTGTCTTTTAGATACTTGTCAAACTTATCTATTCCTTGATGAATATTGTGTTTTCTTATCAATCGTTCTCCTGCATCTTTTTGTTCGGGAGTGCCCACAAGCTTTGCAAATTGTTGGAAATATCTTTTATAATCAAGCATATTGTTGCCAATGTAAGGTTTGTTGACGTTGACGAAGCTTTGTTTGAGACATCATATAGGTATTGATAGATCCAAGCTTGAATAAATGTATAACTAGACTTTGGAATGATGCACCCGACTCTATTTCAACCTGAAATTCCGGTTGTATTTAGGTAACTGTTTTAGCCTGGCAATTCTTGGCATTTAGAAACCATGTGAATATATGCGGTTTGATAAGCGCAAGGCGAAACATGCCTGAAATTCCATATAATATATGGTGAGGCATTGGATGAAGAAATTCAAACAATCCCACTAAAAGTGGAAATTTTCCAAATGCATGGATATCAGCCGCTGCACCTTTGAAGATATTAGCAAACTTATATGATGTTCTTATACGACAATCTACCAAGTGTCTGAATAAGTAACCAATTCTTTATCATATGGTTTATTAGCTCTTCAATTACAGAACGATTACAGTGGCATGAATCAATTGCACATACTTCAAATTGGTTGATTGCACGAGAAATACGTGTCCAAAGTGATACTTTGGTTGCAAGACCTAATCTAGCAAGTAATAATAAATTCTGTCCTTTGGGCAGTTTCTTTACTTCAGCTGTTGCACGTTCCATATCAAACTGATATCATCTTTGCAAGACAATGTTGAAACCAAGATCATTCCGGCTGTTCTATTCATTATCAGCTTTCAATATTCCATTCCTACTATCATGAGGTATTTCGTTTATCAATCATACAAGAACGACGACCATAATTGGCGTTCTGTCTCAATGTATAAGAATAGTGATGCGATTACGGGAGATGTGAGGTAGGCAGATGTTGAAACACACAAACATATGCTTTGATGCTTAATCCAGAGCTTAGGTGCAACCTCATGTCTAAGCCATGATCAAGTTCCCGAGCGGCAGATTCAATTGATCAATTAGATTTTCAAGCTTAGAACCAAACAGCCCAATTGTTAAAAGACTATTGTTGTATAGTTTCCTGTTTTCTTCCGATGGTAAATTCGCACATGTGCAGTGACATGCGGTTAAAGATTGATACAAGATACGGTATGCTCCAAACCCATCGCAAGATAAAACTTATGCATCAGCAAAATATCAAGTACCGATTGGCCGTTGCACCGTGCAACTGGGCCGCTCGCTACGCTTAGCCGCGCTCAGGGGCGTCCAGTGGCGCTTGGAGTTTAGGCATGTGGGCCGGCACGCTGAGCTGATCGAGCGCAACTTGGAACACATCTCGCTCAAGCGGAACCTATGACAGCCTTCAATGTACAGCTTTCAAAGTCATTTTTGAGCCGCGGTTTTGAATTCCGCGGTGGTTTGCACATGCAACGATTCTTGTATTCAGTACAACTTAAACGCATATACAGTGGTTTTATTATGCTATCAGAAATATATACAGAGACAGATTCCAATGAAAGCTGCTTAGTCATCAAATGTTCAAAGGATTCGACCTACTCTATGGAAAGCTGCTTTGTGGTCGGATCTTGAAAGATTCAGCCTTATCTTTTAGGATCCGACACTCTACGACTATGTAGCTTTCCAAAAGAAAAGGCTGAATCCTATACGATCCGACAAATGCTACGACCAAGCAGTGTTCCATAAATTGGGCTGAATCCTTTGGGATCTGTCAAATCCTTAGATTATCGGCTATTCCTCATTCTGAGCAACTTTCCATAAGAATAGGTCGTATTCTTTGAGATACAACGGCGAAGCAGCTTTACCGAGAACAGGCCGACTACTTCAAGATGAGTCTAATCCGCAGATTATTCGTCTAATTCTACGGATATGCGGCTATCCCTAAGAATAATTGGAATCCTTCAAGATCTGACTAAAGGCTTTCCGTAAGTATAAGCTGCATTCTTTAAGATCTGGCGACCAAGCAGCTTTACAGATAATAGGCATAATCCTTCAAAGATCCGTCAATCCTTGGATTATCGGCTAATCTGACGACCAAGCAGCGTCCTATAGGATCTGTCGCTATACATGGTTTAGATAGCATACATAGCATAATAAAACCGCTGAATAAGCGTCCAAGTTGAACTGAGTCAAATAATTCTCGTTGCAAGTACAAACCATTGCGAGATCCAAAACCGCAACTCAAAGACGAATCTGGATGCCATCAAGAGGATAGTCTTTCAGGTGACGATTGAATGAAAGGCAACTCTGCATTCCGTCCATCGAGAAGCCATTCAGGTGACAATGGAATAGAAGACGGGTCTGGATGCCGTCGAGCGTACAACAACTCTGGATGCCGTTAAGCAAGAGACGACAATGTATCACGTCAAGCAAGAGACTACCCTGGGTGCCGCTGAGCAAACCAAGAATTCGAATTACCGCTCAAGCTCAATGCGTGCAGGGTTGCGCTCTGTACGCTTAGTCTGTGGGCGCACTGAGCGCAACCTGGCTTTTTGCTGACAAGGAATAACACATAGCATGTTAGGATTCAGAATGAATTTTCAAATCCGATGGCTGCGGCCAAAGGTCATGATTTCCAATTCTGACCGTGGTGGATGTTTCAAACAAACAGACGTTGTATTCTCAAACTTTTCAAGATTGACAATTATTGAAAGTCTATATATATCCTGAGAATGTACAAATAATTCTATCTCCATGAAGGTCGATCAAATCTGCAATTGCTTCAATGACGGATTTTGCAATGGCTGTATCTACCTCAACGGTCTGTAGTTCATCATAATCATTATCGTCAATGGTACCATAATCATCATGAAAGAGGATTGGTACTGGAACATGGATAGTATAATTTATTTTTGTTGTTATCAAATGAATAGCAACATACAACAAAGGTTCTTCAAGAAGAACACAGTGTTCGCTAGTCAAATAGTCAAACTTGTATATGCCTTTTTCTTGTGATACCTTCGGTAATTGGGGAACATTGAGCAAACGTTCAACAATTACATGTAGCGTCCCTTGGTTTTGTGATTGACTTCGGTAGTCTATGGCAATACCACGTATTCTTCCTTGGAATTTGCCATCACCAAAACCTACAAAGTCAGAAAACAGCACGGGAGTTCCATTTTTACATGCAGGCCATTTGTTTATACCCTGCAAATTGGTAGCATCACTTATTGAACTTGCTCTTATTGTTGCGTGCCATGCCGTACCATGCCAGAGTTTTTTGGGTTGATCAATCAAATGATCCCTGGCCAAAATGCATTATGTATCTAAATGCATTGGTATTGTGGTTTTTGCCATATGAAAGCAAGTTAATCATTAACCTTAAACATGGAGTCTCAATTACATCTCTAACCATTCCTCGTTGGTCAAACAAGTAAATGTTTCCATTTGTTTTATCAGGCACTGACGCTGTGTTCTTGATGTCCAGTGGTACATCATCAGATAGGAGACAAGTAAAAGGCAAATGTCCATCTGCCATTGTGTAATGTGCTGATAGATTTTGGCACAAGTCTCAACAGATTGACATCGTCCACAAGCTGAAGTGCGTCCCATATCGCTTTATACGTACTGGTTGTCATTGAAATGAAAGCGCAAATTGTCATCATTGCAATGTACAAAGGGTATAAGTGTTTTTCATCGGTAGTAGCTTTTGAGAACGCATCTTGATATTCATTGGAAAAATTGAATGGCAGATTGGGATTGCCCATTCACAGTACTGGTAGTCGATCTTGAGGAATCTTCCGGAAGGATATAGAGTTCAACTTTTGGCCATGGTACTGCACTATCTCCTTGTATGGACACAACTTTTTTGGTGATATTGGCTCATTGTATTATGTTTTGAATTTCATCCGTTTCAAGCATTTCATCCTCAATGCCATTGTCGCATTCATAATCATAGAATTCATTAATGTTATAATAATCTTCAGATACAGTCGGATCTTCAAGTTTACCTTTGCTTTCAGGATTCAATATGTCTTGTTTGCTTTGTATCTGAGTCGCCGTTGACACAATATCTTCAATTCGCTGAACAGCATCTTGCGATTTGGGCTGAAATTGAAGTATTGGATGGATTATAATAATATCTCTATCATCATTGTCACAACTTTCATTTCTTATCTATTCGGTTGGATTAATATCGTTATCGTATAACTCCTGATATCTTTTGAGAACCAGAGAACAACAAAAGTTGGATGACAATGCTTCCACTATTTGTCATGTTGAACCACAAAAGTTGAATGGTTGAAATACTATAAACACGTTATCATGATTTAGTATAAGCCAAAAAATAATATACAGCTGACCAGATGTTCGAGAGTTGGGTCGTCGAAGATTGTAGTGTCCACGCCTTGGCATGTTGATGCTGCAGGCATGCATAACATGTACAAAATCGTAGAAACGCAACAGTCATGTGTCTTAACAGGAGAAACCCATATAGCTGATGTATTTCTGCCACAGTGGTTGACCAACAGTGCAGCAATATCATAATTCACAACCTATACAAGAAACTGATTTAAAAGATTGTCAAGGTATTCTACTCCTCCTTGTCCTTAAAATATTGATCAATAAGTTCATTTACTCCCCTAACATGATTTCCTTCCTATTGCCCCCGACCGATATTTCATAACCACGTCGGATGATCTTTTGTTCATCTGGGTGCTATCGCCATATCGTCTGACTCCATCTGCAACTGTATCTTCTACTATAGCATGAATGTGGTGAGGCCTTTGCTAAATTTGCTCTACTACACCATTGATCTTGGAATAATCAATACTACGTACTGCATAATCGGCTATATAAAAAATTTCCCCTGTGGATTTGCATGAAGCCATTTGACCTGTATCAGTATCTACAAATGCACTAATACCATGAGTATAAGTGGATACATCTTGGTCACAATATGCCATATTAACAAATCCAACATAGTATATCTATTAGTAGAAAGATCAACTAGCTGGAAAACGAACATACCACAAGTGTATGATAGATCTGAATGATATAGGAAGGGTTATTCTGAGTTATCATTGTCTTCATGGTACATGTCACCCAAACCATGCACTCTTGGTTCCTTAAACTATGCTTGTTGATTTTGTGATATGCCAGGGGCAACACGGTAGAAGCTATCAGTATATATTCTATATAGAATTGATTATCCTGATCTATGTTGTAGCCGCCGAGCACTACGGGTGGGATTCCTGATTTATAAAGAAGTTAATATATATATATCAATTATGGAGTAGACTGAACTTACTTTGTCTTCTAGAACATAATGCCCAAAGACTTCTTCAGCCCTGTACTCAGTTCTCCATCCCAGGCATCTCATTTTCCCACTACTACCTCTGTGAGCACCATTGCTTGTTTCTTGGCTATTAAATTTTTTATCTTCATGAAGATATTTAAAGACCCTGGAGAAATCTTGATGAATGTAATGATTCATGTCTTGAAATTCAGTAATGCAACAAGGTGACACAAGTTCTTTAGTAAGTTCATGCCAAACATAAACAAAATCACTGCCCTTACCACCTATGCGTATAAAATTATCAAAGATTTCATGGTCGGGGTGGAAATATTCAGCTTTCATATAAGAAGCTGAATCAGGTATCCAAGTATAATTGATGGTAGGGACTTGCTCGCTGGAAACCATATTGGTTGCACCCTGATGGGTGAACCTGGATGAGATGGGACCTTGGGTACGCTGTGCTATTTTTGCTAATAAGTTTTTGTGTTTTCTTCTGTTGTTGTCATGTTGGCTGTGTGAGTTGGAGGTAGCGTAAGTTCAAAAGGGGACGTAGCAGAAGCTTGGAAGAAGGAGGAGCAGAGACTTCGAAGGAGGAAATATTGTTGTGCTGTGTACAAACTTGTTCGATGGATGTGGGTGGGGAATAACTAACATCAACAGGGGAGAAGAGTGTTTATCTGGAAAATCTCAAACTATGACCCCGGTCGGAACTTCCTCTCCGTCAAACCATAACCACGGATAGAACACATAACCTCAGTCGGGACTTCCCCTCCGTCAACCCATAACCTCATATAGAACCCATAACTCCAGATGGAGCTTCCTCTGATGCTGTCATACACATTGCTAAACTATGGCGTAGGGTAGACAGACTCGACGAGCCGTCAGCGTAGGCGGACTCGACGAAAAGAGTGCTGACCGCGTAGACAGACTCGACGGATGCAATTGACACCGACAGGCGCATCTTGGGATGTATCCCAGCGTAGGCAGCCTGGACCGACGAACAAAGTATGATTGACAGCGTAGGCGGATTTGAAGACTCGCCTTCGACAGCGTAGGGTAGGCGGACTCGAGGACTCTGACACCACAGGTGCAAGTTGACACTAGCGGGTGCATCTTGATGTGGATGACTGCGTAGGAAGCCCCTGACAGATATACGGAGTGTGACTGACAGCGTAGGCAGACTCGAAGACTCAACCTCAACGACGAATTGAGTTCTGACAGCGTAGGCCGACTGCACCGGTGCAAGTTGACACCAGCGGGTGCATCTTGATATGGATGACTGCGTAGGAAGCCCCTGACAGATATACGGAGTGAGACTGACAGCGTGGGCGGACTTGACACCTCAACCTCAACGACGAATTGAGTGCTGACAGCGTAGGTCGACTCCACCGGTGCAAGTTGACACCAGCGGGTGCATCTTGATATGGATGACTGCGTAGGAAGCCCCTGACAGATAAATAGAGTGTGACTGACAGCGTAGGTGGACTCAACGACTCAACCTCAACGACGAATTGAGTGCTGACAGCGTAGGCGGCCTCAACAGGTGCAAGTTGACACCGATTGGTAGGCAAACACAACGGGTGCAAGTTGACACTAACGGGTGCATCTTGGTATGGATGACAGCGTAGACAGATCTAACCAATAAATCAAATGCTGACAGCGTGGGCGGATTCGGCGGGTGAAAGTTAACACCGCCAGGTAAGCGAACTCAACAGTTGCAAGAAGTTGACACCGGCGGGTGCATCTTGTGTATAAATATTGGGGTAAACAGCCCCTGGCCGACGAATATGATGGCGTAAGTGGGCTCGGCATCGACGGCGTACGGTAGGTGCCACAGGTATTTGTGACGCGATGGGTGGTATTCTATGTAGCGTGGTGTTTTACTGTAATATAAATAGGGGTAGATCATCTGTTGCATGTACAAGTGTACCACATCACCAGTCTAACGAGCACGGTTCTGCCCTGTACTGAATAGACATGCCATTTGAAGCTAAATATTTTTGTTGTACAGCATCTGTTGCCTGTAAAAGAATACTAGAGCATCAGTCTAACGGGCTCGATTCATACTTGCAATGACGGGCATCTCAATAGCAGCTAAAGTCTGTAACAACCGGATTGGGAGATTGGTGGCTCAAAAACATATTTTTGTCCAAGCAAGACATGGTAATATTAGACTTATAAATTGTGACCAGATCGTTTTTATCAACAAAGTATCGTCATACCGTTAGATGGCAGTTATGATGTGAATTAGAAATAGTATATTTTTCACCAATGATTTTTAATGTCAAACAGTGTGGTATTTGCGAAATCAATTTAAATTATGACTGTTATCCCGCAGTTATTCTTGCTCATAGTCTTTTGCAAAGAACATTCTTTGTGAATGATTGTTTCGATTTGACAATTGATTGACAACCGTCTATGACTTGTTTAAAAATGAGATGGCAGGAACACAGTTGTACAACAGTTAAATGTATCCTCCCCTTTTACTAATAGTAGGTGTTCAATCCGTAGCCTGGCCAACACGCCATCAAGCCGGTCTGAATGCAAGAGTCATTGTCACGTGATTCAGGCGGAGGACATTCATTGTTTGATTGTGTTTCTGGTTCATGGAACAAAGAAGACAGAGAGTGACAGAGTCTGTGGGAAAAGTGTGACAGTGAGTGGAACCAACACAGTATGCCAAGCCTTCCTGTACATCACCCCTTCCGAAAGCAAATCTGAAAGCGAGTGATAGGTGTGCAGGATTGACCACCACAACAGCCAGCCCGCGGCGCTTCCCGGGCTGCCGCATCTGCGACCTGACAGCCACTACTGCCTCTATATTTCGACGCTCAACTAAGCCGACGCACAGCCCCGGGCCGGCGATGTGGCATGATCTTGGGTATGCACACGCCACACGCATGCTCAAGATGCGCGGCGACCAGGATCACGACCACGACCACGGACGGCTCGGTGGGGTTGGGTTCCGCAGATGAACCCGGCGCCGGGGTCATCGGGGTCGTCGGGGTATGCCTGCTGGGCGCGATATGACGTGCGGGTGCGGGGCAACAAGCACGGGTGGAGAGGGACCGGTGACGGAAGACCGGAATCGGCTTGGTCGGTTGCGGAGGCTGTTTCAGCGGCTGTGGCGCAGATACGGGATTGGCCTGCAGTGGCAGCCATTTTTGTATGAGTTCATCGCTTTCAACATTGAGGGATTTGTTTAGGGACAGGAAAAGTGTTCTCATGTTTTTGATTGGGTGTGTACAGAGTTAAGTAGTTGAGAGTTGTTCGAGCCAAAAGTAAGAGAAAGCAGTCAGATAGACATGGTTGCCGAGCCTTTGCACATGATTATTCGGCATCTACAAAATCAGAACTGAGTGATCACCGATGCAGGATTGCGCACTGCAACAAGTGCAAATAGAACAGAAAGGGGAGTGTTTGGGTTGGGGGCTTGAGTATCGTTGTGTTTGTGTGATTTGCTTTCGATAGATGTTGTTTTACCTAGACGTTTGTGCGTGTATATACGCTTGTAATGGTTACGCCAACCCTCATTCGTCTACTGCTTTCGACCCTCGTTGCGATCACGACCGAGCACTGTAAACTTTCCGATTATCGATACATGAACCGTCTTATCTGCATGTTCCTTCCCCGATAGCCGTTGTTTCACCAAAAAGCCCCACGCACATCCGTCCGCCTGTGACCCCATCAACCCAGCATCGACAACTCCCAACACCAGAGGACCGTATGCCGGCGCTCTCAGTCCAGCGATGGCAGTGACGCACCCGTACCACCCGGTTCCACCCCGTTCCCGTACCACCCCGTTCGCGCGCCGCCCGCGCCGCCTCCGCCGCCGACACTCCCCGAACTCCGTCGTGCGTCTACCCCCCTGTCCCGAGTCCCGTCGATGCCGCACACCGCGACAGCGCCGGCCGCTAGTATCGCTGTCTGCAGCCGCCGCCGCAGATCGCAGTCGACGCGTACGCGTACGTGCACAGCCGCCGCGCGCCTCTAGCCTCTCGCAGTGACGGACCACGAATCCCCGGGGCGGGGAAGATTGCAAGTCCGGTCTCGAGCGGGCGGACCACTCAACCATCGTGCGCAGGAGAGTGTTGTGTTAACTACGGGTTGGTCACACAGGGCACGCCGTCCGGCCACGGCCGTCCGGCTGGGACAGTGGAGACAAAGGGGGGCTGTGATACTTGGGCGTTGTGGAGTAGGGGGCTGGAGACGGAGCAGGATCAGGATTTCGAGTGTAGGTTGTACGTGTAGGGGCTGTTGAGAGCGGACGCAAGCATGCATGTCGCGGTGCATGGAAAGTTGGAACTGAGTGCTTCACCGGGTGCCCGCAAAACCGTACCACGCACTGGCAGTGCCCCCCCATGTGTTGTACCCAGGGTCACGCACGCACCCCTGCATCACCACCGTCACCATCACTCGGTTTTAAATTTCTTTTACTGACGACACATGTAACAAGGCTTGGCACGCTTTGTTGAGCGCTAACTCTGTTTTCTTCTTGACCACCGTTTAATCCGAACTTACAATTAACTGGGAGAATACAAGACGCTTGATTTTCTATGAATCTTTGCTCAGAAACTGATAACTGGCAGTTTTATACCATGAGCGCAGCCAAGACAAAACTAGGAAATCCCTCCGCATCCGCCTCCCGCGCACCAACAAACCGAAACATCCGGTCCTCTTACACGCCCTCCGCCCGCTCCCGCCGCATCGCCGTGCCACCCTCCCCCCTCGCCTTCCGATCCTCCTCCTCCAAAAACACCCGCAACTCCTCCTTCTCCCTCCTCTCCTTCTCCCTCCACCACGCCCTCTTCTTCTCCCTCTCCGCCGCCCACCCCCTCTCAGCCCTCTCCCACCGCTCCCTCTCCTCCCTCTCCTCCCTCTGCTCCCCCGTCTCCCTCACCACCCTCACCTTCGGCTCAATAACCCACCCCGCATCCGCCTTCAACCCCCCCCCCCCCACGTCACCACCTCCCGCACCTCCCGCGCGCTGTCGTCGGCACACTCCTCGCGCCGCACCGGCTCCCACACCCGCCGCAGCGCCCGCCGCTGCGCCACCCGCACCGCGCGCGCATCGCGCAGCGGGACCTCCGCGCCGCGGTATCCGCTGCGCAGCTGGAGCACCCGGCGGTGCGGCGGCTTAGCCATCCAGCCGCGGCGCGCGCGGGGGCGCAGGCGCGGCGTGTCGTGGGTGGCGGCGGCGGGGGCGTCCCAGGTCGTACTCGCCAGCCGCGGCGTCGGCGGCGGTGAGGGTGGCGGTGACGGTGAGCGCGCGAGGCGCGCGATCGTGAAGCGCAGCGTCCACCCGCCCGCGGGGCCGCGGGGCCGCCAGCGCTGGCGGCCCCGCGGCGCGTCCGGGACGGCGGCGGGGCTGGCGAAGAGAGGGGTGCGGAAGAGGATGTGGGGCGGATGCGGTGGGGGGAGGGGGAAGGCTCTGATGTGGAGGCGCGGAATGGCGGGGGTGGGCGGGGGCCGCGCTGTGGTTGCTGATGAAAGGGTGGCGAGCCAGTCTCTCTCGCCCTCGTCGTCGGAGGAGGAGGAGGAGCAGGTTGTGTCCTCGTCGGGGGAGGTTGTGTCCTCGTCGGGGGAGGAGGTGGCGGTCGGGGTACGAGCGGCGTCGTCGTCGGCAGGGGCTGGGAATGGGCCTGGGCAGGTGGGTGGCTCAGCTCCACGGAGGGACACCCCGAGGCGGAGGCACTTGCGGATATTGTAGTCTGGGTGTGTCGACGCCATGTTGAGGACTTGGGATGTGGCGTGGCGTGGCGTGGTGTGGTTGTGTGGTTGTGTGGTGCAAACGCTGCGGTGGATGATGAAGTGGATGGTGCTGTGAATGGTGCTATGGATGATGACGTGGGTCCGAAGATGCTTTGGAGGTGGAGATAGGTATTGGGATACTGGACCTTGCAGCGCCCTTATATCGCATCGAGGAGGCCTCCGCGTTGGTTTTCTTCCAACGGTGATGTACTACGCATGAAGCCTCAGCCCCGTCGATAGCACACGCGCCACAGCATTCCAGACATCGTGGGGCTTAGGTGTGTCGGATATTGAGCATTTATAGCACCCCACATCCGGCAGTGTTCGCAACACACGAACGGGTGTGTTGCAAGTGACGGGCTGAGCTCGAGGGTCGTTTGGCCATTCCATAAAAACCCTATATCCCATCGTTAAGCAATTCTTTTTGTAATGAAAGCAAAGGGACTAGATTTTCCTTTGTCTTCTCCAACTCTACAGAACCTGACCTTTTTCCGCGGTGCATGGGGATGTAACAGATTTCTCGATATACTCAGAGGCAACAGCGACTGTCAGGCTCCGCATCGCCACGACGCAGGACGCAGGCGTGTTGGATGCCTACTCTGTGTGTCGCCTGGCTGGGCTGCGATGCGTTTCATGCCTTAAACCGACGGTAGATCTCCAGTCCGCATAAACCAACTTCCAGACGTCCACCTGTTGGCTCCTGCGCCTGCCACTCTACTCGTATTCGCACAGTACTTTCGGACGTTGACGTTGTGCAGCTACCGTCGAACGAAGCCGCAAGATCCAACACAGCAAATTGCAGCATCGTGAACGCACAAAAGCCACGTTCGAGCCACGAGACGTCCAAGCACGCCGCGCGGGACCCAGACGCGCGGGAGCAAGCGCGGGAGCAAATATAGGTCGCAGAGGGTGTGAAACATTCGTCACACAACACGCCGAACTTAGCGCTTGCCGCGAGCACAGCCACGGCGACAGACGAGGGAGTGGTGTGGGCATAACACAGCGCTGTGGCGGCCGTCTACCCGTGCTCGCTACCGCGCGGCGCCGCAGCGCGACACTCACGACGGGCAGCCCGCGGAACAAAATCTTCCGAACACGCACAACCCCACAGCCGGCCCGCCTTCTCGCGTATCCACACTCCCGGAAGCGCGATGCACGACATCGCAAGAGCTATCGCCAGAACGCAAGAGCAAGCGCGGGAACGCAGATATAGCTCGCAGAGGGACGGGGGTGAAACGGCGCGCCACGCAACAAAGCGCTGGTCATGCACTCACAGCCACAGCCACGGCGGGGGGTGGCGCGATAGGCTCTGCGGATCGATGTTGGGTTTGGGGTACAGTCTGGGGTGGCCGAGTGTGCACCGCCCGGGTGGATCGTGCACATTGTGCCTGGGTGCTGGTGGTGGTGGGGTGTACGGCCACACGTATGAAGCGAACCGCTGTTGGGGGTGGGGAGCGACGGAGGACGTTGCAAGGCTCCCGGGGCGTTGTGGTGCTCTCGTCAAAGGTCGTCCATCTCGCGACCAAGGGCGCCCCGGTAAAGATGGGTCTACATGTTCTTGATTCTGCTGCACGCTGCTCTCATTTTTATTACACTACCCCATGTACGCAATTGCGCACATCAAGTATACGTTTGATAGTTCTTACATCGCCGCGTGGGCCTCTTGGCTAGGAGCCTTACCACTGCTAAGGCTGTACCAACAATACCCGCACCCGCCACACACATCCCCTGGCACCAACATCATGCGCGCTCTGTGCACCTAGCTGTATCTTCCAAAGCTCCAGGGCTCACCGGAGGGTCGGCATGCGTAGCTTATTCTCACGGCCAGACGTGACGGCTGATGCTGCTCCCTCCGCAAACAGAAACAGCGGGCTATGACATAGCTGATCGCATCCGGCGCTGTCGTCTGGCGGACAGAAGAACACGCGGGTATCGCGTGCTCCAGTGTGGGCGTCGCTAAACACGCCTGAAACGCCGTATTGCATCTTATTTTTTTATTTTTTATGAGTATGAAAAGTGTGGGATACCAGACCCGGGGGGGGGGGAAGGATCTTGATTCAAACAGGTTGGGATGCCGACTGGAACATGTCAAATGAAACGGACAGGTTTGGGCTAGGCTCCGTTCAAGAAGTCACCGTAGTCAGGTGGATGCGAACTGTGGGTCAAAGATGCTTATAGGCATAGAGTGGAGGAAAAAGCTGTTTTTCTTAAGTTGTTTATATTTTGTTTATTTCTTTTGTCAAAAACTGTATATAGTATCGTCATAGCCAGAAAATGAGTTATCATCATCATCATCCAACCGCCACAGCGACAGTTGTCGCTGTTCGCCACCCAAGCCCACGACGCGTCCAGCTTCGACCTACGGCCGAACAACACCTCTGGAGGCCCACTGTTGCTAAGCGTTTCACGGCCTGCGCATCGACGGCCGGTAGATCTACTCTACAGCTCGCATAAACCAACCAGCCCACCGGTTGCCTTTCGTGACATGCTGGCTGCCGCGCCTGCCCCTGTCCCCCGGTATGTTTCGAAGCCACGGTCGAATCAGCTCGCGAGTGCGCGGCGGATCGTGAGCCGTGCGAGACGAATCAAGCCAAACCCACGGGACAGCCACGAGTTCGAGGAGAGCGCGCCACTAAGTCACATCCTCGCAGAAGCGCGGCAACATCGACCGCGGGAACGGAAATATGGTGAGCGGCGGGACATGGGACACGTCGCGCCACATCGATGGTATGGCCACAGCAACAGACGAGGCGTGGGTGTGGCGTTCAGGGGCGCATAATGTTGCGTCTGTGGTGCTGTCCGTGGGGTCGCAGTATGCCTTGGCGTTATGCTGGGGGATGTTGGTGGTGGGGTGTACGGCCACACAATATGCTGCGAGGGGGTTTGGGCGACGCAGGACGTTGGATCCGCTTCGGGACGTATAACGACCGGGCTATACCAACAACACCCTCCCACCACCTGCTGCTGCACATTCTTTGCCGGGTACCAACAGTTGGTGTTTTCGGTCTTAGCTGGTAGAGTGGAGGCGGTGGATTTGTGGCGGGTTACTACGGTACTGTGGCGAAAGACATAGTCCAGGGTTAACGTTCTAGCAGTATCTTGCAGCGTCGAGCTGGTGGTGGTAGTCGGGCTTGTGGACAGCGGCGGTTACGTCCACCTCTCCAGTAGAAAAACGAATAAAACCAGCGGGTGCGGAAGTCCGCTCTGAGCTCGTCCGGCGCTGTACCTTCTCACACCAATCGGACTGTGAGAGAAAGATGGACACACGATGCGTGAGAAGGCATAAATACTTGACAAAAGTCCTCTTTTTTGTTATCGACCCGGCCTCACAGTTTGCGTCGCGAGGTGTGAGGTGTGGTATGAGGTGTGGTCGCCTACGCGCGTGTGATTCGCCGACAGGTAATCGCACGAATAGCCTGACACGCAGCGCGTCTCGCGTGCCGCGCCAGCCAACCAACGTGCCAACCAACGTGCCAACCAACAGGGCTGGAAATAGTCGCTAAGCTCATGCACACGGCCCGCGCCCGGCGACGCGCAGGGAATGCGCAACGTCGTTCAGCCCGGGGTGCGGTCCCGGCATCGCGTCGACTGTGCGCTACTCAGCGACGCGGTGCGGAGCGCGATGGGGTGTGGGATAGCCCGGACCTGGGAGAGAGCCGTGTGACTGATGATGATGGTAATCCGTACTCTGGCTATGACGGTACTGTGTCCATACTCCCTACGGCCCCGCAGGACTGCGGGAGAGCTATAAAGTGACTCCCCATACCTGCAGCTGCGACTGCGGACTGCTATCGGCGCGTGCCGTGCTGCACGGGCGCGGTCCGCGGATCGCGAGGCAGGACGGTCGGGACGATCCGATGCGGCGGTTCTTGCGCGGGCGGCATGGCCGAGCTGCGGCTTGGCACCGCTGTACCAGAGCTCACTCGGTCTTTCGGGCAAGTTCGACTTTTGCAACAGTTCCATGCGGACGTTGACGCGGGCACGTGCGCTGTTGCTGTGGAGCTGCGGCGTTTGCAGTAGAACGAGGGGAGGAGATGTGCGCGGTGTGCTCGGTGGCAGGCGAACGCGGGAGCGGGTATCGAGCGGAGGGCAGTTGGTGACACGTGCAGCAGCCCGATGCAGACTGATGGCTTCGACAGATACGGACATGCCCGTGCTTTTACTCGGCCTCGAGGACCGAGGTGGAGTGAGTTGACCAGGCGGTGCACCGACGGACCTTGTTTCCGATGCGACGGGGTGCGACACTCGCGGCCGGGTTGCGCATTGACCTGCTGGTCGCGCTCAGGCGGCTTCGGAACGGGCGAATACACAGATCTATTCGCGGGCAGGACTCGTATACATGTCTTCTTCGGATCTGTCGTTTCGTCGGTGCCCGCGAGCCCGGGCGCCAGGTAGACGTGTTCGCGTACCACTCGCTCCACGTGCTGCAAACAGCGGGTTGGACGGATCGCTGAGATCTTTCGCGGAGTTTTGGTCACGAGTGATATCTGGAGTCGGCATATGTGACACCTGTGCTACACGCCGTGACACATCCAGACCTAGTCGTTCCAACGGCTGACGCAAGACGATACATGCCATCACGGCGGAAGAGCATAAGATGGGCCCTAGGCATCATAACCGGCGCAGGAAATGCCACGCAGCTTGCGCCTGCATGACGCGTTATCGCCCGCCACGTGACACACAACGCACAGCGCGGGCTGGGTCTTCATCGTGTCCGCCCATGCCCGGCGGTTCGAATGCTCCGGCCTCCCTGGGGCGTGCGCGGTGCCCTGGAAGGCGTTGGATGTGGTCCGACCGGTACGCCGAGACCGGCCAACCTAGCTACTCGGGCGACGCGTTCTATGCGTCGCATTGAATCGCGGCACGTCCGTACTTTGAATGGTGCTGTTATTCGATATCGACCAATAGTACTTTCAACTTTCGCCGACGGCCCGGTTCCATGGCTTTGCCACACCCACACAAGAATGGTGGGTCGCCATGAATATCCGACGCGGGAAGTTGGGGCTTTGGAACGGTCGTGACCAGGCAGCATGGGTGTTGGGTCCGCATGGCCAGAGTGGTTGGGGAGACCAACGAACCTACTATCACCCAACCTCCTGCCACAAGGTACGCTCGTGAACGCCGAGCCTTTGCGGAAAAATAGCGAATTGACACCTATACTACATCAGACAACTCGAACTTGCTTGAGGTGCTTGCTTGAAGTACTTGCTTGGAGTGCTTGCTTGGAGTGCTTGCTTGGAGTTCATGTTTGCTGGGTGCGCTCCTGAACGCGGAGCCTTTGCAGAAACATAGCGAACTGAGACCTAAACTACACAGAACTCAAACTTTGAATTTATTGATAAGTGCTTACTTGCTAGGTCCGCTCCTGAACGCCAAACCTTTGCAGAAAAAATGCGAAAACCCATATTTCAATATGCCCAGAAAGGTCCAACAAATGGTCAGCAAGAAATGAGCTCAACCTGGGCAGCCGTCAAGACTGTCCGCAGGAAATGGTTTACCCATGCCGCAGAAAACGCACTTGGCAAAGCAGGAACAAAATGGTCCAGCCAAGGTGAAAATAATGAGTCTAGCCTAGCGATGAAAACGGGGTCAACTATGATGCGCAGGAAACGTGGAGGTAAAGAGTTCTTTGACTTTGGCGCCAGGGTTGAATCTGAGTGGGAATGATTTGCCATTGCGGAATAAGGATAGAATTAATCATCTCATCTCCTGCAGGAGCATCAGCAAAAAACCTGGTCGCGCTCAGTGCGCTCCAGTGCTGACCGCACTGAGCGCAACCCACCACGCATCGAGCTCGAGCGGAAATGTTTAGTTCTGCTATCGTGAGCGCAACCGGTGACGGCCTCTGCTCGACGGCTTCCATAGTTGTCGCTCGCTCGACGCCATCTAGAGTTGTCTTCCGATGGACGGCTTCCAGCCTCTTTTTACGATGGATTGCACATGCGATGATTCTTTGGTTCCGTTCAAGCGCTTATCAAGCAGTTTTATTATGCTATGTATGCTATCTAGACTATATACAGAGACGGATTCCATGGATTGCTGCTTGGTCGCAGGAATCGTGGACATGGGCAGAATTCGGCCTGTTTTATGCAATGCTGCTTAGTCGCAGAAATCGTCAGATCTTGTATAATGCTGCTTGGACATAGGGTTAGCCAATAATCTAGGGATTCGTCGGATCTTATAGAATGCCGCTTAGACATAGGATTAGCCGATACTCCAAAGATTCGGCCTATTCTATGGAAGTTATAGTGCGCAATCCGCATCGGCTATCCCTCGGTTCCGATTTTGCAGATGCCGAATACTCATGTGTACAGGCTCGGCAACCACGTGTTTCTCTCTGCGTTCTCTCACTTTCGGTTCAAACACCTCTCAACTACCTAACTCTGTACACACACAAAACGCGTTTCTTGTCTCGCCATTATCAGCCAGGCGCTGCTGCGTCAACCCCAACCACGGCAGCCGTGCTGGCCGCGCGTGTGCGTACCGTCGTCACGGCCGGCGCACCAGTGCATGTCCTAACCGCCTGCCCCTCGCGCGCGCAGAAGCCGTACGCGGTGCAAACACCCGCGCTGCGACGTGGCGACCGCGGACCGCGCGTGCCAGGGCTGTTGGTGTGCAGATATGCACCGTGTATCACTCGGGATTGCAGATCCAGGGCTTGGCACGTGCGGTTGTCTCGCTCTCGCCGGGAACATCGTTCTCGAGCCCTGCTGCAGAGCCGCGCCCGCACATCGGCTACACCGCCAGCGCGCAGGTCGGCGGGCGCGTCGGCAGGAATTGGGGACGGCGCGTGCGGCGTGCCGGAGATGGGTGCAAGGCGGAGCATAACCACGGCAGTGCGGGGGTGCACGGCAGTGAGGATGGGCTGTGGTGCGCCGTGTATCGGGCAGCGGCACGGTGGCGGATCGCAGGCAAGACGGGTGGGACGACAGCAGTGGCTCCGACGCGGCGTTTGTTGCGCGGGCGGCATGACCCGGCGGCGGCGGAAGCAGCGGTCGCCAAATAGCACTCGCTTGTTCTCTACTGTTGCGACATTCCATGGCGACGTCGACGGCACGTGCTCTTCCCCTGCGGAACTGTGGCTTTTGCAATCGAACAGGAGGTGGATATGCGTGGAGTAGGTTACATAAAGTTGGGGGCGATCATCGGGCGCCAACAGTGGAAATACCAAGCCCGGTAAGCGGTTGTTTACACTTGCACGTGTTAAACAGGCTGCCCGCGATGCGACGGAAGAGTGGCGGGGAGCCGGAGACTGATGGAAGCGGCTGGCGCCTTTCGACAGACTGCGCTGGTGCTCGGCTGTGAGGTGAAGTGTCCACCGTGCGCAGAACACAGGCGGCCGACTACACCCACGTCCGGCCGGGGCAGGCAGCAGGCAGGTCAACCCTCCTTGTGTCGCCGCTCCACCACTGCTGCCCGGTAACGCCTGTTCCAACCGCAAGATTGCAAGGCAAGGCACTGATGTAGCTAGATGGACGACGCGACGGCGCGGGAGTGATCGCCGGTGCAACACTCGCGCGGGGGTGTTGATCTGTAAAAACGGACGGCCTGTTGCTTCCCGCGACGTTGGGCGGTGCGGTGTATGAACATAAAATGGATAGCCGCGACCACACTAGGGGTATCGGTCAGGCAGCGCATTGATCGGTGGCGCTGGGGGCACTGGAACCGACCTCTCCTCGCGGATATCGGAACGTTCGGATACGCCGAGTTGTAGACGGACGCAAGGGTCTCAGCCGGCAGGGCTTTAGACACATCGGCATCGGACATCTCGTTCCGTCGGGGCGCAGGAGTCGCGGTAAAACCGATTGGTGATCCGTACCAATGTTGGCTGTTTGTTGGACGAGTTGTAGCTGATCCAGCTCTTGCGACGTGGCACCGGCCCTCCGGTTTGGCACACGTGCGTGATCGTGAGTACTCCTGGTGAAACACCGAGAAGCTGTCCGATCGAGTTTAGCTGCACCGTAATTCTGACGCACAACGATGCACGCACAGAGGTGCACAACATAGACATCGCGTATTCCCAAATCGTCCAAGCTCCCACATCATACGCCGCGAGCGCCCATCCTCCAGCGACCCCCGCGGCCCCAGCCGTCACATCACCGACTCCCAGTCCTCACAGCGCCAGACGTCGCCGGATCCCCGCCGCTCCACGCCACGACGCCGCACCGCGACTGCGAAAGCCGGCACAAGCGCGGCCCGCACCATCGGCCGCTGCATCCGCTGCATCCGCGCCGCGCTGCATCCGTCAAACCCGCCATCCAGGCCTGACGCTCGCTGCGAGGTGTACCGGGTTGGTTGCGGATGGAGGCGCGGCCAGGATGAGCACAGGCGGTGGTGCAGCGGGGACCGCTGCGTCGCTGTTTGCCCCGTGATGGGATCACGGGCGGGCGACGGTTGAAGGCGGGCGCGCCATGCAAGGTTCGAGATTGCTCGGTGTCGTAGAAGGGTCGACGGCTGTGGACAGTGGTGTGGCCGTCGAGAGCGGAACAGAACAGAACAGCGGTCCACGAGGACCGCAGCCCGCTTTGGCTGTTGTCTTTAATCGTGAGGGAAGGCTGTGTCGATGGGACCGAGGCCGCCGTGCAAGCTTACGCGGCTAGGGCTGGTCCCGCGCCATCCGCGGGGTTCAACAGCTGTAGCGAACGCGATCCACCGCTCTGAGGCGTGAAGTGGCGCGGCTGGTCCGCTGATGCGTCCGACGGCGCGGAAGCCTCTTGGACCGTTGTGGTGTAAACTGTAGCACAAATGCGCAGGTTTTGTGAAATGCTGTGCCCCGGTTCGGGCATCGTTTATGACAAGGTTGCAGCGGCCACGGATCTCCAACCACTGCCCGCCCATGGGGTACGGCACACCGCCGATTCCGGACCATGGCGCCTGTTAGCAGTACGTACCTGTGCAGCTTATTCAGCCTGGGCCCGAAGCATCGTTTCCTCTGAGTCCGATCTAGTTCTGGGTCACTTACACTTATTACACACACATCTATGCCACCAGGCATCTTTCCGTTGTTCACTATACTCTCCGTCCTTCACCTAGACCCGCTGTCGTGTATCAGAGAGCTGAATTGATTGGTTTGCTACAATCTCGATTGCATCAACGAACAGCCGCTGACATTGCTTCAGGATTGAGTTCTGTTTACTGATGAAGCTTGCTGCTGCATCTCTACCACTGACGGCTTTCACGAGGTGCTTCATCGGATCTATTCATCACAAGCTGTAATCTCTTTCTACCTGCTATTATCACCCACCGTAACCAATATGACCGTCTGGCCGACGGAAAAAACATCCCACCAACATTACTCTACAGCCTCACCATCTCTCGATTGTTCACTACACTCTCCGTGCTTTACCGAGACCCACTGTCGTCCAACAGCGCCGTACCGCCGCGAGCGGATGGGGCGTCACACGAACGCTGCACCCACGACGCGGCCGATGGAGCGCCCGTGAGCCGCAGCACAACATCGCCGGAGCGACGAGCTGCTGCCCGCACTGTACCTATAGCCGGCGGCAGTGGGCGTGGTGCGCCTGGTTTCGCGCGGACGTGGCCACGGAGGATCACTCGCTTCAAGCGAACAGCGGATGTGGATTCTCACAATGACAGACGTGGGGCTTTGGGACCAGGGGAACCTGCTTCAGATGTCGGGCAATGCAACCCTTACGCAAGCATAAGACGCATGACGATTCCTTTACTTTTACTCTGTTCTTTCTATCCCGCCGGTACACTGACGCTGACACGGCTGCCGTGCACAAACCACCGCCTGACCTGCACCCGCGCACCCCCGGAACTAGACTCCACCGATCCAGCGACGCCGACTCGTACCGTCGACGCCAGCAAAGCCAACGATATCCCACCAAAGGCCACACCAGTTCCCCAGACCACGCACCCGGACCCCGGCCCGTGGCGCCCCCCGAGCTTAGCCTGAACGGGCTTCGGCGCAAGGCCGCGCGAGAATGCGACGGGCGGCGCGGAGGGGCCTGAGGGGTATAAAACTCGGGCGACCGCGCTGCCAAACCGACCCACAAGCACGTCGACCGACGCGCACACCCTCCAACAGCTCTCTCTCCCCCACAATGCGCCTCCCCACACTGCTCACGCAGCTCCTGTGCGCCGCCCACGCGGCCGCACTCACACTCACGGTCACGCCGTCCGCCAGCGCCGGCAACGCGTCGTCGCCGCTGCTGTACGGCTTCATGTTCGAGGACATCAACTACAGCGGCGACGGCGGGCTGCACGGGCAGCTGCTGCGCAACAACAACTTCCAGGGCACGTCGGGCAACACCATCGCGACGGCGTGGGGCAGCGTCAACGCCAGCATCCGCGTCGACGCCAGCGTGCCGCTCAGCACCGCGCTGCCCGCGTCGCTGCGCATCGACGTCGCGGCGGGCGCCGCCGCGCCCGTCGGCGTCACCAACGCCGGCTACTGGGGCGTGCCGGTCGCCGTCGACACGTACGCGTTCTACTTCTGGGTGCGCGGCGCGTACGCGGGGCCCGCGACGGTGGCGCTCGTCGGCGCGGCGGGCGCCGGCACCGTGTATGCCGCCAAGACGGTGCAGGTCGCCAGCACGGCGGGCGCGTGGAGCTATGTCGAGACGACGTTTGCGTGCGCCGCGGCCGCGCCGGACGCGAACAACGTGCTGCGGCTGACGTTCGACGGCGCGGCGCTGGCGGGCGGCGGCCTCAATGTCGGCCTGCCGCAGTTGTTTCCGACGACGTACAAGAAGCGCTACAACGGCCTCAAGCCGGACATCGCCGGCGTGCTGGAGGACGTCGGCGCGAGCTTTCTGCGGTTCCCGGGCGGGAACAATCTGTGCGTGCATCCGGCGGCGTGGTAGCAGTGCTGACGTATACAGCGAGGGCTCGAGCCCGGCGACGCGCTGGAAGTGGAACGAGACGGTCGGGCCGGTGCATCTGCGCCCCGGCCGCCAGGGCGACTGGGGCTACCCCAACACCGACGCGCTCGGTACGCCCCCTCCCCCACCTGTATCTTCCCCTCCACTAACACCCCCCAGGCCTGCACGAATACTTCCACTGGTGCACGGACATGTCCCTGGAGCCGGTGCTGGGCGTGTGGGCCGGGCTGTCCCTCGGCGGCGGCATCGTCACCGGCGCGGCGCTGCAGCCGTACATCACCGACGTGCTGCACGAGCTCGAATACATCACCGGCGCGGCATCAACCCCCTACGGCGCCCTCCGCGCCGCCAACGGCCGCACCGAGCCGTGGCCGCTGACGTACGTCGAAATCGGCAACGAGGACCAGTACAACGGCGGGCTCGACAGCTACGGCGCGCGCTTCACCGCCTTCCACGCCGCCATCTCCGCCGCCTTCCCCGCCCTCACCATCATCGCGTCCACGGACCGCGGCCTCCCCTCGCCGCCCCCCGCCGGCACCTGGGTCGACATCCACCACTACGCCACGCCCGACGCGTTCGTCGCACTCCACACCGAGTTCGACACCTGGCCGCGCTCGCTGCCCGTGCTCGTCGGCGAGTACGCCGTCACGCGCACCAACGCCGGCGCCACCGCGTGGTGGCCCAGCATGCAGGCCGCCTGCGCCGAGGCCGTGTACATGCTCGGCCTCGAGCGCAACAGCGACGTCGTGCGCATGGCCGCGTACGCGCCGCTGCTCGAGCGCCTCGACCACCAGCAGTGGGTGCCGGACCTGGTGCAGTTCAGCTCGCTGCCCGCGGATCTCACGCGCAGCACGAGCTACTACGTGCAGCTGCTGTTTGCGCGCAACCGCGGGACGCACGTGCTGCCCGTGGCGGCCGACGCCGCGCGCGGGCCGGTGTACTGGGTTGCGAGTGTGGACGCGGCGGGGGCGGCGGGGGGGGCGGGGGGGGCGGCGGGCACGTACTACGTCAAACTCGCCAACTACGGCGCGGCCGCCGCGAGCGTGACCGTGCGCCTCGCCGGCGCGACGGCGGGCACGCTGACGCTGCTCAGCGCCCCCGCGCCCACGAGCAACAACCAGCCCGGCGCGCCGCTGGCCACGCCGGTCGCGACGAGCGTGCAGGGGCTGGGCGCGTTTACCGTGGCGCTGCCGGCGTGGGCGGTGGCGGTGTTGGCGGTGAGTTAGGGCGGGGGGAGCTGGGGGGGCTGGGGGGGCTGGGGGGGCTGGGGGGGCTGGGGGGGCAGGACGGGGTGCAGGACGGGGTGCGGCTGTGGGGCGGCTGGAGAGGCGGGAGGGGGGGATACGGCAGCGCGGTCCGCGGAGAGAGGGGTGAGCGGAGTGTACGGCGGGGGCGAGGGCCGCATACGGTCACTACCACCCGTAGCGTAGCGCTAGTCCAACATGCTGTAGTCCCATGCCATCCGTTCCGACGCCGCGTGACCGCCGCGATCGAAGTCGTTCTGCGCTGTGCTGTGACGAGAGCTGACGGACGTGAAGCGGTTGGGCGCGTGCGGGGTGCTGTGTACTCCACATACACATCCACATCCGTTCACTTCACTTCAGCCGCAGCCGGCGTTCGAAGCGGCACGTGGATCCAGATCTGCGCCCGCACCCTCGCCCCGTCCCCGCCGCGAACGGAGTAGGATCTGCGCTGTGACAAGAGCTGACGTGGAGCGGGTGGGCGCGTGCGGGGTGCTATGCATCCACATCCACATCCACATCTCGATCCCGATCCCGATAGCCGCAGCAGCCGGTCGGCGCGCCACGTGGATCCAGATTTGCGCTCGCACCCTCGCCTGCGCTCGCCGTGAGGAAGTCGTATCTGCGCTGTGACGAGAGCGACGAGAGCTGACGTGGAGCGGCTGGGCGCGTGCGCGAGTGCTATGCATCCACATCCACATCCACATCCACACCTGCATCCCTTCACTTCACGTCAGGCGCAGCAGGCGTTCAACGCGCCACGTAGATCCAGATTGCTCCGTACACACCCTCGCCCCGTACCGCCGCGACCGAAGTCTTCCCAATCTGCATGCTATCGCTCATCCAAACCCGCACCAAAAACCGCTGTTAGTGGCTTTCCACGGTAGCGTCTTCCATCACCACATCACCGCCACAATCCGTCCCTAAGTTCCGCCCTCCCTATCATCGCCGAACCGCGTTGTAGCAATGCCGCCTAAGTCTCACACCCAGGCGCTCCTCGACGTAGGGTGCCGCCTCGCCCTGCTTCTCTCTGGCGCATGATCTTAGCGCAAGTCAACGTGCTCGCCGGGTCCTGGCCGCGCCTGACCGTGCGCACGCTCTCGCCGTCCGACCACACGCGCGACGAAGCATACCCGCGCCGCTACGCCGGGCTCCGCGCACCAGCTTTCGGCACCACCGTTCGTCGTGTTCTCCGCCCTCCGCCCTCGCACGTCCACAGGGTTCGGCAGCGGCGATAGTGACACCGGGGGAGTGGCGGTGTTTTGCGTGGCTGCGACGGGGCAGGCGGCCGGGGGATAGCATGGGATCGCGTCAGGACTGTGGCGGTGTGGGGTGCGGTATGGGGTGCGGGGTGCGGTATGGTGTCGTAAGCGGAGAGGGTACGGGGTCGAAGGGCGGGAAGCGGTCGAGGAGGCGGGGTAGCAGAGCAGGCGTCCATTCTAGCGTCAAAGGACTACACCTGCAACGATAGCACTCAATCACACGTGACACGGCTGACACGCAACGTGAACGCTTCTACACCAAACATCACTCGGTGCGTTTCGATGGTGATCTGTGCACGTCGAGGTGGACTGCAACCCTGGTCTGGGCTGTCGAGCAAGACTGGAGCTCGGATATGGGCGTGGATATGCGCGGCGTGCAGCTTGGTGTGGATCCGAGGCAGCGCTGGCGCCGGATTGCTGGGCGGTGGGCGGTGGTGTGTGACGTTCCCGCGCGCCGTGCAACCTCCAGGTGACGTCGGCAGCTACCGTGACCGTCGCACGCCGCTGGGAGCAGGGCGGGAGCGTGGGGTCTGTGACGAGTCGCCGGTGGGTGAAGGCTGCGGGGCGCAGGTGCGCGCGGCGGAAAGGTGGTGATGCAGTGGCCATACGGAGGGGGTGGGTCGGAGGGGGTGGGTCGGAGGCCGTGGAAGCTCGGCCAACTCTCTTATCTGCCTGTGCGGCGCCGTGGATTTATGATTTATGTTCATCGCGTCCACCGCGTGCCGGAGACGCATGCCGCCCCCAGGCAGCCAGGCTGGCCGCGGTGCGCATGCTCGGCATCGCGTCTCCACCGGTCATATCCATCCATCCGGCCCAGACGTATCGTCGATGTCAGTCCACTCACATGGCGGTACGCACCGGAAGGCGTCCGGGCTATGCTACTTGACATGCCGCTCTCTATGCTGTTTGCGCGCTTGCGCCTATCTACGGGTGATGGTGGTGGTGGCAGTAGTGGTGGAAGGCCCGTGAGCTGTGGGGCCGTGCAAAGAAGACACGACGCAACCCCCTTTCTTCGAAAGACTCGCGAGCCTGTTATTTAAGTACACACAACAGTATGAGAAACTACGACTCACGATGTCTGATAGCTCTTCGTTCACAGTCCACCGTTCCAAATCCCTACGTTCGCTCTCCAGCAGCCCTCAACAGCAGTAATCATTCGGAAAGTATTGAAAGACCTGTTTTGGGTTGAAGACAGTTGAAGGCTCGGTAGTCTGCTTCCACAAAATTTCGAGAAAATGTCAGATCTAGAAGATGCCATGCAGCGCACCTAGTATAATGCATTTTCACATGGCTTTGCTATTGTTGAACCTAATCGAAGCGAATTAAAGAAATAGCGGCGCAGAGTCTACCGGCGTACATTCTCATGTGTGCATTATGGCCAGTGAACTGACAAGGACCTCTCATTAATGAGTGAAATTCCTACAGTAGATGTTGTAGCTGAGTAAGAAGCATTTCTAGATTTATGTGAGGTGGATAGAGAGCGTCAATGGATTGACGAGTACCCTTCCATTATAATTAGATAGAGCCCCGTAGATCGCGTAGTATCCTCAATCCGTACAGTACAAGCTTTGTACTATGGGGTTTGAGTAAAATAATCGATTTTCTACAGTAATTCAATACGATGATCCGCACTAGATTAAGCCACCTGATTAACGTATACCTGTAAATGAGTCAATTAATACTGCTCCATGGCAGCAGAAACTCAGCCATCTGTGTTATTTAATCACATTACAGGGTGGGAGTAAAATAATCGATTTCTCAGGGTAATTTAATATAATCATTGGCATTGACTGAAGTCAATCGACTAACCTACACCTATACATGAGTAGACGACTATCTGCGTATTTGTCAGGGTCATACCGGCCGCTGATGGTAGTGGTAAAACTTAGTCTGTAGATAAATTGGAAGCTGAAGCACGTTACTATGCAGAGCCTTGTACTGAGCGCTGCTTGAGTTAAAACAAGAAAAAATCAAAAATATCATTCCGATCGTTGTGTTACGTTAGCTAGCTAAGTTTAACTGGTGTAAATCTAAGAAATTTCACTAATTAAAATTTGTATGGGAGATTATTCAGCTTCGTGTGTCATGTTCTATATTTACTCAACATTTTTCATCAAATATACAATAGTATAGTGGATTGCGCTCCGAATAAATCTGGTGCTTCTCAGGTTTAACTTTCATAGGAGGCAGTTGTTCTTATAGCTAAATGCTGTGGCAGAAAAATGATTTAGTAAATAGTACAGTTACGCTTTAGGGCCCGTTCACCTAACGGCTTCCGTTCCGTTTCACCACACAAATTTGGGACTCTTCCGTTTTGATGGAAACGGAAGCACAGATTGTCAAAAGTCTGTGTTCACCTAACTTCCGTTTCATCTTTCAAAACGGACAAAAATGGCAAATTTGAAAAGGACCTCTTGAGGTCCTTTTTGCGTCCGTTTCGTCCACCCCCATCACCAAACCATCTCCACCACCAAAAAACATCCTCTCCACTAAATACTATTTCCATCATAAAAAACCATCCCCACCGCCAAAAATATCCCCACAACTAAAAACCACCCCCACCACCCCCCACCACCCTCCCCGCCAAAACATCCTCAAAAACGATCCTCCCGCCACGGCCTCCCAGACAAACTCCCCCATGGCGGATGATGATAGGGGAGTATGTAATTGCCTTTGTTACCACAGTCGTCAAAATCAGTAAGATTCACTGCCAACTGGTGGCGTTTTTGTTGTCAAAGGTAGAGAAACGGAGCGAAACGGAGATGAAAAGCGAAATGGAACTTCATAGGTGAACGACCGGTTTGGCATCCGCCCGGTTTTGCCAGCTTCCGTTTTGGCACCCTGAAACGGAGTACCGAAACGGAGCCTCCAAAACGGAAATTTTTAGGTGAACGGGCCCTTAGTAAATAATACCGCTACAGATCAGTTGATAGTACCGCTACGATTCAGTAAATAGTACCGCTATGATTCCGTAAATAGTACCGGTACAATTCAGTAAATAGTACCGGTACGTCTGAGTAAATCGTACCACTACTTTTTGATTAACCTTACCGCTACGTCTTGGTAAATCGTTTCATACTGACTAGACTTGGTAAACTATACGTACAAATTTTAATCATATTCGATGTGAGTAAAAGTTTTGTACCGTGGGGCAATGCACATGTAAATTTGATTACTGAGTCATCGCTGCCATGAAAACTTCGAGGCCTCGTGTAAACAATTGTGTCATGTGTACGGCCTTGCACCGCCTCCGCAACCACCACACGAGGATAGGCGCAAGCGCGCGAACACCATAGAGAGCGGCATGTCAAGTAGCATAGCCCGAGCGCCTTCCGGTACGCACACCCTCATTCCATGCAAGCCCATTCTATTGCCTAATAGCTCCCCGTCTAGTAAGGAGCGTGCAGTGTGAAGTTTCGAACGCAGTGCAGGCACGAAACATGTTTGAACGCGACGGCGGCGTGATCCGGTTTGTGATTGACCACCGTGCGACACTCCCGCGTGTGGATCTGTAAACCCGCATCAACCCGTTCTCTTCCACAACGACGCGCCAAGGTCCTGACGTTGTGGCCGCAGTGGATGAGATGGTTATGAAATGAATCGCCGCAGCCGCGCTGGAGGTATTGGCAGGTCTGCGCATTGGCCTTGCCTACCGGCGCCAGGCAGACTGAAACAGACCACTTCTCGCAGACTTGGAACGGTTCAATACAATGTTTCTTGGGATGGAAGCACGCTCTTCAGAAGTTGGACGACGGACAAGGGTTGTGGGCATATCGCTAAGACCTGGGGTGTTTGCACGCTTATGGGCCACCCAACTCAACCCCGTTCTACGCTTTCCAACTCAGCGAGTGCTATCCGCCACTGCCCCTCGCAAATTCCTCAAGAAGATACCGACTGGCCCAAATCCGACCTCGTTCAGGAATATTCCAGCACCGCTCCACATTCTTGCCGCTAGCTAGTCGTGTAGGAGAGTATTACATCAGGAAAAAATCCGTTTACCTATTAGTCGTCTGGACAACTTGGGCGACTTGGGCGACTTGGGCGACTGCGGAGCATATCGAACAAAAATGCCGACGTAGCGAAGTGGGTTGCAGTGGCAATGCTCCGGTGAACTGGCCTGCAGGCCGGACTCGTCAGCAAACCCCTGTTGAGTTGACAACCCGCCCCTGAACTAGCCTGCAGGCCGGACCTTGTCAGCGAACAACACTCGCTTGCCGACTAATTACAGGGAGAGGTTCCAACACCAGCATGTATCGGTGAAGTTCACGGTCTGTGCAGCATAAATACCGGAGATGCTTGCACTGCGGGCTGCTTTATGGAAGATGACTGCACGTAGGCCGCTTTATGGGAGATATCCGCAGTTTGGATGGATTTCTGATATAATTCACAGCGGCTATTCGCGCTTGCGCGGCAAGGATAAATAATAGGTTTAATCGAGGGTTTTAATATGCTTTCTATGACTATATGCTATCTATGACTATATGCTATCTATGACTATATGCTATCTATGACTATATACGCAATATTCACGGTATTCACGGTGCTAATGACCGTCAGATCGGCTGGCCAGCGACGGATCGTCGACTCTTTACTTTGCCGACGGATAGTCGAATCTTTATGGATTCGACACTTTTTTATGGAACGCTGCTTTGTCGACGGATCGTCGAATCTTTAATGATTCGACGCTGTATCATGGAATGCTGCTGTGACAGAGGATTGGCCGATAATCTTAGGATTCGGCCTTTTAATAAGGATTCGCTGCTTTGACAGAGGATTGGCCGATAATCCAAGGATTCGGCCTTTTATTATGGATTCGCTGCTTTGACAGAGGATTGGCCGATAATCTTAGGATTCGGCCTTTTATTATGGATTCGCTGCTTTGACAGAGGATTGGCCGATAATCCAAGGATTCGGCCTTTTATTATGGATTTGCTGCTTTGACAGAGGATTGGCCGATAATCTAAGGATTCGGCCTTTTATCATGGATTCGCTGCTGTGACAGAGGATTCGCCCTTTTATTATGGATTCGCTGCTTTAACAGAGGATTGGCCGATAATCCAAGGATTCGGCCTTTTATCATGGATTCGCTGCTTTGACAGAGGATTGTCCGATACTCTAAGGATTCGGCGTTTTATTATGGATTCGCTGCTTTGACAGAGGATTAGCAGATAATCTAAGGATTCGACGGATCTTAAAGGATTCGGCCTATTCTATGGAAAGCTGCTTTGTCGACGGATCGTCGAGTCTTTTGCGATATTCACCGGATTGACGGTGCTAATGACCGTCCGTCAGATCGGCTGGCCAGCGACGGACCTCATACAATGCCGGTATGACCTGTACTCATCGTCAGTATATATGGTCATGATAAGGTGGCTGAAGCAGAGAATACTGGTGTTTGACGGCGAGTTGTCAGTTGCAATCGTGCTGATGAGCGTCGGTGTGCAGGTCGGCATTTGTGGTGTTCACCTCAGCAGAGTTGTCGAACTGAGAGCGAAAAAACTTGAACACAGTGATGGGGGCATTGAACTACTCTTCAAAACTCAGGGGAAAACGGCTCGGGCGGTGTGACTATTAGCGTGCAGAGTTTTCACCGCAATTTCCTTTGCTCATTTCCGGTGTGTGCACCCCCTGCAATGGGGTCAAAGCAGCGCCAAGAACGCCGCCGAGTCATGTTTTGTGTCACGGAAGTCGCCGCGCAGGAGTGGTTTGCTGCGTAGATTGCAGCTAAACCAGTGTATTTGTGAGAACATGTCAGTTTTCGCAAAGTTTACAATGTTTGTCTTTCCCGTTTTGAACTTTGGTCGAAATACAGCTGCCAACCACACAACACCACCCGAACATTGTGTCCAAACTTTTCGAAGGTGAGTTCAACACCATCAGATTACTGTTTAATTATTGATCTTTGCAGTTCTAGACCTGGATACAATCAAACAACGCGAATGCGAACCTTCACAATGACGCTCTCTAGCACGATCGCGACCGACATCTCGCCGTCAAACACCTGTATTCTTTGGACGATCGACGACAAAGCAGCAATCCATAGATTATCGGCCAATTCTCTGTCAAAGCAGCTTTCCATAAAAGCGTCGAATCCTTAGATTATCAGCCAATCCTCCGTCACAGCAGCATTCCAAAATACAGCGTCGAATCCTTAAAGAATCGAGGATCCGTCGACAAAGCAGCGTTCCATAAAAAAGCGTGGAATCCTTCAAGATTGAGTCGACGATCCGTCGACAAAGCAGCTTTCCATAGATAGGCCGAATCCTTGAAGATCTGTCGAATCTTTAGATTATCTGCTAATCCTATGTCAAAGCAGCATTCCATAATAAAGCGTCGAATCCTCAAAGATTTGACGATTCGTCGACAAGGCAGCGTTCTATAGATATCCGTCAAATCCTTAGATTATCGGCCAATCCTTTGTCACAGCGGTCATTAGCACCGTCAATCCGGTGAATATCGCGTACATAGTGTATATAGTCATAGATAGCATAATAAAACCCTCGATTAAAGATACTCTCTCCATATGTGCGATGAATGAATAAACTGGCAATGAATGAATAAACCGCCGATGAATGAATAAACCGGCGATGGTTGAATAAACAGGCGATGAATGAATACTCCGGCGATTCAACCATAAGACCGGTGAATATAACCGTAAATACGGCCTGACGTAGGGTCGCCACTTTACAGGCGTACAATGCGCTGCTGCTATATCGTGGGCGACCTGTTATGTGTGGCAACCTTAGGCTGCGACACGGGATGTGTAGGAGCATTCGCTGGAGCGTCGCAACCGTTGCGCTCTTATATTGGATCCTGGCAACGGTTGCACCCGTACAGAAGACCCTGGCGACACAGGCGACTCAGGCGACATCTACAGTAAAACGGTCCGTATCTAAGAAGGCCGATCTTAGCTAAGGCAATATTGTTTCCTGATGTATGTAATGTAACTAGTCATGACGTAATGTATGCGTAAGGGGTCTTGGCTAGAGTAGATAGCAGAGAGCGGTGCTTCTCCCCCTCTCCCCCGAACAATAACACTTACCTATACTATTTACGTGCCTATATTGGTAGCAACACTTTTGTTGATTGGCCGGCAGCTAAGAATTGCTATACAGTGATAAATCCCCTCATAACGGAGATAAAAAAGGAAACCCACGATGGAAGGGCCAGTGGCGAGCCCAACCCTTGGAGTGCTACAGGAGTACCCCAACTCGATTACACCACACCGTACAGTAGCCGTACACAGGAATTTACCTAGACAAGAGATCCTATCATCCAACACGGGCCAGGATTTGTTAACCCGGTGAATAACAGAACGTACATTGAAGCAGTACAGGATGCTGCGAGGGAAGTGCAGTTCCACCAGAGGAATGACATTAACAAATGGGAAGCCCAATGCACAGCTATGGCAGCAGAGATGAATGAGATGAGACAACAGGCTACGGTGAACCGAGAAAGCTTGGTAAACGAGGGAACGGCGAGTATTGACAACTTGACCAAGGAGAACGAACGTCTGCAGACAGAAAATAGAGCCAATAAAGACACAGCAGACAGACTCAGAAGAGAAAGGCAACGGAACGCTGACATAGTCGAAAAACCCAAAACAAAAGATCCACGACATGGAGTTGCAAAACATAAGAGCAGACAATGCACGTCAAGAAGGCACGAGACGTTCAGCGTTCTATCTCAAGCCAGGGTCATTTGATGCTTGGACAGGCAAACGTTTGGCAGAAAAGGTCGGGGGATGGCTGAAAAGGGTAGAAACGGTATGCTACTTGTGATCATGTGTTAGACCAGGGTTCAAGAAAAATGAAATATCGATTTAACGGTAGTCACCAAAAGATATAAGGCACAATCTTAGGTTTGTAAACTAGAATATATTTTATGGCTCTTGTATGCCTTGTTGTCTTTTCTGAGGTCCTCCCCGGCGTCACTTAGGTACGCAGCTTCGGATCAACAGTCGGACGGCCTATCTACGCTATAGACGCTAGAGAATGCAAGAAGAGAATGATAAAGAGATAAGAACAGTAAAGGGTACTCGGCGGAGACAGCCTGCATAAACTTACGCCCCGTCGTCTTGACGTGTCTTGAGTTAATTGGAAGACTAACACTTTCAACACCCGAGGTGCAGCCGGCTAGATAACTATTCGTGCGCTAATACTCGGCTATTGTCGGTAATGTGTCAACACAATGATAACACTCTCCACACAGTCAATCGGACTCTGGATATACCACCAGATAAGGCCTGGGCCGCACAATGTGTAAAATGATCACAAAAAGCTAAAACGTCAAAGTTCTGAGACTTTGATCTTTTTCAGCTTTGACTGCCTCCTTACATATACCCACCGGGTACATTGCGCTTTAACGATCGCCCATTACGACTCCAGGGTTATTTTTGGGTCCGAAAAAAACTTTTTTACTATGGGATTGTAGCAAGTGCACACTTTTACCATACAACCCACGGAGAAGAACCTGCGGCGCAGTGCAGTACTTGTGTTTATTCTCAAGGATAAATCTCAGTAACATATGCACCGCTCAGGTCTCTCTCGTAAGCGTGGTTGCCGCGTTGCGTTGCTGCCTCCCATACTAAAACCGATCATGGACCGGACGGTATATGAAATGGAGGGTACTGTTCAGGCAGGGTAACAATGAATGAAGGGTAAATATCAATCATGTGTACATATGTATAACATCATGCCAGACTGGAACCGAAAAATCAAATGCAGAGTGGGCATCAAATGTTCTACCATACCTGCAAGGACCAGCGGAAGAGTGGGCAACACTGACATTCCCTGACGAATCCATCCACATACCTTGGCTGGAATTCAAGGAAAGGTTCGTGAATCAGTTTGTGCCACACAACGCATTACATGAATTACAAAAACGATTCCACGAGCTGGAAGTTGGAAATGGGTCGATTTGGGAGTTCAATGGCTAGTTCAATGCAATGCAAATGAAGATCCGTATCGCGTCCCACGACAAAGGCCCTACTCTAATACCACAACCTCAAGGAGCTTTGGATCCAGACATCTGAGAGGCCAACAGACAGGTCATAGCAGAAAGGGATAAACCATTAGTGACCACATATATAATGAAGATTGCCAAAGCGTCAGGAAAAGAGAAAAGAAACGCACGAGGCAACGGCCAAGGTCAGTTAACTGCAGTCCACATACAGCTGACCGCATGGATCTACAACAACATTGAGAATGGTTACACACCCACACTGGACCGGGTCATGCGGTACGCAGCCAACATGGACAACTCCATCAATCATAGATCAGGACAGACACCTGTGGAGAACAGCACGAACACATCAACTACGTCAGAACTGTCCAGAAGCCTACCAAAGTCATCAGGAGAAATGGATTGGGAATCAACTCCGAAAGCCCTTCGCAAGGAATCTTCATTCAACGCAATGATGCAACAATATGAACGAAGAAAAGAGGCGGAAAAGAGTAAGAAGTGTTATGAGTGCGGAAAAATGGGACACATAAGGAAGGATTGTTTTGTTCTGAAGAATAAGAGTAAAGGCACTGTAAGTGGCGGCGGAAGGTTTAATAGGGGAGAAAATTTTAATAGAAACGGGAATAATTATGACAACAAGAACAGAAAAACAAATTTTAAACAGGCAGGAACTGATGAAATTACTGATGTGTCTGAGTCTAGTATAGAAGAAGTAGATACCGATTCGTCGGAAAACTAAAAGGGGTTGATTATGCTGTCGAGTCAACCCTAGATGATCTGTCAAGAGAAAACACTGTACAAAAGAGTAGTCATTCTGTTAGGTTATGTAACATAGAAGACATTGATAGAGAACCTTCAGATTTGTTGCGTTTTTGAGAGTAATGTCACCTTCAGACGAGATCATGAGACAGCCAAACAAGTATTAGTAACTAAGAGTACCGATGAAGCAGAGATAGATCAATTAGCGGCATATGTATTGAAGGATGATGGCGCGTCTGAAAACTTTGTTGCTCGGGCCTTTGTAAGAAAAGCAGAAAAGAATGGATTCAAGCTGACAGTCAGGAAAGCCGGATACATGATCATACAAACGGCCCGATCTGGAGACAATGCGAAAAAGGAAGTGAGAGAAAGAGTCTGGTTGAGACTCATCATAGGTACATATCGGTACGAGGCCTGGTTCACGATATTCGATTTCGACACATACGACATTGCCTTGGGGAAGAAGTGGATGCAAGACATCAATTTAAGGCACGAGATCAACCATATACACAATGGAATGAGAATATGGAATACCGTTCAGGACAGAAGAGCAAGGCAACAGCTTCACGTGCTGCAAGGACTACGTCCATTTGAGGGATAGGGAAGAAGGAAGAAATGGGATAATATGGCAGCCAAGTCTGGGATTGACTTACTATGGGCCCAAGATATCAAACGAGACTTCAATACGCAAAAATTCCCAAGGCACAGCTATGTAATATACATACGACTGTGTCAAGGGAAGCTGGACATCAAGTTGTGTAGGCCAGGGACATTGGACCCAGGCGACAAAGACACAAGGAGAAGCCAATGGTGTCACACAGAAGTACCGACGTGAGGTGCTCAAAACAAGAAGGTTGGTGCAATTATGGAAGAATTCGCAATATTGTTCGGAACTCCCGACGGTACGGTACCTAAGGACAGGATAACACTACGAATAGAAACGGTGCCAGGTGCTAAACCGCCGTTCAAACAGGCATACCGGAGGAGTAGGTTTGAAGATGAGGAACTCAAGAGACAGATCCAAGCAGGTCTGAATTCGGGTCTGATAAGAGCGTCGCATGGAGAGTATGGCAGCCCAGTATTGTTTGTGCCAAAGAAGAATGGGAAGCTTCGAATGTGCATAGACTACAGACCGCTTAATAAAATCACCAAGAAAGATCGATGTCTGGTCCCAAACATGGAGGATCTTATGGATAAAATTGTGGGAGCAAAATTTTTCTCGAAACTGGACCTAGCCAGTGGATACAACCAAATAGCTGTCGAGGAAAGCTCAAAAGAGAAGACGGCATTCTCCACAGCCTACGGATTGTACGAATGGAATGTAATGCCATTTGGCGTCACAAACGGACCGGCAGTGTCCATGCGTATGATGAATACAACATTGCGAGAGGTCCCTGACGTCAGCCTGTTCTGTGCAGTATATCTCGACGACATACTGATCTTCAGCAAGGATGAAGATCAACACGACAGACATGTGAGGACTATACTTGAAGTGCTGAGAAAAAACCAACTGCTGCTCTCAAAAGAGAAAGGATAGTTCTTCAAAGAAGCAGTCGAATTCGTCGGATTCTGGATAGATCATGACGGCATTTACACTGAGAAGGCAAAAACTCAAGCAGTACAAGACTGGAAAACTCCACAGACACCGAAAGAGCTTATGGGATTCGTGGGATTGACCGGATTCTATAGGAAGTTCATCAATAGATATGCCCACATGGCCCTGCCCCTATACAGACTGACGCACTGCACCTTAGCAGAATTCAAGCTCAAATGGGATGATGAGAGTCGGAAAGCATTTGAGAAGTTGAAGGACGCAGTCACCAAAGCACCAGTACTGGCCTTACCCACAAAGGACGGAACCTTCAGCATGAGAACAGATGCGTCAAATTACGCCTCGGGGGGTGTACTTTTCCAAAAGCAAAATGGTGAAGATGATCGGACAATTGCATACTGGAGTCGGAAGCTCACACCAGCAGAAACGAGGTATCCAACGTACCACAGAGAGTTGTTGGCTATAAGGGACGCTATAATACTTTGGAGATACTTTTTACATGGACAGCAATTCATGGTGTATACAGACCATGCGTCACTGCAGAGGATACTCACCCAAAAAATTCAATCCACACGGCAGGTCACCTACCTGGAATTGCTGCACAGTTACGACTTCGCCATAAAATACTGGGCCGGTGCAAAGAATGCAATCGCAGACGCATTATCTCAAAGACCTGACTACAGTTTTAATGTCCTTGAAGCAGTCTTGGAACAAGCGGAGGATTGGTTTGAAGACATCACCAAAGGATACGCCACCGACGAGTACTTTGGAGGTATCACGTAAGCCATGCAAATTGGAGCGATGGGCACAAACGAGAAAAGAATATCAGAAGAGGTGGGAAAACTGACCCTGGAACGGTCAAAACAATATTGGATGAACGACAGAGGACTGTTGTATAGGAAGAACAAATTGGACAAGGCCAACTCACGGCTGCTCTGCGTTCCCAAGCATCACGATATTAGGCAGAGAATCCTGCGAGAGGCGCACGACTCTCTCGTGGGAGGACACTTCTCCATTGACAGAACCTTCAATACGTTGAGAGCGAGATATTACTGGCCAAACATGCGAAGATCGGTTAAGCAGTACATCGAGACTTGTGAAACGTGTCATAGGGTTAAGTCGGCCAACACCAAACCGATGGGGTTATTAAAATCATTGCTGGTCCCGGAAGGCCGATGAGATAGAATAAGCATAGACTTTATAACAAAACTTCCAGTGGCATCGAATGGGTTCGACTCTATCTGCACAATAGTCGATCATTTGACCAAAAGAGTCCATAACTTTCCCATGAAAGAAAGGTGTTCAGCTGAAGTGTTTGCCGGACTATTCATACAGCATTACTTTAGGCTACATGGAATACCGTCGAGAATAGTCTCCGATCGGGATGTCAAATTTATGTCGGACTTCTGGGATGCCTTTGTGAGACTTCTAGGCAGTAAATAGTCGCTATCGTCTCCATTTCACCCTCAAACGGATGGTGCTACAGAAAAGTTGAACGACGTCATAGGAACTCTTCTCAAAGCATTCGCTACCCGCTATGGACACATTTGGAACACAATCTTACCATTAGCAGAGTTCTCGTACAATGCATCAACGCATAAGGTCTTGAAGCGCACTCCATTCGAGGCAGACTTGGGCTATACACCGACGGTGCCTTTGGATCAGATAAATACAGAGATACTCCAGGATAAGCCAATTAGGTCGGCCGCAGGTCGACAATATGTCGACCGTCTAAAGAGAATACTAGTGGAATGCCAAGAACTATTACAGAATGCACAAGATAGGAATGCAGTTGAAGCAAATGCCAAGAGAAGGCCGGTAATTGACCTAAAAGTCGGAGATAAAGTGTTCATTAAGTCTACAAATCTTCCCAACACCTACGGCAACATTGCCAAGGGATCCACAAAACTACAGCACAGATACGTCGGACCCTTTCAAATAACGAGATTTATCAACGATAATGCCGTGCATTTGGACATTCCGGACTACTTGGGAATCACAAAACTTCAAAACGTATCCATCTTGAAGAAGGACAGAACAGGAGAAAGAGAGGACAGCCACGAAAGAGTCCCACAACCCCCGCTAAGACTAGTAAAAGGAAGAAGTCAAGCAGTCATGGAGGTAGAAAAAATAGTCGACCACACTGAGACGGGAACAAACAGAAGGAATATCAGATATAGAGTCAGATTCGCAGGATTGAAACCAGAGGAGGACGAATGGCCATCGATTGGAGAACTCGAAGGTTCAAAAGAGCTTACAACAGAATACCACGAGAAACAAGGACTACCCCGTCCGGTCTGGAGGAAGCAAGGAAGGAGGAAGGAAAAGGAGCCAGGGAAGTTGCATAGGAGAGAAGGAGCAAGGAAGTCTACCCGGAGTAGAAAATTGATGGTGCCATGGGAAGCATCGTGAGATGAAAGAATTGTTTGAGTATTGAAGACGGGAATTAGAACACAGGAATTGGTATAAGAAAGGGAGGTGATGTAGGAGAGTATTATGTAATGTAACTAGTCATGACGTAATGTATGCGTAAGGGGTCTTGGCTAGAGTAGATAGCAGAGAGCGGGGCTTCTCCCCCTCTCCCCCTAACAATAACACTTACCTACACTATTTACGTGCCTATAAGTCGTCCAGAACGCGCCGGCTCGGGCCCTGTATTTCAAGGGTTTTATACATGTTCCGGCTGATACGGTATCAAGGATTCACTTGATCAAATGGTCGGCTTGATCAGTCGGTCAACCGGTCAAGACCTTTTTTTGACGGGTGGTTTAACCTACCATCCGACGGAGTCCAGAGAAAAGGAATTGAATAGTAATGCACTGGTGCACTTTAGTACATCACCGAAGGAATGAACAAGCACTCGCATATCTATTGCATCAAAGCGACATTCTTGGCCGATGCTGGCACTTGGAACGGAAAGAACAAGATATCAAATAAGGGCCATGAGACACGAGCCCACATGACCACATGATCACAACCAAATGATTGAATAGTAACGTACTGTTGCACTTTTTTACGTTGCTGAAAGAGTGAGTAAGCATTTGCATATCTGTTTCATGACAGCGACGTTCTTGGGCCGATGCTGGTACTTGGAACGGAAAGAGAAGAGTATAAAATAAGGGCGATGAGACCCGGGCCCACATGACCGAACGCAAAGGATTGATGATGTATTAAACGATTACGCGCAAGAGAAACACACATGCCAATAACGCAGTTGATCAAAGGCTTTCCCTAAAATGGTCACAGAGGGGTATGTTGATACAGCGGATGTCGCTGCGGTGACGGTGGTATTTACAAATCGTCACCGCTCAGAAATATCGATGGTACTATAGACTAAGCCACACCGTCCACCCCGCTCCATCACCGCCCCATCACCGCTCCTCACTATCCCCAATACAAACCCCCGCAAGTGCAGTTAAAACGGCGATGCAGTGGCAGAGCGTATTGAACTATGCAACTGGGGCGCAATTGTATATGCGAGTGACCGCCTGTGCGACAAATCCGCGTGTGGATTTATCCGTCAAGACGCACCTACCGGCTCCTTCCCGCTGCGCATATCGGTAGGCCTGGACTTGTAGCTGGTTGTTATACAAGTACGAAATGGATGGCCGCAACCGCACCCAAGTATCGGCATGTTTGCGCATTGACCTGCTGGCGCCGGAGTGGAGTTGACGATTAGAATATTCGCACACACGGTTTTGTGAGTGGACGTACGTTATCCAGTCTGACCGAGTAAGGCTGGCGGGTAATTTACGTCGGTTATGAGATAGCTTGCACGCTTGAGGCCAAGGTCCAACACAACCGTCATGTACAACCGCCCTGCACTTCCTAACTCGGCGCAGTTGCACACCTCTCCGCGCACCGGCGTCCCTAGTCATTCCAACAGACCCTCGCAGACTGAGTCTGATGTTGTCCAGGAACGTTTTAATACCGCTCCAAATCCGTGCCGCAAGCCGGGGCTGGATACGAGACAGGCGAGTTGGGTTGGGTTGGGTTGGGTTATTTCGTATGTTTGGTCGTTGCCTGGCTTGCTAAAAAACCTACTTTTCCCCAGGTGGATGAAGTGGAGTCGAGGTATGACAATAATCGAAAATTGTAAATATATCGCGGTATTCTACGTTCCTAGATTTATATATACTCTGCAATCATGTGGAATGCCTGTAAAACTTCGATATTATGCAGGTTACCCCTAAACATACTGTCCGGTCAGCTTTCCAACACCGCCGAACAGCAATACCACCACCCCCACCACCACCAACCATTCGACCAGCTTCGAGCCACCAACCACCCAGCCGCTCCCCCATGCCCTGGCCACCAGCTGCGACCGCGACGACAACACTACAGTGGTCGGACGATACCTCGTATCTTCGACAAACGGCTGCGGTGGAAAACAGAAAATGCGAGGCAGAGACAGATAAACACACACAACAACTGTGTGCTGTGGATATCAGCGCTTCAGACGGCAAAAGAGAAATCAAAAGGATCTGTTCCGCCACCGGGAATTGAACCCGGGTCTAGTCGGATCTTTGCATCTGAATGCAATGAAAGCGACCAATGCTAGCCACTACACCATGGCGGAGTCATGTGACATAGAGTAAACAGTTTATATATACCGTGGTAGGCACTGGCACACAAAATTCTGACCCCTCTGCAGACGGACAAACATTTTCTTTGTGTAATTGCGCTACAATATTAGGCTAAAGAAACAAAAATCAAACTCGCAACATTAAACATTGTCTCGTGCCCAGCCGTTCCGTGCCACAGCGCGTCGCTCGCTCCTCCGGCCAGGCGACAGCCCCCGGAATGAGGACTGAAGCTCAGGAGTGTAGGGGGCCGGGCACGGGACAACTATAAACATATCCAACTGGTAAAAATCAAGATATCAACTCGTAAAAATCAAAAATTCAAATTCGAAACATTACACATTAGGGGTTCTCAGGCCGACGGTTCACGCAACCGGTTCACAGTCGGTTCGGCATCTAAAAATTGAATTTTTTTGGATGTTGAAACGGTTCAGCGAACCGTTGTACCGGCTCTTGAGATGGTTCACAGCTCGGTTCATTCGGTTCAATGTTCGTGGATTTGGATCGCTGAACCGTCGGTGAACCGCCGCGGCCTGAGACCCCCTATTGTCTCGTACCCAGTCGTTCTGCGCCAGCACGTCGCTCGTTCTTCGGGCTAGGCGACAGCTCGCCGCCGGAACGAGGACTGAAGCTCAAGAGTGTAGGGAGCCGGGCACGGGACAACATCAAACACATCAAACTGGTAAAATCAAGATATCCAACTCGTAAAAATCAAAAATTCAAACTCGCAAAAATAAACACATCAGAGATTCCTTCTCCCGGAACGTGAGCACTAACGCCTGCGACCCGGCGCACCCACATTGACCTCCGCTGTTCGCGGCGACCTGGATCTATTCTGCGCCTACGTTCACACATTAGCTTTCGCCACCGGGAGTCCGCCAACCGCCGGGGGCACAACTCACTCTAGATTCATCGATAAGGCTACTCAGCATCTTCTCCAGGCGCGCCAGCCCCCCTCTCACCTCGGCGAGCCCTTGCCCAAAATCCTCCTGCTTTTTCCCAAAATCCTCCTGCTTTTCCCTCATCTCGTTGAACTCCTTCACCCTGACCTCGTCGTGCGCCCGCGCCTCACTGGTAAAATTGTGCAGCAGCACATTCAACTGCTGCTGGTTTGCTTCGACGTTGCGGGTGACCCGTATAATGTCCCACTGCGTGTATGTGCGGAAATCATATATATCTTCGGCCAGGTTTACAAACTTTTGCTGCTCGTTGGGAACGTCTTCGCCGACGACCGCATACACATAGTCCCCTCTCTGATCCCGAAGCGGTCTTCTCGCGAAGTATTCAGCGTCAGTCTCGGTTGGTTGGTCGTCGGGTAGGGTAGATCTGGTTTCGTGTAGGGACAGGTCGGGACGCGAGGGGGCATCGGGGTCCCCGGAGAATAGTATCGTTTGGCGGCTGTTGCGTGGATCTGTTTTTTGGGGGACTTCGTCGGACAGGTCGGGGCCCACGGGGCTGGCGCCGGGGACGGACGGAACGGAGCGCATGCTGTCACCGGGGACGGCCGGGGGGAGTGAATAGCGTGAGCGCATGCTGTCTTCGGTCGCAGGTAGTGATTCGGAGCGCATACTGCCAACAACGACGGTATCGGGTAGTGATTCGGAGCGCATGCTGCCAACAACGACGGTATCGGGTAGTGATTCGGAGCGCATGCTGCCAACAACGACGGTATCGGGTAGTGATTCGGAGCGCATGCTGCCAACAACGACGTTATCGGGTAGTGATTCGGCGCTCATGCTGTTCGCAGAGGATGGTCGAGGGTAATATGGTGTTGTTGATGAGGTTGTTAACGTGTGCTAGCTAGGAGGACGCGAGGACGCGGGGAGTGTGTACGATGCGGATGAAGGCTGGGTAGCGAAGCTGCCAATGCAAGGGTGCGCTTGTGACTACCGGGAGGGAACTCAAACTCTAGTTATAAAGGCATAAAGCTACCGTGTAAATCTAACGTAAGCTTAGGGCGTAGGGCTTAGGGCTTTGGCAGCTGCCAAGAGCCTAATTAATCCCACAGCGCCAAGAATCCTAGTCAGCGCCAAGCGCACATCATGCACGTGCCAAGGAAAACATGGGGTTTTGGCTTACGCCACACGCTTACATGCAATGAGTCGCAGGAAAATCAATGCAATATTCTCTACGATAGTTAATTAAAATGTTTGAAGGGTTTTCTCATCGAGATTCAACACGAGTGGTATCGAACGCGCGCAAATTGCATGTATTGGAGTTGTTATTTGCTCGGGATGTCGACTAAGTCAGGGATACTGGATAATCACGTTGTGAATAGTTTACATAAGCACTGTCACGAGATGGCCTTTTGGCGGGATAAACCCCTCTTTTCTGCGTGTGTAACACTTCTTTGCGGGCACTATTTCATGTTTTTTGAGGTGGAACCACATTTAATCCCGAATGCCCCACCTCGGAATGAGCCTATGTGAGCACTGCTATTACAGTCTTCGACGGAAACATTTGACGCTGCCAATACCCATCGTATGGCGAAAGAGACAGCAATTTTGAACCTGCGAATCCAATCCCATCTTCAGTATAACGGAAGACCGCTTTGTCGGCCACACATGAATGGCACGGAACCCACTGACCAAACCCAGTTCCAACATCAAACCCCAATTGTTTGTTTCGTTCGGTGCAGGAACTACGAACGAAGCCATCCGTCGTACGTCGAAATACGCTGTGAGTTGTCGCAAACTTCCCTTCTATGCCAAAAAGCGTGATCGGCAACGAAGAAACGCATCTCGCTCTTGTCAACCGAAGCCAAAAAGGAAGCGATTCCGCCACCGGGAATTGAACCCGGGTCTGGCCGGACCTGTGATACAGGAACTCTGTTTGAGAGCGGCCGATGCTAGCCACTACACCATGGCGGATCACGTGTCTATATTTCGTCTACAAATGGTTATAACCATAGAAAATAAACAAAAGGTTTAATGTCGCTAGCCTAAACCATGTACACACGCGCTGTGCAGAAAGTCTTCAATGCGATTCGTCCTAACTACGGCAGATATGATCAGTGGCGCTTTCTTTCTATGTAAAGTTCTTAGATTCAATAAAATAACTACAGATGTCGAGTTACCGACATAGATCGTCGGTAGTGCTAGTCATTCTCAAAGATTTCACTTTTCGATATGCGCGCTCATGGATCTAGACAATCTTGATGATTTTCAATCAATAAAGCTTTTCGAGAATTCCCTCCCGATTTATTTCCTACGTTCAGCAACGGTCATGACAAATTCAAAGTCTGCAATCACGGAAAGATTCGTCTTTCGCAGTATTCATTCGACAGATTCTGTTAGCTATAGTAATTCTGCACTGGTGGTCACTCGGTTTTTGACATGTGGGCTTGGGTCTCCTGTGGTCTCATCGCCCTTATTTTGCTCGTCTCTTCTCTTCCTGTACACTTCACCTTACAACCGAACGCGATCATACTTTCTTCTGCTACAGATTCATCCTTCGCCGTGAGGTCTTGGAAAGAGATTGCAATTACTTACAATAGTATCGTCAGCCGATGCCGGCCTTCGCTCTCGTCGCACCTTCCCAGGCGCGCCAGAGTAGTAGCCTGCGACGCGACGGCGCTGTTGGCTCGCGTACGAACTCGTACGCAATATTCAGCAGCGGGTGTATATATACAACACAATCGATCTCTCTTCGGCCATATCTATCCTGAGCACCTATATTGTGGACATGTTTATTAATCCATCGCACGACCTTGCGTTTTTAGGACATCTAAACAATTTTATTTTCACAAAGAAAGTTACGCTATTTTAGACATAAAGCCGGCTTAGGCTCTTGCACAAACGACGCCCCACAGACTTTGAGGACGTCTGTACGAAACAATCTAAGCTCTGTGACCTGTCAACATTCCTCTGGCTGCGTATTGTGATACAAGACCTCCTAGGATTACCGTGCAGTATGAAGAGGCTCAACTGCGCTGGCGATATCGATATGAGAGACAGTTCACCGGAATTTTGTTTTTTCCAATACTTGGCATCGAGAAATTCGACCTAATGATGTCTTCAGGCCAGGCGATCACTTCCAAGATTGGAACTGTCGGTCGTCTGCGTTGCGAATGGTCCTGAGATTTCTAATTCTTTACACGAAATCACCCAATAATTAGCGAGATTTAGACGAGCGTATTGACCTAGTGACTGATCGTATCTCTGAGGGGCCATGTTTCGGAGTAGAAAACTACTCCACAGATGTCAAGTACGCACGTCAGAATCATGACAGCCACTGAAACGTTTGGAGACAGGAATCACAAATTTCACGGATTGGACGCAGGAAAGCCTCGAACCACAGCCGCATATCTTCAACTTAAAAAACAGCCAAGGAAAATCAGATTCCCAAAGACTAGGGCACTTTCCTAGGTTTAGAGTTTGTGCAATTCCCCTCAATCCTTAAGGTAAACTCATTTTCACAGCGATATCGCCCCCGCTTTAACACAGTCCTAACAAAAATCTATCAACTTACAAGACAGAGCGCTGAAGCCGAGATCATAGTTTCACCTCCGTCTTAGGAAAACCATAAGTTTCCATTTTCGATTACAAGCTGCGAGGTGAAGTTCACAATTGCAAACATGCCCACGTATGCAGTCTTCCTTCATGCTTGTCGCCTGCTCCTTCAACTTTACTGACAGCATAGACTAGACGCTGGGAGCTGCGCTCCACTCTGTTGCTCTTCCTCGCAGCGTACCTATTAGCAGGTGTGGTCATCGGAGTCTCCGCTCTTCAATATGGCCAACGCGTGCCTGGTAAGGGGCTTTTCGATTTCGCCTTCGCGTTCGCCGTCTCTAACCAACAACAAATCAACAAACCTCTTACTGTAATCGGGATCTACAACGGCGGTCTAACCTTCACACTGACCCGGCTCGCTATGCGGATCAAAACGCAAATACGGACGCGCACTGCGAAAACGGGTATCTCCCTCAAAGACATCCTGAATACGCTCCCCGAATCTCCGGACGTCAAATCCGCATTCACCGGAATCGGACTGTGGTTCAGCTTCGTCGCGATATGCGCAGCAGGCATCGGCGTGAGCTGTGGTGTCGTGTACAAACAGGGGATGTTTCTCTCCAGCATGCCGGTGAATACCGTGCAGAATTATCCGGTGCAGCATGTGACTACGTGCAGTATCGGAAAGAATGTATCGTGTGAAGTCAGTCAGTTCATCCGCTATGGCCGTGCACTAGACTCCATCTACTACGGAAGCGCCCACTCCTGGGGGTTCGATAAAACCTCGACCGGATACCGTGTGACAGTTGCACCTGTTCCTGTAGTCCCAGAGGGTGTATGGGCCAGCGAGGTGACGGGTGCTGTCGTCGCCTTGGTCTCAGACTACCGGACAGCCACCGCCATAAATGGCACACGCCGCTCTGCGAAGGAGACACCGCTCTATCCCCCACCATTGGAGTTGACCTTTCACAACACCAGTTGGGCATTGCAAGTCAACGAAGAGCGCGTTGTGGGTGATATCAAATGGTGCGCAACGACATGCACTTGGAACAGCGCGACCGACAATAAGGGCGATTTGCGACTGTCAAAATGCAATATCAATGCTGCGCACTGTATGAAAACTACGGATGTCGTGTTGGGACCTCTAACCTATGCCAAAGAACACTGTATCCAAGCAGTCGGCACGTACTGGTATGATCGGAATGCACGCATTATCATGAACACGACGCGTACACATCTCGTCAACTCGGCATACATTCTCACAGCGATCTACAGCGGGCACGTATTCGTGCCAAACGTGTGTCCGATACTGTTTGAGGCACTGCGGAAACATCCAGATATTGGGCCGCTGTTTGACGACCGTAAGAACCTAGAGTTTGAAGTTACAAGGAATCAGCTTACAATTGAGACGAATTGGCTGATGGCATTGTACATTTTCGCGCTCTTGGTGGTGGGGATGGTGTGTATCTACAGCGGGTACATTGATCGTCATGTGTGGATGACGACCTGGGCCCCTGTGTATATGTGCACAATGGGAAAATCGGAACGTGATTTAGTGGCGACGGAGGTGAACGGAGGGCTTCTCGAGGTGAAATCCGGCCAGATGGGAAGGTTTGAGGCAGATAGGTGGCCCTGCCACTACACGAGCCTGTTAGCTGAAGAGTAAGCTTAGTGTGTATCAATTCGCGTGTACATAGCTAACATGGGAGTAGTGAGATAGACGAAGACAAAGACGATCATGATGCCGTAGAGCGACAATATGTCCCGGTAGATCCTCATAGCCCATAGCGAGGATACAGTGTCAGTAGCTGGTGCCCTCGAGATAGCCGTTTACGGGTAGCTTCGGCGGGCGAGCAGCACTATTTTTGTTGGGGTTCGAGAATGAAACCGGGGAGGAGTGAACTGGTCATATTCACGAGGGAAGCGACGGCGGCCAGGTGGAGCGGGTTATGTGGGATGCTTTTGACACGGGAGGCTTAAGTGGGTGGCCGAGGGCTGGTTTTGAAGTGCAGTATGGTGTATATAGGATTTAGGAAAGGAGCAGACAGCGTGCGTGGGATCCAAAGCAACGGCATGTTGAAGATAGTACATTTGCACTGATAGTCACTCGATTTCGCAAAGTTCCTCAATTCCGCAATAGATATTTCTTGCTGAAAAGTGCTCACTGACAGCCATAATGTAGCAAATTGCTCTACTGTAGCTTGAGTGTAGGTTGTATTAGTACAGGGCGTGATCTGAATTTGTTTGACCAGCTTACCTGAGAGAGTGAGTGTGATAGACGAGTGATTCGCCACGTCCAACCCCACAACGTCGGAAAAGTTCGGCGCTCAGTGTAGCTTATACAAATTTCATCATCTCGCTGGTAGTAACTGTTGTAAACGTATATGACCCTCTGAACTGACGATTACGCGCTTCTTGTTCTGGTTGGGCGCTCTTGTTTCCTTGCCTTTTTGCCTCTTCTATTTCCCTTGCACGTTTCCTTCAATCGAACTAGACTTGTCTCCAACCAAGACGCCCAGTAGAGACGCTGTGATAGTGTAAGTCTTAATCATTACTGCTATGATTCCGACGCACTTGAACATTGAGACACAGGATGGCCGCCGGTCAAGTGTCATGAAATATGACTCGTATTTTGCAGTGCCGGTGGTGCAAGGAAGTAGTTGAGGAAATACGCACAATCGTTGTCTGGTTCCATATATATCTACTAGCAAAGATAATAGAAGCCGGTACTGACGGCACAACGAACGAAATCACTTCAAATCGTTGGCTGCTTCTGAAACTTGTTGGAGTGTGCGATTCTGCGCCATCATCAATGTTTTGGTTTCGCCCATTTGGGCTCGAGTCTCCCCACATCTCGTTGCCCTTATTCTGCTCTTCTTTTCTCGTTTTGTACACTTAACACAAAATTAGAACCAACCGCTATCACATGTTATGATGTTCGACTATGTTTAACCATAAAACGAGCTCAGTAGAGTATTCGTACCGTGGCAGTGGATAGAGTTCATACATAATCTATCACTACAAGTGACAGCGGAATAATACGGATAGTGTGATACAGGGCTCTCTGCTCAAAACGTTTAACGTGGATTTCTCATCCCCGAATGTTGCTCCATATTCTGGTGTACAAATAGTTAAGCTCCCGAGAATACGATAGTTCTATCAAACAGTGTTGAGCTATAAATAGCTTAGACAGAGGCGGTTGGAGTTTTGGTGTGAAATTACATGCCTATTTACGTGTGGTATCCGTAAACTAGTAGTAACTACCAGTGTCTGCACCCACTACTGCAAGTATATATAGTACTGCCACCTTAGCGTTCCCGTAGGGTCAAAGATCTATGACTTCCGGTATGTAGAATAACAGCGTATATCAGGCTTTTTTCAGAATCATAGTTTATAAAATATTAAGTTTATTAATAATATACACGAAATAATTTTATCGCTACCCAACCGTACTCCAATAACACAGCAAGCTTCACCGCTACTATTTCCGCAGCGGTGATTCCTCTTCCGTCTCCGTACACGACCCGATGGAAGCGACACTACATCCTGACGCCGAATGGCTTTCGACCACTACAGACTTGTGCACCATCACGCCGTTGTCCGGCTTCAGGTTGGCCTCTCTGGTTCCACCCTCTGACGCCCTATTTGGCGCCGCACCCTTCCCACCCGTGATCGACAAGCTGATTCCGTAAGCGGCGCCACCGACTCCACCGTGGTGCACCTCAGATGGATGCGAGTTGGTGTCCAGCTTTTCGCTGGCGATGCGGCGGATCAGGGATGCCATCGACATTTCGATGTTGAGCTTGACGATGAAAGTTAGGGGGTGCACTTGGAGGTAGCTACAGGGAGATTAGTATCCTGTGATATAGACGAAGAGGGCGGATTGGCTGAGAGTTACATCAAATCGTTTTTAAGGTTCATCAGGCCGATCAGGAGAACATCCATCGAAATTGATGCCATAATAATACGAGTGTTGAAGCGAACGAGTCTGCATACCGCTGTCAGGTTAGAAAACTCCATGTGCGGACGCGTGTTTCAACAACTCAGTGCATACCTTGCATATTTAGTGCTCCCTTGCTCCACCAGCCGCCGGTTGACAAGGCGTATAAAGTACCAGTTAAGGCCACAGTCCACCAACATGTAGACCGCTTTTTCCGACCGGTCCCAGACATAATTGATATCCGTAAACCTACACGTTTTCATCAGAAGGTATTCTACCGCATAAAGTGGGTAGCTTACGTATTACTGACTCCCAGACGGGCGGGCACCCAAATACAAAATCCAGAAATATTGATCAAAACCCACAGTATAATAGTGCTGAGTTTCAGCCAGCGGCGCTTTCGGCGGTCGCCGAGAATGACGCAGATACGATTTACGATGATCTGAAGAAGGAACTGGACCTGGAAGCACCAGAAAAAGACTAGTCTCCTTAGTCGAAGCCGTTACAGATTCTAGAAAAGATACGTACCGATACTGAACATGACAGGTAGTCTGCATTTCGGCGAAGTTGTGATTAGTCGAGCGCATGCAGGAGGAGAGGCAGCGACTCACGTCGCAGACAGCACGTCCGCCATGAAGAGATAGGCCAAGATCCCGAAGCAAAAGTTGGCAATCAGCTCGCCCCAAACTAAGAACAAGTACATCGACCGCCACGGCCGCGACATCGCCATCGTCTGCTGGATGGCCGTCCATGTTGTCAAAAACCCAAAACCTAGTGTGAATCCCCAGAAAATCGATGCCAGCGCCAGATCTTGCCTGGTGGTTTCCGTCTTGGGGCCTTCGGGGATCGCCATACTGATGCTGGAGGTGATTGAGGTGCAGTAGGTGGGAGTGGGAGTTCTGAGGGAAAGAGCTAAGTATTATAGATAGCGAGCCGTTGCAACTTAACCATGGCGACGGAACCTGTCTGGTCGCCAGGGCGCACCGACGCTGTCTTGTATCGTGAACTACCTGGGCATAATGGCTGCCAATATAGTCCGTATTGGGAATAGACAATGCCTAGCTCCGTCCATTGGTCGGGGAAGGGGCTCAGGTCGCGTCTTTTTTTTTCTTTTCGCGTTTTTGTGTTTGTTTTTTTTAGTTGGAACTTACTGGAAACGATAGCAGAGTGATGATCGCTGGGAATGGATGACGTTCGCTTCCAACATCTCCACCGAGGATGTGCAGCGACTTGCTATGTCCGCTGCTGGAACACGTCGAGACATTCCATGCGCGTGTCTATATGATTAGGTGCCTCGGAAGCTTCGTTCGCACCGCACATCGATGCGGGCCGGCGACGTTCCAGTGGAAATTCTTCCTCAAATTCAGTCCGTCTGACAAAAGTGCAGATCCGTGAGCTAATCAGAAGGATTGTCGTCGTTTGTGACTAGTCGCATCGGGGTCAACGCTTAGCCAACCTCTCCTGATTCACGAAATCTCTGATGCATGATGGTGTGCACGGCTGAATTAGGCGGCGCCACCAACTGCTGAGCTGCTAGCATAAGGCTTGATTCGCTAGAGACGCGGGACGTAGCCCCAGTAAACCGGGGTTCTCGTATTCCTACAAGCCTACGAGGGGGTAGAGTGAAGAAGTTAAGCCACAAATTAGACCCACTGGTCTCATAGAGTGCCCGATCAAAAAGTATTGAAAATTATTGTTTATTGACTTTTCTACAGCTTTGCGAAAATCTGTCTCCTGCTATCGAATTGTCCAGATGTAGAGTACGTGAAAAACTGGCAGAGATAATACATCACACATATAGGTTAGTTGAGTTGGCCGAGTGGCAAAGGTGGGTGGTTGTCAGTGATAATTTCAGGGACACCGTCTTTCCATCATTCGTTGACAGTGGTGACCACCATATTCTTCTGTTTCCAATCATTCCTAGCGTGCATGCAGCCAGTCAGGAGGCTTAAGGTTGCATTTGGAACTGCCAACGCCGAATATGGACCAAGCCACAGCGAATAATAAGTCAAATTTGTTCTGGAAAATCAAGGAAATTGAATCCTAGTCACCGTACGTACTGAATCTTGACAGTCCAGCACCTTAAACACGGCAAATTTTCAACAATACCGCACATTTGTCCGTGTCGCACTGCGTTTTAAATAAAAACGTCGATGAAATTAAGGCCGTATTACTAGCCCTAGACATTATTTCTATGTGGCGTTCGAACGTTTGTCCGGAGAAAGCAAATTTCTGAGGCTTCAGCCCGCCTCTCCGACAGCGTTCGCAGTTGGTCGGTGATGTTGTCTATCACGTGACCTTCAATCACTGTAGAACTGCATGTCCGGTGATATCGAGGATATGATAGGTACTTTGCGCTATGATAAATAGCATACTTACTGCACTCGTATTACCAGTGACAGACGGCTCTGTTTGAAATAATAATAGTTTGTTATCAGAGGATCCAAAGAACATTTGCCAAACTCTCGGCGTACATCACTGCCCAACGGAGGCTGATATTAAGATTAACATCATGTCGATTACTGGGGTGACCGCGCTATCACGCTCCCACGTCCGTGCACCCCCCGTTCAGCGCATTAGCTCCCGCGGGCATGCGGTCGAACTACCCCATGGGGTATCGCCAAGCTCCGCAACACCAGCGCCCAGCAAGCTGAAACGCAAAATCCACGGCGGTGGGGACATTATGTAAGAGCAATTGCGGTGGTGGAGGCCGAGGACAGCCCGAAGGTCGGCGTGGGGAGGGCCGAGGTCGCGGTCCTAGCATTGCTGACTGTCTCAACCCGAACAGGAGAGCCGTAGCGGGGACAAGAAACATGCATAGATATCCATCGACAGGATGGAATCTAAGACGCAATTCATGCGAGTGCTGCACTCCACATTACAACGGCGAGGGTGCGCAATTTGGTTGCACGTTTCCAACTCCTCAACAGTTGCGTTTTGTTTCTGAAGCAGAACCCGTAATGATCAAGCTAGCGCTGACTAGTGCCAAGGCCCCCACCTCCCGGGTCCTAGAGCTCGACCACTCGGCCCTCCCTCTGTTGATATGGCGGATGAGGGCACTTTGATATTGGATACGAGTTCCGCTTTTGGCGCAAATAGTACACGGTTTAGTCTCCGAAGATAAGACGTGCAACTGGGCCTAAGTCCGATTTCGAACCTGTTACGGACCGCACTGATCGCCTCCCAGGGGTGGATTTTCTGTCGCTTATTAGCTAGCCACTATGCTATGTATCACAAGTATGGCTGTGATGGATTGAAGAAGGACGTAATCGTCAGCACTTCAGTCCAGGGGCATGTACTCGTATACGTGGATCACTCCGTGCAGTACCACGGAGAACCCCGCCATCCGACTGGAGACACAAATAACGTGCGGAGTAGCAATCAATCCGTGGAGTAGCATGCAGCGGGTTTCACGTGTAGCCCGGCAGTGGCGCTTGCATGGTATTGTGGCTAGTCAATAACAGCGCTAACGAGTGATAACGAGTGCATCTACAGCACCATTGAGATTTATTCCTTTTACAATCTGTCTACGATATATACAATGAATGCTTGGGGGAAACCAGGGATCCCATTACGGGAAACTATTGCTATACTAACCTGGCGACAACATGCTTAAATAGGGCTGAGCGGACGGGAAGCCTTGTGTTCATGTTTCTATAATCGTAGCATAAGCTTGCCTACTTTCGGTGCATTATACGGATGATAGATGTTCCGAACGGTAGGCTAAGCTCACTATTTGGGCAGCCGGTTGACCGAGGGGTTGTAAAAATGCACCTCGGCTGATCGAGAGACTACTGTCCTCAAGCGACATACGTACCTAGAGATCGGGAAGAAGTAAGGATTTATTAGTCCTGCTCATTAGGTTGTACCGTGTAGAGAATGAAGAAGGAAATTATACTGCAGTCAGTGGTAGTGCAATACCTGGTGCTGAAACAAACAGTACTGAGCACCCCCGCACCAACTCTTAGATGAATCACTCGCAGCGGCCGCTACAACAACTTTTTATCGAAAGTTTTTTGTTCCTAGTCTTGAATCTTGTTCACGCACCCACAACTTGTTCTGGCAGCTTAGCCTCACCAAACGCCCGCCAACGTACTAATTTTCATGGTTTATGGAGGACCACCAGGCGTATGCGCCACTGTGGACCCTCCTCGACCGGTACTCCAAGTTTCCGAGTTGGTTGCACTGGGCATACGGTCTGCAAGTGAAGAAATTTCTACTCGACCCGGACGCGAGGTAAAGATTCGGCGGCCCAGCTAGACCTTGGATGGAAGAAGGAGTAGAAAACTCCCTATACATAATCCTAGTTTCGGGAGGAGATTTAAAATCTATATGAGGGTCGGGCTTCCCAAGCCCACTCGAGCTTCCCAAGTTCAGCGTCAAGCCGGCTTGAGTGGGACTCGCGCACACGTCTAGCAACTACATGCGTAGCGCTTAATCAGTCTATCGACCTTCTTCAAATATTGCGAGTCACCTTTCATGACGCACACCTTCCAAACTTCCTCGAGACAACAGCATCCTGCGCAGTCCTGAGCGCGCAAATGACCTTGGCACGATGGGCAAAACGATGATTTCCGCCACCGGGAATTGAACCCGGGTCTAGTCGGCACCTATGCACGCGAATGCAATGAAAGCGACCAATGCTAGCCACTACACCATAGCGGATCGATGAGGAAGAACAGCTCCCCAGCACATAAGATGCTTGTCTGGAATAAGTCGCTGGTTGTTGATACAGGAGATACAGCTTACAATGCTGCGTGACGGGACACAGAGAACGATCTTGGGCTGTCTTTACTATATTGAGACTTGATGGCGTGACCATAGAAGCTGGCGCAAGGTGTATGTTCGTCGGCCGAAAACTCGGCGGACTGGTGTTCAGTCCGCCGAAGCGGGCCAGGACCGCGATTCTGCGCAAACATCACAGCGACGGCGTTCGTGACGATGATATGTTTTGCGCAACAAGCACAATACCCAATCGAAAAAATGCTCAAGTCTACAAATATGGAACAATTAGTCTCGCAGACGTGACACTAGCGCAATTTGTTTGTGTGTACACCAAAACGCACTAAGACCAAAGTACACGGATGACAGACTATGGAACAATCTGATTGTGTCAGGGCCGTTTTAATCGCAGCCATGTAGATGGCGTCTGCCAGGTCGTGGAAACCCAACTCTTGGCAACCATCGCACATCAATTTCGGAGCGTCCGCGGATTCATGATGGTGAGAACCATTGAAGCTGTATTCAAACACCACGCAGCTGTTGAAAAGCAATACTTAAATATTGATTACTTGAACAATAACTTCAAACAACGAAATATTTATTCTCGACGTGCAAGCGAATAATGACTGTTGGCGGTGTTAATGCTGCACCAGTGGTCACTCGGTTTCCGTCATGTGGGTTTGGGTCTCGTGGAGTCTCATCACACTTCTTCTTCTGCTGCTCTTCTCTTTCTATTATCTCTCTCTTCCAGTTTACTTCACCGTCCAACGAACAGGATCGTAATTTCATCTCCAGAAATGACGGCCAGCTACGTGAATATGTACGAGCGGTATTGAAGATGTCACATCACACCCGATGGCCATTCGGACTTGGTCCTCTGGGATAAGGCCTGCTAGCGTCTCACCGCCCTTCTGCTGCTGCTGCTGCTCTTCTATTTCTCTTCCAGTACACTCCACCTTACAACAGATGCGATCATGTGTTCATCTCCGACACGTTCAGCACCGAGGTCTCAACCGACTGTCGTTCGTTCCATCCACCGCTTCTATGATAGTCTCCGTTCACTGATAGACCATGGCTTGGAAGTACCAGAAGATCGCCGGTTCGCGAAGCAACAGATGAACTGACTCGACTGCCCTGCACCCAATAGGAAGCTTGAGAGGTACGTTCATCTACGTCAGTCTACGAAACCCCATACAATCTCATAACAAGGTTCTAACGTGGAATTGTTTTATCTGCTTTCTAGTATGATTCTGTACGATGGCCCGTTTTCTACACGAGAAGTATGCTACTGCTTGCCTTGTTTACCAAGACCCTGCTGAGTTAAGATTGTAAAGATGGCACAGCTACACCGGTGGTCTTTTGGCGCTGGGCACCTAGGCCCATCGTCCTGTCGCCGTTATTCCGGTCATTTGTTCCTCTCTATGGACAATCAATCTTACAACGAACACGTTTAAACGTTCATCTCAAACAAATACACGAGCGAAGGTTTTTTGTACAAAAGTCGCCTTCTGTCATTGGATTCCTCATGGGTATTACCCCGTTCCACGCACAGCTATGCCGTAAGTACACCCGTTTATCGTCCCATGTCGCGTATTCGTCTGAGCGATTATAGAATTTGTATGGAAGAATGCTTGGACATTGACCGGTTGCCTACTGTTCCAACAAAGCGGGGTAGCAAGCAGGGTTCCGCTTCCACGCAGGCCGCGACGGCAGCGGTCCGCAGATTCCATGCAGGCGTTCAGCGCATCGACGACCTCTGATTGGATGCAACATGTAACATGAAGGGACAAACATTGCCTCTGACAAACTCACTAGTCAAGCATAGACAATGGTCCAGATTTTCTCATCAACGCGTCTCTTCCTTCCCAGCTACATTCACAAGTTACACCTCATCCCTTCACAGTAAGACCCTGACTACCATGTCTAGACCTTCTAACCTCCTCTCAGGTCATGCGAGTACCGCTCCGCATCCCCCGTCTCCCCCGGCGCCCGGCCACTGGCTGTCCCTTATTCTTGCGCCCCCTCACAGCTCATTACATCCTCTCCGTCGGCCCTCGTCCCCGCAACTTGGGGTCGAAGTCAAGCGATCCTCCCCTCCTGCCCTCCTCCGCCGCGCAAACCAAAGTCATCACCTCGCTCACCACGACGTCCAACAACCTGATAATATCGGCCTGCGCAGGCTCAGGCAAAACGACCACAATCCTGTGGCTCGCGCTCTCCGCACCGGAGCGGCACTTCCAGGTGCTTGTCTACAACCGCCGACTGCGCACTGAGACCGCCGCGCGCATCAAGGCGTTGGGTCTGAGCAACATCGACGTCGAGACGTACCACTCATTCGGCACGCGCCACTACGGCGCCACATGCTATACCGACGAGGGGCTGAAGCGCATCATCACTAGCACCGCCGGGAACACACCGAACGCGCTCGCCGACGTGAAGGCCGATGTGGTGGTGCTTGACGAAGCGCAAGACATCACACCAGTGCTCAAGCTGTTCGTCGACCGCGTATTAGCGGACCTGCCGGCGCTGCCGGCGCGGCGGCTGGTGTTGCTGGGCGACCCGCGGCAAGCGCTGTATGGCTTCCAGGACGCCGACGCGCGCTTTCTGACGCAGGCGCCGCGTGCGCCGGTCTTCGGCGCCGCAACCAGCGTGCCGGGCTGGACGGCGCACAGTCTGCCGGAGACGAACCGCCTCTCAGCGCCGATCGTGGCGTTCATCAACGCACAGATGCAGCACTCGTCGCAGGAACCCATGCGGGCCGTGCGAGCGGAGCGCGGGCTGCCGAAGCCGCGGTACGTGGTGTGCGATCCTGCAAAACACGGCGCCGACGAGATCGCGCAGCTGCTGGCGGCGGTGGACGGGCGCGCGCAGGACGTGCTGGTCGCGGCGCCGACCATCGGGTCGCGCTTCAGCAAAATCGTGGCGGCGGTCAACGCCGTGGCGCTCGCCGGCACGCCGGTCAGCATTTCCAGCGGCGACACCAGCGATCGCGAGGTCGATTCGCGGACGACCGACGGCAAGCTGCTGGTCGCCAACTACCACCAGATGAAAGGTATCGAGCGCGAAGCGGTCGCGGTGTTCGGCTTCGACAGCGCGCACCGGCCCGACGACTTGCGCCACGGGCCGACCAACGCGCTGCACGTCGCCGTCACGCGGCCGCGCACACACCTGACGCTCGTGCACTACGCGACGGCCAAGCCGCTGCCGTTCCTGTCGGCCGCCACGCTGGCCGCCACCGCGGACGTCGTGCACCGCGTGCCTCCCGAGCCCCGTGAGCCTCGCGCGAGCCCAGCGAACCCCATGCGGCTGGTCGAGCAGCTCGCGAACTGCCGCTCCGACCTGCTGCGCTGCACCGCGCTGTCCAAGCTGGAACTCACGAACGTCGCCGCGCCGCGCCCGCCCCGCGGCGCCCCCGCCAGCACCATCACCGACGTCCACGGGCTGCTCGAGAGCGTGGTCGACATCACCGGCACCGCCGTCCCGTCGCTGTTCCAGTACGCCATGCACCGCCGCTGCAACCTCATCTCCTCGGACCTCCAGCCCACGACCCTCGCCGAGAGCGCGCTCTTCAAGACTCTCTGCGCCGCCCGCCCGGAGTACGCCGCGCATCTCGCCGCCGTGCGCGCGCGCCTCGCCAGCAAAACGCTCACCACCGCCGACATTCTCTTCGCCGCCAACCTGCGGCAGACCCTGGCCAGCGGGCTGCTGCCCAAGCTCCTCGCCGTGCCGCTGGACGCCTACACGTGGGTCGACAAGCGGCACACCAGCGCCATCGCCTCGACGCTGCTCGCCGCGGGGGTGCCCAAGAAACCCGACGGCCTCAGCTTCACGCGCAAGCTCCGGCTGCTGCGCCACGGCCGCAGCACCGTCGTCGGCAGGCCCGACATCTGCAGCACCGCCAAGACCGCCGCCGCCACCGTCGCCGTGTGGGAGGTCAAGTACACCTCGCAGCTCTCCGCCGAGGCCGTGCTGCAGGTCGCGTGCTACGGCGCGCTGCTCGCGCAGCTGCACCCCCGGAAGACGGTCGAGTGCAAGCTGGTGAATGCGCGCACCGGCCAGGTCGTCGGCGTCGGCGGCGACTTGGGCGCGTGTTTGGAGGTGCTGGAGAAGGGGGAGACGGGGGTGGAGCGGCTGGAGAAGATTGATGATGCGGGGTTTTTGAAGGCCGCGGAGGACGGGTGGAAGGGGTATGTCGGCCCTGTCGTGCTGCCGGAGTGGTTTTTTGGGGAGGGGGGGGGAGGGGGGGGAGGAGTAGAGGGGGTCTGGGCACGTGCAAAGCCGCTCGTATATTGTATTAACGGTAGGTAGACTACTAGGCATTAGAAAATGCAAGTATACTTAGAGGTACCTCAATCTCTTGCGCATCGTAAGCCACAATCTGTGACAGAAAACCGAGAAGCACACCGGCACTGGCGCTCACTCGCTCACTCGCCCGCATTACTCGCACGCACCTTACGTGAGTTTAATTGTAAGAAAATGGGCAAGAAAAGTGGCGCTGAAGGATCTTCGGTGAATACGGATGTCTGGAGCCTGACTTGGCCATTGGCCACACATGTCTGGGTTTGGAACGGGGAATGTTGGGGAGATAGTTGCGGTGGTGATCACTCGCTCGGACTAGCGATCTCGCGTTCGCACCTTACGTGAGTTTAATCGTAAGAACGTGGGCGCGGAAAGTGTGCGCTAAGGCTCTTCGGCGAATACGGAAGTTTTGGGGTCTTGAATTCGCCAAGGTTGTCTGTGTTCGGAACGACGGTACACGTTGGGAATATGGATGCACTGGTGGTCACTCGCTTGGGTTTAGTCATGATTGAATGTGGATGGTTGCATATCATCGCGTTGCTGTAGTGGTATGTAGTACGGCACGCTACGCATAGTGTAAAGGGTTTGAGTCTTGAATTTTCAATTGGGCAATTCTGGCTAGTTTCGACGGTAGACGACGTTGGGGAGATTGATGCACTGGTGGTCACTCGCTCGGGGCATGAGCCACACGTGGTGGTTCTAATGGGATATCTGTTGTAGAACAAGTGTGCACGTATCAGAGAGGAGAAGTGAAGTAATTGTATTGATTATTACAAGAGTGTAAGAGAGAAGCAGCAAGAAAGGCAAAACCCGACAGGACAGAGTCACAATGACTAATCATAATTTTTCCACAAAACGAGTGACAGACGGTGCAGATGTTGTACGACAACACCCCCTCTCAACAGCTGCACCGTAAGCAATTGATCAACAGGTAAGCAAACAACAAATCATAAGAATACATGCCAATAGTCATATGTATATATCCAACCCATCCAATTGACTCCCTATATTGGAGACTTGACGTCGACGATCCTCGCAATTCCCATTAGCTTCGCATGCCTAGGCGTATTTAGGCACTTGGTCATGATATCTGCTGGATTGACCTCTGTATCGATATGTTTAAAGTTGACTGTTCCCTTGGATTGTTCGTCGATGACATGGTGATATTTTATGTCCACATGGCGCATTTGCTTCTGTATGATGCCAGACTTTATCGATTTGAGTGCTCCAGTATTGTCGCAATACATAGTGATTGTTCGGCACATTGGCAATGCTCCAGTCGTCTTATGTTCTATCTCGCTGATTATCCTACCTATCCAAGTAGCATCTCTCGTAGCATTCGAAGCAGCTACGTATTCGGCTTGAGTTGATGAGAGTGATACGATCGTCTGTCTCTTGGATTGCCAGATAATAGGAGATCCATTAGCTAGGAATAGGTGACCTCCGATGGACTTTCTGTCTTTCCTTGAACCTGCCCAGTCCGAGTCGCAGTATCCTGTAATTAACAGTAATTGCCCTATTGAGTCGCCGGATCTGCCATGATATTGAATCCCGTACGTGGATGTGTGTTTTAGGTATCGGAATACATGTATGGCGGCTGTAAGGTGCATCTGTAATGGAGATGATTGGTAGGTCCCTAGTGTGCTAACAGCAAATGCTATATCCGGCCTGGTTCCCATTGCAGCATACATTAATGATCCTACCAAGGACTGATAGTATGTCTTTGATTTATCTCCGAGTAGTCTGTCTTCACAAAACGGATTATTTAGGTCAGTGGTCGTACACATAGGCTTCGTAGCTGGTTTTAGATCTTGGAAGGAATATTTGGTAAGCAATTGTTGTATATAATGGTCCTGACATAGCGTGATCCCTTTATTGTAAGTTATACGGAATCCCAGAAAGCTTTCTATTAGGCCTAGATCCTTCATCTTATATTTAGATGACAGTGCGTGCTTAACCTCATCGACTGAGTCCTTTGACGTCTTTAGGTCTATGATGAGTAAGTCGTCCACGTATAGGAGGATCATTAGTGCTTTGCTAATGTATAGGTTTTGGTCGTCATTTGATTGAACAAATCCTAGTGAAAGGAGTAAACCATTGATATTTTGCCACCATAGTTTTGGCGACTGTTTTAGTCCGTAGAGTGCCTTTAGTAGTCTGACTGGAGTTCCTGCCAATTCTGGACAACCTTCCGGGAGTCTTATGAATATATTTGGTTTATCCACTTCTGAATAAAGGAATGCTGTGACGACGTCCATATGGTGTAGCTCCCAGTTGTTCAATGCGGCCATAGCTAGTAGTATTCGTAAGGTTCCCATTTTGGATACCGGTGCATACGTATCATCATAATTGATCCCATATTTTTGTTCAAGTCCTCTGACTACCATTCGTGCTTTGAACCTAAGACCAGGCTTCATAGGTTTCAGTTTGTATACCCACTTACACGAGAGAGGCGTGATATGAGACGAATTATCCCAATAGTCTGGATCCCGTTTGTCGTCATTTTTGGTGACAAAGGTTCCGTTGATTGTAAGGCTACCAAGTTCTTCCATCATGGCGGCCTTCCATTCATCGCTGTGTTTCGATGCTATAGCTTCAGAATAGCTTCTAGGTTCTGTAGGAAACGTCTCTAGTGCTACGTTTGCACAGAAACTTATATCATCATCTTCTCTGCTGGAGGTTGCTGCAATGGCTTCTCGTATGACCTTGGAGTTCCGTATTCGTCGGTTCTCGACCAGGAACCTTGGATGGACGTATGGTTTATCAATCCTTTGTTCCGTATCAAGGTTGCTGGAATCCTGAGAAATCATAGATTGTGATATGCTATCTTGATCTTCTTCAATGCGTCTATTGAATGCTTCTTCTGCTTCTTTGAAAGGATCTATAATGACGTGTTAATTATGATTCTTCATGCTTATAAATCAATACGCTTTTCAGGGTAATGTTTTGAGAGAAAAAGCAAATACACGTGCTTGGTATGACTTCCTAATCAAGTATGATACGCTGCAGTGCGTATTTTCGGATATTTGGGTATATAGTGACTGTCTTGTCATGTAGGACGTGCTTTATATAGCAGTATGATATGCGGTGCATAAGGTAAGGATTTGTATGACCAACGGTCTGCAGGTGCACAAGGCAAATATGGTGACCAAAGGTCTGCGGGTGCACAAGGCAAATATGGTGACCAAAGGTCTGTGGGTGCACAAGGCAAATATGGTGACCAGAGGTCTGCGGGTGCACAAGGCAAATATGGTGACCAAAGGTCTGTGGGTGCACAAGGCAAATATGGTGACCAAAGGTCTGCAGGTGCACAAGGCAAAGATATATGACCAAAGGTCTGCGAGTGGTTACCTTTCCATTGTTCGTTCAGTCCAGCGAACTTCTCCCAAGCATTCTCTGATTCTCTGAATATCAGGTTCGACGTTTCCATTATAGCCTTATTTGTGAAGTCATATACTCTCCAGATGGTCGAAGTGTATCTGACGCAGTTTAATATCATGCATGGATTGGAACGTGGTGCCAGTTTATGCTCTCTCTGTATTGGTGGAATCCACCTCCAAGCGACGCTTCCAAAGCGTCTCAGACTCTTATAGTGTGGTTTACCTCCAAACAAGCATTGATAAGGGGAAAACCAAGATAATCCTCGCTGTGGGGTTATTCTGTGCACAAACAGAGAGTATTCCATGGCCTCTTGCCAGAATCGTATTGGAACGCCGGAGTCTATTAGAGCACACCTCGTTTTCGTCATGATGGTTCGAATAAAGCGTTCGGCCGATCCATTCTTATGTTGCGTGTATGGAGGAGATGGGTGCCATTCTATACCGTTTCGTCGACAGTATTCATGCATTAGTCCGTTGTTGAACTCTCCGCCGTTATCTGATCGAAACTGCAGGATTTGATGTTTCCTGGCTCTAATCCAGACCATTACACCGTCAAAAGCTGATAGTAAGGAGTCAGCTTCTTTCGATCTCATATATGCAATCATAGGATATCTCGTGCAATCGTCGACAAAGACTGCAGCATATCTGTTTCCATTCATTGACGGCGTTGAGATTGGACCAAGTAAATCGCAATGCACTCGTTCAAAAGGCTTCGTAGACCTTTGTGGTTTTGGAGGTTTTCTCTTATATTTCTGCTGCATCTTTGCTTGTATGCAGATGTTGCATGGTATGTCAGTTGGGATATACTCATCGTCGAGGGCATGTTTCAAAGCCTCTGTATTAGCATGGCCCAACCGTTGGTGCCATAGATAGGCAGTCACAGAGCTCTTTGACCTCTTGGTGGTCCGTGCCTCGTCCTTGGTTGCCTTCTTTAGAAGAGCTTGTTCTGTTTCAATGAATGAAACTTCGTCATCGTCTTCCATTAGATGAAACATCCGTTTCCATTGATCTGGCGGCTCTTTGTTGATTGGCTCGACAGGAGTGAGGTCAATCTTCCCTTTGGTTCGTAAGGCTGTCTTTATTGCTCGGTCCGATACTAGTGGTGGTGTTAAGGGAAGGTTATTTGCTTTGGATATGCTGCGTGTGGATATCATTGCTGATGAGTAACTCTTTGTAAAGATATCGTCCAGTATATAGATGCCTTGTCTAAGAGAGCACCTTAGGTGTATATTAGTTGGGGACGTGAGGATACCAATTCCTTCGGCGAATGTGGTATGCCATCCCATCTTGTCGAGTATTGGTATGGATATGAGGTTAATGCGGAAGTTGGGGGAGTAGAGAGCGGGGAATGCGAAGCCAAATAACAGTATAATTCCATCAAACGGTATGTCCACTACTGTAGAGTCTCCTAGTCGTAATGATCGTGAACACGGAGACATGCTCTTAAACAATCGTTTGCTATTGCAGATAAAGTCAGTAGCACATGAGTCAACTCCCCATAGTACTTTGGGAGGTATGTCCATAGGCACTGTTGACAGTAGACAGATCGATTGGTAAGAGCATGTTGAACTAGATACAGTAGTGGACGCCGCCAGTCAAAGTTCCTGACTGGGCAGTTCCTGAGGTGCTTCGTTTGTTGATGGGGACGTTTGTCGCCTGGTAGTAGTCGTGATGTTGGCGGACGCCATCTGTGTACTCCTTCTCTGTGCGGCTTCTCCTGCTTTCTTATATCTGCAGGAAGACTTGATATGGCCAGGCTCGCCACACCAATGACACGATATTTCTTCTGACAATTCCACGAATTGTGACAACTTGCGTTTATTGGTGGGAGAATTGGCTCCAGTTACTGAGTTCGACCTGGATGATTGAGGTGAAGAGTTGGATTCGTTCGATGATCGATCGTCTTGTCTGAAACCTCTCGTAGCACTTTGAGAGAAGCAATGCTTGTTGATATGATTTGCGTATGTATGAATATAGCACTTATCGTTTGGACCCTTTCCTTCTTTGTGGAACCGAATTGGCTTCTCAGTCGAACTGGTCTGATGAGCGAACACTGGTGGTGCCATATGCTGATGGAACTTCCGTCCTTTATCGTTGCGTTCTCTGGTTCTGGCCTCTTCAGCTGCAAGTTGATCAATAATGATGCCAATGTCTTTTTGACCTTGCACTCTAAGAGAGGCAACGATTGACTCATATGGCTCTTCCATAGCCGAGAGCAATTGGTCAATTAGATCGCTGTCGCTGATGTCTTTCCCGGTTTTGGCCAGTAATCGTTGCAAGTTGATGAGTCTTGTAGCAAAGTCGTCGACGGATTCACCAGGGAAAGGCTCTGCATTGTTGAATTGCTTTTTAAGGTTTGCTTGTCCCATAGACGTGGCAGCAGGATTGAGTTTCTTGGCTAGAATGTCCCAGATAGCCTTAGGATCTTCGATACCACGAATATGGTGCTTCATGATCTCGGTTACACTTGATCGTAGGAACAAGGCGATCTCTTTTTGCTTCATTGTGAACGAGTCGATTGCTGCTTGGTCGGCAGTGGCGTTTCCTTCGGTGGTCGTAGGACATGTTTCCCGGCCGTTTACGTATTTCCAGTCACCATCAAGCTCGAGGATGGTCTGGATGGCTTTTGCCCATTCTGAGTAGTTGTTCCTAGTGAGGGACTCAAACTTTCCTCTGGAAGTGGTGAACATGATGGGCTTCATCATACTGGTGTTGATGAATCGATGAGGAGGATGTGATTCGTTGAGGAGGATGTGATTCGATGAGGAGGATGTGATTCGTTGAGGAGGATGTGATTCGATGAGGAGGATATGGCGGTGGACTATTTGGTGCTGATAACGTGTTGTAGAACAAGTGTGCACGTATCAGAGAGGAGAAGTGAAGTAATTGTATTGATTATTACAAGAGTGTAAGAGAGAAGCAGCAAGAAAGGCAAAACCCGACAGGACAGAGTCACAATGACTAATCATAATTTTTCCACAAAACGAGTGACAGACGGTGCAGATGTTGTACGACAACAATATCATCGCACGTAGTGGTATCGTTGGAATGTGGGTGTGCTGAAGGATGCGGATCTCTGAGTCGGGACTTGGCCAGCGTCAGTACTTTCCATTGACGCTAGCTACCCACTATATCGACTACTATGTGGTGTGAACAAGGCACGTGCACGCCAGACCCAGGATATCAAGGAAAGAGGAGGGTTAAGGGGCTGGGGAGTAGATATGCATCGCAAGTCGCAGGCGGAAAATGTGGCGATTAATAACGTTGCGGAGAAGCATGGCTGCACGAGCGGTCATTCGCCCGGTTTTTGATCCACGTTAATTGGGTCTTTCTGATTGACAATCAGCTCGTGGCTGTGGGGGTATCGTGGAAAGGGGGTGCGGTGAAGGATCTGTCACACTGTAGAGGTCTGGGGTCTTGATTTCGCCTTTGCTGTCGAGGTTGGGAACATTAACGCTATAGCTACCCGATTTGTCAACTGTGCTGAGATGAAGCAGGGATGCGCACGCGAGATCAGGGAGGCCTAGTAAGATTGGGAAGAAGGGGTGGTGGAGTGGATGGGCATCGCAAGACAAATGTGGGAGGATGGCATCGCAGGAAGCATAACTTCACTGGCAGTCACTCACGCTCATTTTGAGCCACGTTGGAACATGTGGTTGAATATAATTGCGAACATGTAGTTGTATGCCATAGCACAGGGATAAAGTGTTGAAGGCTCTACAGCTACTGCTGCTCACGAGAGCTTTGAACTAGCCAGGCTGTCTAGTTCCGGGACGACGCTGCTACCCTCTACGTGACTCTTGCCGTGAGATTCTGCAGCATTTCCCAGCGCTCGACCACCGTCCACCAAGACCTAATCACGATCCGTCCCGCTATTTGTTGCATCCCAGTATATGCCAGACTCTACCTATCGGTGCCGTCCGATCTGGTGAAAATACTGTAAGTACAACCAATACAAAATCGCCCTTTTTGCCCACCCAGCCTGTTCCACATCCCTGTGGATATTCCCGCATTTTCGCTTCCCCGAAAACGCGGCTAAGCCGCATGAACGAGGAAGCAGGAGCTGTGCGGAGCGCCAAGGAGTGGGCTCACGTGTGGCACTGGACAAAGGATTCGGTGGGATGGGTGGGGGCGGAGAAGCCACCGACGATTGAAAGCTCACCCAGCACACGCGCGCACGGTCACCACGCGCCATGGTATCAAGGCATGTGGAAACCCTGGAATCCGTGGCCGCCGCTACCACGTTGTTCCTGTGCAGACGTTCCGTTGGCCGCAGCATAGTCGTACGAAAATCTCCTTCCATCCATCCCAGCCCCACTGCCGCGGTGGGCCCGTTGTTGAAATGTGCCATGATAGCAGGTGGCCAGACCCGGATGTCCGAGAACACCGTTGGCCAGAGGGGCCTCACGGTCTGACTCACGAGGGTTCCGCAGATCCATGATGAAGAAACACTTTCGGTGAATGGTGTTTTGCTTCTCTTCTTGTACGTACACTAACAAGTTCTACCCTCATCAAACTACCCGTTGACAAATCCTTACAAATCCTTACGGGAAGTCCTCCACCGTGTAAAAGTAATGATTTCGTCACAGCCTAGTTTTGGATCCACGCATTTTGGACTCACCCCAGGGCTAGTATCTCTGTCGCTGGCCCCGTCCGCATCCCCGTCCTTATTCCCTTGTTTATCTCCATCGACGTGCCCGTCCCGGTCCCGGTCCCGGTCCCGAGCCCCGTGCCCGATCTCATCATCTCCACCATCCTCATCCTCTCCACGATCCCCGTCCTCTCCACGATCCCCGTCCTCTCCACGATCCCCTTCGCTATCCCCGTCCTCATCCTCCCCCCTCCACACCTTCCCCATCTCCGCCTGAGTCGCGAGAAATATCTCGTGCTCCTCCCCCCTCTGCTTTTCCTCCATCTTCCGAATCATCTCCATCAACTCCTCCGTTCCCCTCCGCACCGCCGCCTTCTCCGCCGAAACCCTCTCTTGCGCCCCTTTCACCACTCGCTGCACCCTCCACACCATCTCGTCCGCGTCAGTGCCGCCTAAAATCACAGCCGCGCGCTGCGCCTCGTCAAGCATGGCGTGCAGCTTTGCAAACGAAATCGGAATGCGATGCACCGCCGAGTGCCGGACTGCCGCGAGCTCGCTGAGCCCGCTGAGCTGCGGCAGCAGCTTCAGGTACGTCGTCAGCTCGGCGGCGGCGGCTATAGGGAACGCTGCGCGCTGCGATGGCGCGAGTGCGGCGTGGCAGAGCGCCTCGAGGTGCGCTTGGAGCGGTGGCAGCACCGCGTGCTGCAGGGCGTACGGCATCGGCGTGTCTGCGGCCTCCGTTGCGCCCGCTGGTGCGGCGGAAGCGGACTCAGGCGCGACCACGGGCGCTAGTGTCGGTATCGGAGTCGACGCCGCCTCAGAAGACGCTGACGGCGTCACAACACTGCCAACCCACCGCTCCGTCGCCGTCGCTGGCGCCACCGGCTTCGTCTGCACCACCGCTGGCCCTTCATTCCCGGGCTTTAACATCATTTTCTGCGGCACCAGCTCCATCAGCGTTCCCCAACGCACGCGCGCCGCCAGCTCCGCAGCCAGCCCGTCGTGCACAATCATCTGCTGCAGGCGCGCTAGCATATATTCGCGCGTGTAGCCAAACTTCGTCGGCGGCAGGTCGGTGGCCAGCAGCTCTTGCAGCTTTGTTTTGCCGATGAACGAGGGGTGCGGCATGGCGGGGTTTTCGGAACGCCGCGCGGCGTGTGCACGGAGGTATTTGTCGAGCTTTGGATCCGGAGCGGTGGAGGCGGTGGAGGTGGAGGTTGTGGACATCGTAGTGGTGGGTTCGGTGGGCGTGGGCGTGGGCGTGGGCGTGGGCGTAGTGGGTTTAGTTGTGGTGGCGAGCGCCGTTGTGCTCTTGGTGGTGGTGAGCGTGGAGGAGGTGGTGGGTTTGTTTTTTGTGGTGGTAGGTTTGTTGGTGGTGGGCGTAGTGGTGGTAGACTTCTTGGTGGTAGGTTTGGTGGTGTCGGAAGTAGGGTTTGTGGTGGGTTTGGTGGTTGTGGTGGGTTTGGCGGTTTTGGTGAGCTTGGTGGTGGTAGGCTTAGTGGTAATGGCGGTGGTGGTATTGGTGGTGGTGGCGAGCGCCGTTGTGTGCTTGGTGGTGGTAGGTTTGGTGGTGGTGGTGGATTTATTGGTGGTGTTGAGTTTGGTGGTGGGTTTGGTCGGCGTGGGCTTAGCGTTGGTAGGCTTGGTGGTTGTGAGCTTGGTAGTGGTGGGTTTGGTGGTGATGGGCGTGGTGGTGGTGGGTTTATTGGTAGTGTTGAGTTTGGTGGTGGGTTCGTTCGCCGTGGGCGGGGTGGTAGGCTTCCCAGTGGTGAGGTTGGTGGTGGTAGGTTTGGTGGTGGTGGGCGCAGAGGTGATTGACTTGGTTGTGGTGGGTTGGGTGGTGTTGAGTTTATTGGCGGTGATGAGTTTGATGGTGGGTTCGGTCGGCGTGGGCGTAGTGGTGATGATATTGGTGATGGTGATAGGTTTGTTGGTGGTGGTGAGCGTGGTCGTAGTAGATTTGGTGGTTGTGGGCGTAGCCGATGTAGTGTTAGGCTTGGTGGTTATGAGCTTGGTGATGGTAGGCTTGGTGGTTGTGAGCGTGGTGGTGGGTTTGGTGGTGGTAGGCTTGGTGGTGGTGGTGCTGACCGTGTTTGGCAACTGTCCCGCACGCTTTGGGAAGGCCTCAGCTCGCAAAAGTAACCTGACAGCAGCGCTCACCGCCGTGAGCGGCTGCAGAACAGCGACAAGGCGAGAACAAAGAACCCGCCGATACGCTTTCCCGCGAGCGAGAAACCTGAACATGCGAAACAGCCAGCGAAACAGCCAAAGAAACAGCAGCGAAAGTACAGTGAGGGTGTGTGGGTGTGCGTTGGCGACGCTGTGGTGTTTCGTCGCACGCGCCCAATCCGGGGCCGAAAACGCGGTAGGCAACCGGTGGCGCAGCGAGGTGTGCAGGATGCGCGCGGCTGGTGACTGGTGGCTGACGACGGGACCCAGGGCCCGATGATTGTGAGAGTGCAAGTACTCTGCATGTTGCGCCACGATGTGCCGTGAATGGCGCGACAGTATTCCAGTGCGTGATGCTGAGAGCAAAACAGCCGCTGGATACAAACGATGTAGACTGCTTCCAATCTTGTATCTGGATCTTTGGATAATGCGGACTTCCAGTCGCGTGCCGTGTTCGTGGTTCTTGGGCATGCGAGCAGCCGGGGGTGTTGGATTTTGGGGATGGACGTATGATATGATCGTGTTCCATTGTGAGACTATGGGCCCCCAATCCGATTCCGGCACCAAAGTTCAGAAGTGGTCCGCACCGAGCAATCCGACGACCGACGGGATTTTGGCATTCTTCTCGTCCGAGAGCGGTTTGGAGTTCCGAAATCTACTAACTTCGGACCGATCATAGACGAACGTAGCATAAGTGTACTAGAAGAGAAAAAGAAGAGCAGAATCGGGGCGATGAGATGCTAGCAGACCAGTGATCTTCTGCTTGGTTTGCTGTACCGTACGTTGTCGAGCTTTGTCGGATGGTGCTGGTGCTGGTGCCGGGTCGTGGAGCAGAGATGTTGGTGTGGCGGACCCGTTGCACGTTAATACAGAAGTACACGCCTGGGCCGCTTTGAGCCACTGCTGGTAGCTCCTTTGCTGGACCGAATCGTCCGGCGTTGTAGTATTCCACCACGAAGCCTTGGGCGATGCGTATCAAGAGAAGACATCGCAATAGAAGCAGTCTGAGCGAGATAGCTTCCGTGATGCAGAGACGAAGCAGCAAGCTATGGTTCATCAGGCCAGCGACATAATCTGAAGCACCGTTAGCTGATCTGCAGACTGTCATTAGCGGAGCAGGAAACAACCGTGGTCTATTAGTTCCGAGATTTGTGCCAATGGCGTGTCAGAAATGAACTTAAGGATGTGTGTTTGCTGTACGGTGAAGTGTAGCAGAAAAGAAAGAGAAGGGCAGAAATGAGGGCGATGAGACTCGACCCCTCTCAACCCAACTTGACCGAATCCGAGTGATACAGGGTGCAGAATTGAATATTCGAGTAGATTCAGCATGCGGCCACGGAGTGGCGGAAAGTCCAATCCCGCCAAGAAAATGTAACCCATTGACCCAAGGCGCAATCCAGTAGAGTACTACCCAGAAACCCGAAGCATGTATTCCACCCTCGGTAGGTCGTTACGCAGGCGGTAATCACCCTGGCCCCTAGGTGTTGGAATTCTGCAAAGACCTAAGCATACAGCTCGGTTTGAAGCAGACTACTGCAGGCTTGTGGCTTGTGAGCGTAGTAGGTATTGTGTGTACGAATAGTATGTAGGCAGAATAAGCTTATTTCGACCCCAAACATGTCATGCAAGGGTTACATAGCTAGTTCGGCACCGTCGCATCGATGCATGCCGATTTGGGCGGTTATCATCATGTAACTGTTGGAATCAGAGCTTGCCATAGGCCTACGCTTTTCCCCGGCCAGCTCCAGCCCGCTGCCGCTCGTCTGCCGCAAACATAATCGAAAATTGCGCCGCCAACGATGCATGATCTTCCCACTAGCCTACAGTAGTTTTCTTTGTTCATGTTTATCAAACCAGCTGTCTGCTCTCCTGCGATCAATCTTCTCTGCCTCTTCTCCCGTCCTATTCCATCCACGTCTCGCCTCTCGTCGTACAGTATTCTCCCACCATCGGATCAACGCGAAACACCGCGAGACGCTGAAATAGTTATGGCTACATGCCATAGGCCTGCATCACCTCTAGAAGCAGCTCGTGAGAGATCTCGCCGATAGAGGCAGAAATTAGAAGAAGCGATGAAGGAGCGATCGTTCGTTCACGAGGAGATCTAGCAACTCGTGAGATCTCTCGGGGATAGAGATAGGATTTCGCGGATCGTGGGAGCTTTCAGTGACGTATACATGAGGCAGCGAGAGGCTGTCGGTAATAAAGTGTAAAAATAGCTCGTAAGAGCTGCAGCTAGTGATGAAGAATGGACACAGCAGATCACGAAGATCCAATGAAGCAGTTCGTTGATGCAGAGATTAAGTAGCGGGCTGTCATCAAGAAAGCTCGAGAATTCGAAGCACCAAGGTCCAAAGCTAGCCAGAGTCATCAATCTCGTGAGAGATCACATTGTCGGTCTTAGCGGTCTAGAGAATGGTGCTGATAACCTGTTGGAGATCGTATTCAACAGTTCGGTCAAGTAGGCTAAGTGTACAAGAAGAAAACAGAAGAGCAAGAGCGGGAATCCGGCCACCTCACAGGACCAAACCCCGAATGATTACCGGTTATTACACAATTTATTATTAGACGTCGAGTGGGATGTGGAAGAAGATATTGCGATAGCAAATACACATTAAAAATTGGTAGAAGATCACCAAGCACGGGATCCGAATAGGAGTACAACAGGAAAAAAAACAAAAGATCTATTAAGAGAAGCTTTGCTTAAACATCTTCAACAGCTCCACATACAGAACTATTTCGAGGATTCAGCGGAACCAGACCCTCGTCTCCGCCTTTTATATTTAAGATAGCTTTCCTGAACCCTAATTCTAGCCATCTCCAATTCAACCCTGTTGGATTCTCTCTGTCTGGCAAGTTCTCTGTCCGCATTGTCCCTCTCACGCGCATACTCCAATCTTTCTCGTTCAAGTGCCAAAGTACCGTTCAAAATGTCCAAAGCTTTCTCAAATAGACGAGGATCTTCAAACCATCCTTGGCGAAAACAAGCTTCCAGTGTCGTTGCTTTTGTCTCTTTGTTGAATTTTGCATTGCGAGGAGCCCGGTAGCGAGGCAGCAAGAGACTCTCTTTCAGTAGGTCGAACATAGTTGTGTTGCTATCGTAGTATGGTGCCGATACTGATTCATTCCGCCGGGCACAGACTGTGGCGCTCTCTGTGTCAGAATCCGCCTCAGATTCATCCAGAAGTTGCAGGAACATGTAATCTTCGTCGCCATACAAAACACTATCAAAATCCTCATCATCGTGCCCCTCTGCGTCAAGAAGATCCCTCTTTCTCTTTCTTCCGGTAATCACATCTCCAGCAGGATCTTCTACAGATTGCCGGAAGGTTGTGCGGACAGATTGGATGTCGGCCAAGGTCTGGGCGACGTGCGCACGCTCGCTACGTCGAGGCATTGTGCAAACAACAATCAGGATCTTGTAAAATTTCGCGTAGCGTTACCCGGATTGATGTCGGTCGGTCGGTCGGTCGGTCAACGGCTGGAGAGAGCTTGTTCGGCGTCGTCAGCGTCAAGGTGTGAAGCTGAGTAACGGTCGGATCTTCCAAAAGTTCGTGTAGCGTTGCGCGGATTGATGTCGGCCAGCCTCAAGGACAGGAGCGTTTGGCGTCAACTGTTGTTCGGATCGAGGTGTGAAGTTTATTTGGCGTCGAGGTGTGAAGCACTGAAGGGGATCTTATAGGCACAGGAGCTCGCTGCTTGCTGCCAGTCGAGAACCTCTGTTAGCAAAGTAGAACTACAATCCTGGGTCCGTCAAACCTTCCGTCCGTACGGACTCTTGCTATTGGCCTGCTGAACAACCGTCTAGCCACATAGAGCCATGCCAAGAAGCAATTTAAAGTCCGTACGGTTCCGTCCGTCCAGCTTTGAGGGTCCTCAAACATCAACCTGACGGATCGAAACGGATTTTCTAGTTTTATTACCACACCGCCGGACTTTTTGAGTTTAGGGTGGTTTCTAGGCAGTGGCCCAGTCACTCAGCCACGGCCCACCACAGCGCCCAGACCTTTCAGAATTTGCCCTTTAGCCAGATAGAGCCGTAATTTCAACTCCGTTCAGAACCGTTCATTCATACAGACTCCTCGCTCATAGAACTGGGTCGTGAAGGCCACATTAGGGGCTGTGGGGTTGTCAAAGCTGTCGGACGGGTTTTTTGTCGGGTTTTTAGCATGTCTAGGCAGCATTTTTGATTGGTTCAAACATTAGTTCGTGTAGTTTTTCTCGACAAAAACCCGTCTGCCAAAACCTCTGTCGGTTTTGTCGGTTTTCTGTTTTTCATGGAATTTATACCTATTGTGGCATAAGGCCTGACCTAAAGTATCCTAAAAACAGGCTGCTAACCATTTAGGATATAATTTGAGGCCCACATCCCCACACCCAAGCGACCGTGAAGTCCTGTCCGACAGCTTCCCTCAAAGTTACGGACCGAAACCGGTTTAGCTGCCACAATCCGACAAAAAACCCGTCCGACAGCTTCCCTATTGTGCAAGCCTTCGTTTATTCCGTCTAACTTCCATGCGCCGTCAAAATTTCGGTCGCTTTGTAAAGTTACGGTCTCTGCATCGTGATTACATCATGTATAATGGCCAGTAATTACCAGAGGTCGCGTTGATGGAGCACGTTATGACTGTTGATGCGAGATTGTTTTGTGTTACATAAGCGAAATATAAGACATTGCGCTATTGCGGGCCCACTTCGCCTTAGTGGCCGACGGGGAGGGTTCCGGAGTGGCGCCGGCCACATCCACACACCCCGAAGGCCGCCAGGCCTTGACCCCGATCTACAGAAGCCGGGCGCGGTTGCGCTTCAGCAAGCGTCCCCTGAGCTGGAAGCGCGGCGGACGCCAGTGACGTCTAACGCACACCCGCGTCCACCAAGAGCGTCGGCCCGAGACTCGACAGCTTTGGCGAATTGAAAATTCAAGACTCAAAGCCTCTGCATTGTCCGAAGATCTTTCGCCGCACCCGATGTCAAAAGATACCACTACACCGAGGTGGTATCTGCGATCCAAGCATCCAGGTTGAACGAGGATTGAAACTCGATAATGTAGATTTACTTCTTTGACAGAGCCAATACTCGCACATTTTGGCTTGCGACTTGCGATGCGCATTCTCTTACCCGCTATCTCGCCCCTTCCTCATCAGCTAGGCCAGATCTTCTGGATCCGGCGTGCGCATGCCTTCTTCATGGCCCACCACAGTCGACAAATTGCGTAGCTACAGCGTCGGTCTGAAACTTGAGTACGGTCAAGTCAAGACTCAGAGCCCTTACAGTATACGTAGCTCCTTCATCTGCCCCACGGTCCAACGATACCATCACGTCCACGCGATTCTAGTCCAGCAGAAACAAACACGACGTGTGAATCAAATTGAGCGAGTGACTGTTGGTGCAGAAACGCTTCTTTCCGACGTTGCCAACCCTCACGCATTTTGGCTTGCGACGCGCCTTCACTGACCCACCCACCCACCCCATTCTTTTCATCGCGTCTGGATATCATGAATATGGCGTGAACGCGCCACTTGGTTAGTACCGTGGCATCTCAGGACAGTGGACCCTCGGGAGTGTCGTTCCGAAAATAGACAGCTTTGGCCAAAGCCTCTGCAGTATCCACAATTCCTTCATCGCACGCCCTTTTCTACGATATGAATACGGCACTGCGATTGTATTCAGCAGAAGGTTCAAACGTGGGTTAAACCTGTGCGAGTGAGCACCGATGCAGCTGCATTTCTCCGGCGTCTGGTTTCTTGATAACTTGATGAACAGCAAGACCGGAACCTCCCATAGCTATTGGTTCTAGCGTGCGCAGTTTCCGGCGAGTCCAGTCTGCAAGGCTCCACTCGTGCATCCTCAGCCCCAGACTTGCATGGATAGCATTGTCTCCCACAGCCTTGCTTGCTGCCCAGCTCCCACAGCGCCCCCTTCCACACACACACCGGCTTTTGCTTTCTCTCCCACACCCACATCTCTCCTTGCCCCAAAACACCAAAACACCACAACACCAAATCCTCTCATGGCCGAAATCCTCGGCATCGCCGGCTCCATCGCCGGCCTCATCGCCCTCGCAGCCAGCACTTCGGCCATGCTCGCCAGAATCTCGTCGACGCAAACACAACCCCAGCGGCTCGCAGCATCGGTCAACGACCTCCTCCCCGTGCTGCGCTGCGTCCTGCACACCCTCGGCCCGCGCCCAGCCCCCGAACGCGTCCAGCTGCTGGCCGCGCCCGTGGCCGCGCTGTACGCGGCGCTGCGGCGCCTGGAGCGCGTCTTGGAGGAACGGCCGGCACATTGGTGGGAGCGCAGGGAGAGAAGTGAGATGCTGGATGCGCTGGTGGGCGAGATTGAGATGGCGAAAACCACGATGATGTTGGCGTTCGTGATGGTTAATTGGTATGGTCGGCCAACCCGGTTTAGGGCGGCCCGAGGCTGACGGATTCACAGGCGTGCGTTGGAGGCTTTGAGTGTGGCTGTGGCGACTGTGGTGGAAAGTCAACAGCGGTTGGAAGGACAGCAGCGGCTGGCTGCGAGTGTGAATGCTGGCGCCGTGAATGGTGTGCTGATGCGTGAGGAAACGAGGCTGCGCGTTGAGGCGGAGGTGGAACGCATGGTGACGGCAGAAATTGCAGGTGCATTGAGTCGAGCTGCAGCACGCACTGTGCTACCTGCAGCCACGCTTGCTTTTTTTTTTAATCTAAATTAACACGCACACTGCGTGCTGCAGCCACGCTCTAACCCTAACCCAACTAAGGGGATCCCCACTGCATTGCATGGTTAGTGGTGCGGGTGGCAGGAGGTCCGAGCCTTGAGGTCAGGGATGTCTCAGACGCTTTCGAGTGGAGTTGGGTACTACCGTTACAGTGATCATTCTACACAGCAAATAGCTGTCATGGTGGTTGTACGAGTACAGCCAGGGCAGCGATGGTAGCGAGGATATTTAAATCAATCTATTCAGAATACAAGTTTTACACATGAGTTTCTAGTATCTACTCGTAACTCTACCAGAAGTATTAATAGGACAATAGTCCTTTGCTCCATACTAAATTGACCGAAAATCCGGAGCGCTCCTTTTACCCCATACAACGTTCAACATTGAGGAGAGGTCATCCCTTTGACACATCCTTTGCTCCACACAAAATCTCCCAAACTTTCCGAAATTTTCTCTAAGTCCATTCTCTCCCTTTACCTTAAGAAAAGAGCGAATTGTATCCCTTAAACACCATTATTATGGCTGAACCTGTCCATAAACGATGCCATTGCCCGCATATAGCCAAACCTGTCCATAAGCCATGCCATTGACCGTATCCGTATATAGTCAATGCGGTCCATAAACCATGCTATCTATCAACTTAGAAGCAGATTTAAGCACCCGCCAGACTGATTTTCCGGTTTCTTCCTCCATCTCCCTTTCATCCCACACACACCTTGCTTAAAAACCAAAAACTGTGATGTTTTCTCGTAAGTGTCTTTATCTACAGCTTCAAACCATGCTAACTAGCTTGCCAGCTTGCTACCCACCAAGAACCTTTGTCTCACGATGGTAAGTGCTGCTGTTAGTCTATTAATTGCTCATTAAAGTCGTAGTAGCTAACTGAGAACCGCACTTTTGAGTAGGCAACAGCTCGGGCAGGCCGCAGCTGCGGGGTAATAGCGGTGGCGATGGCGGGGGCAACAGCGGGAGCGATGGCGGGGGCAACGGCAACAGACAGTGCCTGTATGGTTGGTTTCAGGTATGGCTATAGGGATAGTTTAGAACATGAATAAAGCATAGTTTGAGGCATAGATAATGGACAGATTATGGCATGTCCGGCTTTTGCTCGTAAATAGATGACTTATGACATGTCCGGTCTCTTGCTTGTATAATGGATGGGTTATGACCACGGTGCGCAGTTTTGTATGGTTGGTTAATTGGAACTTGTCGATAAGTTCCCTTTATCCACAGGTAAAAAATAAGCGTGGAAACCGCTCCCTTTGTTTATGTCTATTAAATGTCCTATTGTTTTTTCTAGTAGAGTAATCTAGGCCACCGTCACTTGAGTGTGCCCGCATTTCCCCCTTCTCGTCAAAATCATGAGTCCAATTGTTGCCCAGTTGTGTCATGCGGCGTGTTTGCTGACCGCATGTTTTCTTCAATGAAATGGGAAGCGTATTCGCTAGTACCGAGTATTCAATAAGTTACCTGCAAACTCTTGTGTGAGACGTACTTCTGAACTCTAGATATAAACCGCTCTCGGTTAGAAAGAACGCGGCTGGTCTAGTTGTTCAGCGACTGAATAGAGACCTCGGTTTTGAGTTTCTGACAGTCGAATTGAATTGATATAGATGGACTACACGAAGAAGTTGAGTAGTTGCGGGGATGACGATCGGACCAAGACGCGTGCCCGAACTTATTCTGGAACGCGTCAGTCGAACTCTGAGACATTCGGTACTCGGACCTCTTCTGCGGTACCACTCCCGCCGCACCACATCCCCTAGTGCCCGCCGGTGTGGCTGAACCGGTGTCAGAACCGGTGTTGCGGAGGCGCGCCGCCCGCATAAGTACCTTTGATCCGGGAGCGAATACTCCCGTTCACCTATATATAGACAAAAAGGCTTTTGCGTAAAAACACAATTATAAGTTGCCTTAGCATAGGCAAACCCCACTTTTGTTGGAAAACCGTTCGGGGAACGGGTCACCAAACGCGCCCGAAGGTGTCCTATCGCCCAATGATTACCGTTGTGCTCTTGAAGGAACAGAACGAATAAAGCATCAACCATCTTACTCCTGAGCATCATGTGGCCTGTGGCCGTGCCCTCGGCCACCATCACCATCTAGGCTCAAACACTGTTTTCCAAGTCCGAGCTGAAGTACTTCCTCTCTGTAACTCACACACGATACTAGCATGTCGTGTTCTCTCTGTCATCGCTGTCACATGTGACTCGTGTCTTCTCTTACTGCCTTCGGCACCGTTACATCCCACAAGAACAATCCACACTGTTCCACCTAACCGCTGAGCTTCAGCATGATAAACTGCGGTAGTCCCGTGTGCCTTTGTTTGTTTTGCGTGGACCGAGTTGTAAGTTGCTACCCCGGACCGCCAGCCTTCGGGTTCCATGCACCTGCGAGTGTGGCATTGCGCGCGTCGCAGATACGCCCAACGGCCCTCCGCCCCAGAATCTCTTCTCCATCGCTCAGAAGCCGTGATATTCCATGATTCCCGCGTCCGGGCGCTGAAGACGGATTGTGCTAACCCCGGTTATGGCTTTATCACTGCTACCCTGGTGTAGGCGCGCTCCCTTGCCATTAATCGACCCGTTTTGATCTGGCCAGTCCCACCACGACCGGAACAGCTTGGAAGCGACCGTTTTTCGGACGGCGGGACTGCAGCGTGCGGTATTGGCTGGCGGCAAAGGGCTGGCTGGGATGGGGTGAGAGCGGGTTCTGGGTGGCCAGCGGGGATTTCCGCGCGGACTCCCCAGATAGCTGGCACCGACAAAGGGGACTGTGGGATGTCCGCGGGCACCACAAATCTGGGTAGGAGACCGTCGGCCGGTGGACTTTAGTGTTTAGCTTTCTCAACCGTCAAACTGGCAGCTAGCACGATGCGTGCTCCTGGAATCTTGCCTCTCGGTCATGATGGAAGTCTATGGACTTAGTTGATGACGAACGCGGCCGTCCCCCGAAGTGAACGTGTTGAACCGGGTGCCGGGGTTGGCGATATGCGCCGCTCTGGTGTCAGCACGCTCTCCTCTTCCTGACAATGATCAATCGCACTTCATCTTCGACGACACATTCTCAGTAGTGCACGTGAAACCGTCGCTAGAAGGTGCGGACCGTGTAGTACACTGTAATCGTACGGCGCAATTTCTCTGGATCCACTGTCATCGTCGTTAGCTGCTTCGCTGTGACCCCCGGTGCATGCAATGCCAGTACAGCTTCCTTTTGGTTCACTACATCGTTGAGTGCGGCCGCCATATGTATTCTTCCATCGCTAGAATTGTGGAATGTACTACATCGCCCGAGATCGAAACAGTTGTTCTGCACCTGGTGTCACTCGGTCCTCGGTCACGTTCGGCGCCCTTATTTCTGCGTTTATCTTCCACTCCAGTACACTTCGCACAACTAAGCTAAGAAACCACTACACTTTCAACATGTTATCAGCACCACTCTCGCTGCTGGGCCTATAGTAGCCGATAACACTCTCTCACTTGCACTCCCGCCTATAATCTCGCCCGCTTGAACTCTCGCCCTGTCGGGCCCTGTGACATGGCCTTTGGCTGACACTTGCACCAAGTCAGACAGCTTGCCGACTGGTCAGAACACTTGCGTCCATTACAGGTATCACTCGCTATTCCTCCGTTTCGTCATTTCAAATCACGAGTCTTCGCCACGTTTACATTTGCTACTACTGTATCTCCTACCCTAACTAACCAAGCCGTTACGTATCTTTGCCTTTCGGCCTTCGCCTTCGCGACTTCATGAATTCCCACCGTCCCGTGACCCCACTCCGCTTTAGCCTTTCCCCTTCTCCGCACCACTGCTATCACTTGCACCACCACAACCACCACCACAGGCACCCCCACCACCTCGGCCAAGCCACCACACATCCCCCTGACTCGAGGCTGGCTTCATCTAAATCGAAGCCACGCTCGATTACTCTTCATGTCGCGTCCTGCAATCGAGAAGCGCGACAACAGTACGCCGGTGAATGCAAGTGTACTGTAACAGAATAGAAACGCAGAGCAACGCCGATGAAAGCCGAGCCCATGTGAAATAGATCGAATGACCACCGCCGGTTCAGATTTGGGATCAGTAACAACGGGGATTCGGGTGTGGTGACGCGAGTGATATGTGGTGCCCACACCGTGCGACGGCTGAATATAGCGAAGTTGAGCTGGAATGTCTTCTGGCTGTCCAATCCGTGGTGTATGGGGCAGCGAGCGACGCCCTCACGACCACACGCTCAAACAGCGCCGCTATTACCATTGTGCCCCTGCATCACTCGGACGCGTCAGGTCACATGCGCTCACTCGTCTCCACGCCCCTGTTTCTGCGCTTTCGCCTTTGCTGCAACATACCAGTACATTCACTTACAACGGACACTTCTGTCGCCAAAAACCCCCTTGCACGCGGCAGGGCAGGTGCACACGTGGATTAAGTACAAGCTTGATTGATTTCGCGGCCGTTGGAGAAGAAAACCTGAGCATGGTCGCGATGATCAAGCCTGGAACAGCCGGAGAAGCTACCATTCGATGCGAGACGGATTCGAACGTGAACACGAATACGCCTGAGTGCGCTCGGTGCGGACTTTGTCACCGGACCGCCGCAAATCGTGTCCTCTCACTTCGTGTTGGTTGCACGGCTGGCCGGGTCGAGGATCGTGAGAAAAGCGTGACCGTGGTGTCGGCAGCGCTGGCGGCGTAATTACAAATCGTCTGAAGGATCAACTTCGGCTCTGTCCTTTTGCAGGCTGGCAGGTCCGGCAATCTCCCCACTAGTTCGTACTGTCACGTGACCCAACCCGCCTGCTACCACTCCTATCACTCGCACTATAATGTGGGCTCGTCTCCGCCCTATTGCTGCTCTGAGCTTCTTGTTTCGCGGCAAAATTCACCTTCACCTTCACCTTACACGTACACCTCCCACTTCCATTGGCAAAACCCCCACCGCACGACGCACGCGGCCAGCGCGCCTTGCTGGGCAATCAAGTCCAAGCTAGCTTGCTAGACTCGATGCCGGTTCATCGCAGGCCTTGGCGAAACAGTACCGGGCATCGTCACGATGCAGCCTGATTTGTGACTATCGGGTGGCGACGAGCGGGACAGACAGGAGCGCGATAGACAGAGGTATTAAATTACAGGATTGATTACACGGTGAAACATTCCCCGCCCCTTCCCGCCCCGCCCTGTCCTTGATGCAACGCAAACATGTTGCCATGCGGAGCCGGCCGCATCCTGTAGCGTTCCCCGGTCCTGGTCCTGCCTACACCGCCCACCAATCCCGCTGCCCTGCTACCGGCGCAACACCGTCGCCATATCCCCCCCACCGCCACCCCTCTTCTCCCTCATCCCCGTCATCCCCGTCATCCCCGTCACCCGCCTCAATAGCTTCAACAGTCCGCATCCACGCCCCCTCGACCCACCACGGGCTCCTCCCTTCCTGCACACACCTGCGCACCTCCTGACACGCCGCTCTTACCTCCCCCGCCACGCGCTCCGCAAACAGCCCCGCCCCATTCCCTGGGTCACCCCAGCAGCGCGCCCGCAGCGTCGGCGCGAGCACGTATATGCGCAACTCCTCGCGCGCGCCGGTGCGGTCGGCGGGGAGCGCGTCGAGCCGCGCCTCGAGCGCGCGCATCGGCTTGTAGGCGCCGGTCCAGTCGCCGGCGCGCAGGGGGAAGCGGCGGGTGGCGGGCGTGAATAGCTGCGTGCGGGCGGCGGCGCGGATGCTGGCGAGGTTGTTCTTGCTGAGCGGAGGCAGCACGGTGAGGATAGTAAGGTGATAGTCCAGTGTTCCGACAGCGGCGGCGAGCGCAGGGGGAGTGCGGACGGCGTGAGTCAAACGGTCGGCGAGCGCGTGCAGTGTTCCGGCGCTGCGGAGAGGCGTTAGCGGGGCGCTGCGACAGGGGGGGAGGGGACGCGCCGGTGGTGATCGCCGACGGCGAGGTGGTAGAGGGTTTGGAGAGCGAGGAGCTGGATCGAGAGAATGCTGGCGGGGAGGAAGAGTGACGGAGCTGGCGGCGCGGGGATCGCTCCCGCCCCGTGTAGGCGCGCTGCGGAGATGGCGAGCGCTGTGTGTAGCAGCAGCGCGGAGGCGGGGGCGAGCAGCGTTGAGCGTGAGGCGATGGGGAGGTGCGGGTGCACTGTGGACAGGTAGTGTGAGAAGAGCGCGGAGGGTCGGAGGTGGGGGGCGATTGTGGGCGGAAGCGGGGGTTCGTCCTCGGTGTCGGACAGCTGCGGACGTCGGTCAGCATTTTCCCAAGTCACGGAAAGAAGCGTACCATACCTCCGCGTCCACGTCGGCAAACACTTTGCGGATGCGTGCACGCGCCTGCGCATCGACCTGGGAATGCAGCCTGCGCAGTAGCAGCTTGTACGAGTCGGCCTTGATGTGTAACAGCCTGTCCTCGCCGGTCGGCCGCGACATGACGTCGAGGGCCATGTCGCGGAAATGTAGATTGCAGCCCCAAATGGCCAGGGGATGCACTCAGTCGATGTCGTGGAGACGTCGGTGAGTCAATGTCGCAAAAACAGCCGTGGTTGCTCAGTCAATTGGATATCGTAGAAACAGTCCCGACTGCGGTGTTAACTGCGAGGTGTCGGTTTCGGCGGGGCGTGCAGTTGCTTCTTGGGTCGCTATAGCGACGTCGGCGGGTTTTATATGCCACACCATCAGATGCAGGTGTCAGATGCGAATTGAGGGCGTGCTTTCAGCGGAGCTGTGATCCGGAGAAGGAGGTGTGATCCGGAGGTGTGGGTGTGACGTCGTGACAGGGAGGTGGGGAAGGAGGGCCGTTGGTTACCCGCTTGTCGCCTCGTACGATGCGCATCCGGTCAGGTGACACGAAGCGCTGGATTTGTGCAGGTACGAGTACGAGTACGAGCCAGTGGTTGCTGAGAAAGGCGACCTTCCGTTCGCGTTTTGTATTCATAACTGAGAGCAAACGTTAGCGATGCAAAAGTTCGAATTTCAAGCAGCGAAATCGAAAAAAAAGGCACCTCCGGAGATTCAGTTGAATCGCTTCACTTATTAACAAAGAAAATCAGTGACAGTGCCCGGCCGCAAAGCAACCCGCGGCTTGTCGGACCTCGAGGCTGATTTTTGGGGGGAGATGAGGGTATTGTCGTGTTGGCCGGTGTGCGGGAGGAGGAAGGAGGAAGTGAACACTATCACACCTTACCGTGCCTGGAGAAGTCGACCCCTGAGCCCAAATGAACAAGGCGGATGTGCCATCTTTATCCCCCGCCTTCAAGTAAGGCCATGCATGTAGTTCTGCCATGCTAGCACGAAGTATCGGGCGATGTAGCAAAGCGATGATGCAGGGTGAGAACTGTATCAAAAACGTTAGCCGAACTGTCATTGAACAGGAGTTATGAGAGCGGTGCCTCTTTCATCAATTCCGATGTGTGCATTAGAGGAGAGAGCGTGTTATCCGCTACTATAGGCTCGGCAGCGAGCCTAATGGTGCTGATAACGTGCTGAACGTAAGTTGTGCTCATGTTTTGTGAAGTTTGTGAAGTTTACAGGAAGAGAAGAGAAAAGAAGAAACCAGGGCAATGAGGTCGAGCCGCACATGACCGGAACCGAGTGATACCGAGTGCAAAATTGAGAATTCCAACACCCTAGCTGTTGAAGATCCCAAATATGCACCGTTGGTACTTCGGCTTTGATCATGTGAGCGTCTCTTCGCCCTTGCTCTGCTCTTTTCTTCTTTTACTGTACTACACCCGCCACATTTAACTATCAATGAACAAAATTACACGCTGAAAACTCGCGTCGTGACATGCTTCCAGATCGGACGACGTTCGCTGAAGCTTAATCGAGCCCGGATATTGCAACGATCAGGCCCTTCGGACGGATAAGGCGACCGCATGCTAGTGCGCTGATGAGAAATGTCCTGCGACACGAATTATTTCAAGCTGTGCATTCTGTTTCGTTACGGCTGAGACTTCTGTGATGCTGAATCGGCTGCGCTTTGCTTAAGGTCACCGAAAAGCACACGACACGGAAATCCCGGAAGTTGATACGATCGTGAAAACAGGGTATCGAGGTCCAGGCTAGAGAGTTTCACCTAGGTGCAAGATATCGAGGAGATGCAACAACGACGGGGTTGGAAAGTATTCAATTCTCGCACGTGCAGCAGATGTCGAGCGCTGTGGTTGGTATTCAATGCTACCCTGAGCCTTCAGTAATTGTCGGATGCAGTACGCAAGTAACGGTGCGATTTTGCAGTTTGTGTCATGAAACAATACCTGGGCGAATCTATAGTAGATACAGCGGGAACTGTCCTGGGAGTAACAGGGGTTGTAGAGCACAATGACAAAGTTTGTGGAATGGCAGATTACGAATAGCAAACAGGTTCACGGTAGCGGACGTCTATGTGATAGGAATAATAATTTATCTTAAATCTTTGTGAAAGGATCCGCCGGCTAGGTGCGACATGATGCCAATTAAAGACACGACTGGAAAATCAAAAACGGTTATCAAGTAGGACTATTTAAACTAATTAATACAAGTTCGCCTCAAGCGAACCATGATTCAATGCATTGACAAAATCCAAACACTTCGCAGCAACAAAAGTTGTCGAAACAACTCCAACATACGACCAAACTTGTAGACAATTTCTTAGCTCTGTAAAACGAGCCGATATTAGCACGAGACCGCAAAGAAAAGGACAACGCCCCGCAGGCCGACCTAGGTATTAGTTGACCAAAATCTAGCTTTCCACCTTCTCGCTCTCCAGTTTCGCTTTCTTGGAAATCTTCCGGTGTTTACGGGTCCGTCGTTTCTTGGCCACCCTGTGCGTATTTGTACAAGCGCTGCCAAACGAAGAGCTTGGTTTCGGCGGCTTTGGCTGTGGGGAGGACAATGGCGATGCTGGTGTTGATTGTGTTGGTTCTGGGGATGGTGGTGGTGGGGATGAAGGAGACGTTTCAGTCAAGCAGTCGCCGAATACCAGCTCGACTAGATGCTCTTTCGATAACTTGGTAAGTTGCTCGAGCTCGGGGATTGACGCGAGACTGGCGAGGGCAAGCGATGCCGCAAAAGAACTGTTTACTGATGCCATTCCTGAAACGATTCGGGATGCAATCACTATCGATGCCGTGGAGAAGTTCGGGTTTGAGAAGACTGGGACAGGTGGGACTTCGGATGGTGGATTCACTGTGTAGATAAGTATACACTGCTCACGAAAGCTGATAACTACTATCCCACAACGCTTGTCGATAATGGAGTCAAGTCGTGCACTGAGGGCCGATTCGCGTTGATGGTCTTTTTGTCGTAGTAGAAGCGTTGAGATAGAGGAGAGAAAACTTCGTGGAGGATTTGCGGGGCGACGCGTTGACGCGTAAAGTAGGTTTCAAGTCTGCCTTGCGGGGTGTGACTCACAGGCCGGAAATATGTGCGCAGTCGAGGGATAGCCAGTACACGTGTCGCAACACATAGCCTGCTTCAAATGCCCCAGGGAGGAAGAAAATCCTCAGATCTGGCTGTGCGGTTTGCGCTGGTCGGTGTAGGGACAAGGCAACATAAGCTGTCACTCGATACTTTACCAAGAAACGGAAAATGCGTTCTGTTTATTTTTACAAAAGGGTGGCTCTTAAAAGTAGGAATTTCAGTGAGCCGGGAAAATAGTAGATGTTGCTGATCGCCTCCCAGTGTTCAACCTTAAATTGTGGCAAATGACTTTGTTTGGGAATGAGCAGTGCGCACGGCTAGAAAAATGAACTGTTAATTAAGCGGTACTTCTGGCTGTTTCCATGCAAGTAATATTTCTCTCCTTTCTTCTTGTAACTGTGACGGACGTTTCGCAAAGCCTTTTGTGTCTTCTCTTGTGGTACACGTTTATTTCATGACCCCAAAGCTTATCGTGTCGCTGGGGCTCTAGAATTTCGGTCTGTGTACTAGGAGTTCCTTGGAACGTCAGAGAACGGTTTCTTTCATGGCTTATCAATGTACGGCAGCTCCGGGCAAATATGAATTAAAACCTAGGGTCATCGACACTATTTATCACTCGCCAAATGTACCGAGTGACGCGTTAGGGTCCATCTTCTGTGTTTCTTTGACGACTATATCCTGACAACATATAAAGTTCTACATCTATAGAGGATTACCGGTTACCTCCAATCAGAACAAACAAGCTATCGATTTCGCAAGCACTTTACACTATGTCCGATGGCTGCCACCTGCGCGGGTCAGCTTGGCCGCCGCTGTCCACCCAATACTTTCATTCTCAGCCTATTTAATGAGCCTCCCATCAGTAGCTCTTATGGTTTAAAACAGCACTTCCCCATCTACCTTCACACTCCTACCACGCACAGAACCCACAGGTTACGATGGCCTCAACCACTTTCGCGGACCCAGCCGACCCCCCCATTCCACTCCAAGATCTCCAAGATCAACCACTGGAAATTAACGGGGTTCAAGTAGGACTGGATAGCACTCCTAAAGGCGCCTCAAGTAACACTTCCGATGCGGTTCCTGCCACCGCACCCACCAGCCCCGACCAAATTAATCCGCAAATTATACGACGCAACCGAAGCACCCGCACCCACTTAGACTTGTCCCGTCCCCGTCCCCGTCCCCGGCTGCGGCCATGGATGTCTGAGACGGTCTATTGCGATCCGGGTATTACAATGGCTCAGCGTAACGGATATGTGCCGCGGCCACTACCGAGACGGGTTTTGCAGCTTCGGAGTAAGTGGTTTTGTGCACCCGAGGTGCAGATGACTTCCACCGCCAACGAGAGAAAGGCGAGGAGACGACCTGGGGAGAGATGGAAGGACTTTCTGACTTCGGATACGGAGGACGAGGAGAACGGAAATAGTGAGACGATTAACAAAGAGGATGAACAGGGGATTCGACAAGGAATGGAAGAGAAAGAAGGATAAAACATTTTTATTTCGAGCGGTGATCACTCGCACGGCCAATAGAATGAGTGACGCCGTACCAAGATATGATATTTCTTGGTAAGTAGAACAAGTACCAGGCTTCTATACATGAATAAATTAACGATGGTGAAAAATCTGGCATGTGTTCGGTGTTCACCGCCGGGCTTAATAAGCGAGTGACATTGGGTGTACTTGCGCCAGTGAGAATCTTCGTAAACAACGAGGAATGTTCAATTTGAAGCTTTTGTTTCAACATTTATAGCAGATCAACATAAAACGAATAACTACTACCTCGATTCCATTCGGACACAAGAAATTGTACATCTATCGATATACATAATGTTAACGGGTGATAACCTGAATCTACTCACTCCATCACTCGCTTTTACCACTTGCAGTTGAATCCAGCTCAACACCATCGCCTCCACCTCAACTCTACCTCTTCGTCTTCTCCTCTCCGACATACTTCGGCTCCATAGCAAATCGCAACCATTCTAATGCGCGTAAGCCCCCCCCTTTCCCGCTCCATGCTTCTCAAGCACTGACAAACCAAGACCAAACGCCCCCCCAACCACTTTCTCTGCCCGGAAACTAGCCCATTCAACTTCACAATAACCAATGCCCACACCCTGCGCCTGCGCCTACCGTCACACGCTCTCTTCCAAATGCAAGTATTCCACACCTCGCCCGAGCCAACGCCCCCGCATACACCAACAAAGATGCGGTTCGATACTGCTGCAAGCTTGAGGGCGCTGGAACTGCTGAGTCCGGGTGGACCGCGAGTAGAGCCAAGAATGACTACGGGAGTGTTGAAGAGAAGGGACAACTGGTATCGGCAGAACGAACAGGGCAAGGAGAAGGGAAAAAAGAAGGTGTCCTGGCTGGAGGATGGTGAAGAGATGAAGAAGCGGCTGCAGATCATGGACGAAGAGCTGAGGGAAGCGCGAAACGCAGAGGCAAAGTTATAAGTTGTAGGTGAGGCAGCAGCGGATGAAAGTTAGCGGGTGGCTGCGTGGATGCGTGGGCGACGCGGGGATAGTCAAATAGACTGGGGTTTATTGGTAGAACACAGTGTTTGTCTAAGTAGGATCCCGTCTTTGCTAAATAAAAGAGACCCATTGATGACTGTACGAGTATATAGATGATGCTACAGAGACTGCTGACTATGTAACTAAATTTACATGTGTTGCGTTTTGTCGAGGCTGTATTGCGCAGCCTAGCTAGTACGCACATTGTTGCAATTATGCGCACTTCACATGAACACCTCATGTGCACACACCGCAACCACCATCGCCGACCCTCTTCAATCCCAATTAATGTCACTGACATCAACCAAGTTCATAGACCACTTCATCCTATGCCGAACTCTTCGCTCACGCGCCTACGACCGCTTTCTGACGATTGCGCTCCGGAGACGCTAGTTTCAGCCGTTCCGGATAACGAAAGAAGCGATTTCAATAGCTGCGTCAAGAAAAACAATACTTGCGCACCTTCTAGGAATCGTGTGAGACCCTGAAGATGGCGCTGGGCGGTGAGGTCGGCGCGCTCTTGGCGAAGGCGTCGGTCGGCCTCCTCTCCCCGACAGCTGTGGCTCGTATTAGAAGGATTTCGTAATGGATCTTAGATGGTGATGGCCAGCGCCCAAGGAGGAATTTTGCATTCTGTACTTGTACAAGATATGCCGGCTGTAGCCGAGAGTCGGTGTCCTTGGAAGTTCTATCTCCCTCGCAACGTCCCACAAATTCTAATCAAAAGGCCGTGGCAGCGATTGCTATAATGAGGAGCCATCTATTGGACATACCGTTTCGTTTTTCTGAGCAGCAATTCCGAAGCGTCCCACAATCACAAAGTTAAACAAGAAGAAACCTGACCGAGCGCTCGCCAAGCTTTTTAAAAGAAGGGAAACTTTCTGGAACGGCCGGGTACTCCTGAACGACTTTCCTCCATGCCATCGCCGCCGCCGTCGCTCAGAGACTTCATTTCTCTGTCGCCATTCCTTCCCCGCGCGCGCCAAATCAAACAATTCTAGAGCATCGAATGATGTTGATTTACCTTGATGGCAGGACCCAGCTAGCACGTCTTTACGTAATTCCACGGCAGTAAGATGGGAGCAAATAGGACGATATGTTCTAGGTGGCCGGCAGTTAACTAACACACGCGGTCTGCGGAGTGACTAGTTTCTCATCGGTGACCGAAGTCCTGTATTCAGCTGGTAGAGTTAGTTCGTCGTTCGGTGACACGTGAGGTAGGAGTAGCAACACCACCTCAGGACAAGACTCATAAGGCTATGAACATCATTATTTAGAGTAGGGAAGCAGTATTCCCGAGCACTGAGTGACAAAACCGAGCAACGTGCACGGCTCTTGATCGTTATTTCATTTTCGGCGTGCTCGGGCATCAAACCAAACACACAGCGCTCCCAACTCCCCTCGGCTCACTACCCCCCCAAAAAGCAGAAAAATAAGTACACAAGAACCATCCTCCCACTATACATGATTGATATTCCTCTTCCACACTCAATTTCCTTGTGTTCCGTCGGTCATTTTCTTTCGAAAAAACTTCGGCACAGTATCAGGCTTAGCAGGCGCGATCCACGAAAATCTTGCGGCCCCATACTTCTCCATATGCAGCGGCTGCGGCTGCGGTAGTGGCTTCTCTGCCGCTTGGGGCCGCGTCATTGGGCTAATAATGTGTGATATTTCGTTGTTAACTGCCATTTGATCGAGAAATGAGGATATGTTCAGGATAGATGAGAGGTGAGCGATGACTAATTGGCGTTCGGAAAGGAATATAGAAATATTACAGGATGCCATCAAATGACGGGTGGGTGAAAGGTAAGGTCTTTATCTGCGCCGCCGCGGAACATCCATCTTGACACCCCCGCCGGGCATTAAGGGTCGGAGGGCGCCCCATCTTGTGGGTGGTGATGATGCCAAAGCGCCAAAAACCGATCTTGTTATAGCGGAGGTTGTGCGGGAGAACAACATGTGCTCACGCAAATATGACGGACAGTTACAAGCATTAAACCAACGCTTTGGGAAACCTTAAGTTGCGATAATAAATTGAGGGAGGGCAGTAGAAGCTTCGGTCCGGCCATAGGTGCATGCGCCTCATGGAGTTTGGAGGTGATTAATTTGGTGGAGCTCGTATCATACTCAAAGTTCCTGAACCCTAGCTGACTGCAAAATATGCCAACTGCGGCTTCTATTGGTTGAAAATCGTACGGGTCAGTTGTTTACAAACTGTGGTTCTGGCTAAGTAAGCGATCTCTATCCCAATCTGGTTCATTAACAATGTATAACTAGGGTGTAATCGACGGGCCAGAAAGATTTCGGGTCAGGACAGTTTAATCAGAAGCAATGAGGTTTGCGTCGACTTGAGATGGTGACAACAGGCACAGTTCGAATTCTGACTGCCGGGTTCTTTCAAGGGAGGTGACGTTTTTGGTATTTTTCATGTCGTGATTGAATGCGACGGGGTGTCCTAGTGGTGGGCTACTATAATAGAAGCCACCGACAATTGAATGGCGGGGCTGGCCGCTTCAGCCTGAAGAAAGGCGATCAACGGGTCAGCCCAACGATCCCACCAAATCCTAACTAGACTACCATAAAAAGCGAACTTCTTCGCACCACTCTACCTACAACACATCGATCCTCTCAAGCCACCATCGATACAAATCCACCACCAGATGCCTCGAAACCGCAACAACGGGCACAGTAAGGCTCAGATCGCAATGTTGAAGCAGCAGAACGAAGCTGAAAAGCAAATTGCTCTGATCAAGGAACACCTAGAACGTCAAGGGATGATGAAAAAACTTGGAGGAGGATTAGACTTACCCGCGGCGACCGACGACAAGCGCGATCCGCAGACATCGGAACAGAACCAAGATACTAAGGCCCGGGCCAATCCGATGGGACCATCAAAGCCAGTTATTACAGTTAAGTCGAAGTGTCCAGAGACGCATGCTGGCAAGGCCGCTCCACAGAGCGAACACTGCAACCACAATTGTATGACCACCCAGAAGCCAGGCTACAGACCAGCCAGCGTTCCGTTGGAGACAACGAAGCATCATGAATGTGATAATTCCGATGACAAAACTGAACCTGCAGCTCTAAATAAGGATTACGACCGTTCCGAGCTCGACGATTCCGACGCGGAATGGTAAATCATCCGGTGTTATGACAAGAATGTGCTTTTCGGTGAACTTGCTAGTGCGCTCTGGTTTCACCGGTTGTCTGTCGATTAAAATGGTTGTTTGAGAAATGAAATAATGATAGTTGTGACGCATTCTACCTGTGACAGTCTACATAAGTAACTGGCGTATCTCCAACCCCGCTCCTACTTTTCCAACTATTTAATTCTGCCAATCCGAACTCTATAGTTGACAGGTCCCTAAAGAGACCTGTAATTGCCCGCTTGCATTCCTACATCATCGCGGCCAGGGCAACGAAAATTACATCAGGGACAGATTTTGATTGATTCCACCAGTTCGTAGTGTGCCAGACTTGTCACTAAAACTCTCGTCCGCGACTGGGCGCTTTTCTAGGTGGTCCATGCAGGATCAGCAAAGAACCTTCACCGCAATTCATGAACACTAGCTCTTTCATGGAGCACCCGGCGTACCGGCCTACTCACCGACCCAACAGGTCGAAATGGAGAAAACATCCATTGGTTTCTTGCTTACTCAATCGATCAAAGCTCCCTACATAATTTATTCAATCCGTTCATGTCAGTACTACGTCTGGAACCCCACATATCCAAGGCGCTGTGCGATCGACGTCTTCACGGAAATACCTCTCATCAAAACTGGAATAAAGATTCCGCAAGACCCAAGTTTCATGTGTAGTTCCGGTGCGTCATCCATCGGAGCTCTCCATCAGCCAACAAGGTGTCGGTACTAACGCGCATTCCCCATGGTGTACAATGGTGTACCCGGCGGATTACCAATGTCACGGAACCTTGATTACTCATCAGACTCCGTGGCGCAACGGTAGCGCGTCCGATTCCAGATCGGAAGGCTGCGTGTTCAAATCACGTCGGGGTCACTGCCTATTCTTTTGCTGGCACAGTTCCAGGTCTCCAGAAGACTTACTCCTAACATCTGCCCCGGTGGCGGTTTGCCTGGAGGTGGAGGCGGCAGACCGCCGTTATTATTTTTTCAGAGCGACGAAGATGGAAGTCACTGTGGCCTACAGTGCGTCCGGTGGCACAATCTCTCCAAGACTTCTATCTACACAGGTAATGGTTGATAGCCCAGCATGACCGCCAAGCGGCCAGATCCGGAGAATGAAGGTATTTCTCTCACTATGTGGCAATATATTAGTACTACCATTAGTCTTTGTAATCTGTAACATTCAAGATGGCTACTGGGAAGGAAAATCAAGAATTCTGGCGGTTTAGCAATGTTCGGATACAGACTATCGGCCAGTTTGCGTAAGTTTTTCTGGTTACAACGATCACAAAAACAAAATATATGTTCCATCGAAGTCGTCTGTGCCAAGGAAAGCCAAGCCTTGATATAAAATCAGTAGGCAAACAGAAAACCCCACATTAATAACGACTTGGAGTCTCCAACCAAACAAGCGTAACTCACGGACTTACCACGATCTGTAGACAGACTATAGTTCCGCTGCTGAATTACGATCATCCAAAATGTCGGACCTCTCCAGCGAATTCTCTGAGTATGCATGCATTCCGACTTCCGGCCACTCGATCGCTAATCTCACAACCTGTGCTTACCTGCGCACACAGATCCTTCAAATCCCCACTCTTTACTGTCATGGTCGGCCCCGAAAAAAAGTCCTACGGCCTGCACAAAGATATTCTCTCTCGCAAAAGCCCCTACTTTAAAACACTTCTATCCTTCCCCGGCGTGGAATCCACGACCGACAGTGTGCACCTTGACTCTGCCGTTGACACTGTGCAGGCCTTCGATATGTTGGTCCAGTTTTTATACCGAGATACATACAAACCTACGCCTCACTTGTCAGACTCCTGGAAAGCACAAATACACGCCGAAGTTTACGTTCTCGCAGAGCGGCTTCTAATGCCGGACCTCAAGGATCTTGCGCTCGAGAGCATGGCACGCACGCTTCAGAATCTATACGGCTCCCAAAACATCGATGTGTATGATCCCGTACAAAAAACTTGGGGTTTAGAAACCGTCTCGGTTGTGGACCTGGAGGGGGTGGCGTGCTTGGTTGCAACAGTGTACACAAACTTGGAAGCTGAGCCGAAGGAGGAGGAGAAGGAAGATTCAGACAGTAGCAAGAAGCCAGAGAAGACTAAGAAAAGTGCGACGACAAAGACGAAGGATAAGATGAAGCGGATTATTGCAAGGTACTGTGCGTCGGTGCTGGATGTAATCAGGGACACCTCACCAGACATGGTGAGCGAGTTGGTGGACGAGCACCCAGAGTTTGCGGTCGATCTGATTATGGAGTTGAGCCCGCGAACAACGGAAGTGAGGGCAACTGAGACCGCTTACTTGTAGCTATATGTTTTTCTTCCGGTGTCTATTGTGCATTAAAATAGCGTTATTCGAGTGCTAGGACTTCACGTCACCTGATTTAAAATCAACTAGCTAGCTTTTACCAAATCTAAAATAAGTGTCGTTCACATAGCATTCAAGAAGTAGGCTGTTGGAACCCCAAATTTGGCGATGTGACGGCCAGAACTGTGAAGTTTTTGTTTTTTTCCGGCAATCGTGTTCTGCATCGCCGATCACTCGGCTGACAACAGATGTTCTGACAAATATACCAACGATTACACTTTCGACCGGTACCGATAGGCCAGCTCGTCAGATTGGGATACCGTCGACCGAGAGGCTAACATTTACATTAGTCTATACTATCGCTTTACCGAGTAGCCATAACATAATTTACGTTCTGTAACAGCGGTAGACCAATTGTGTATATACTTCCACGGACTGCAATAAAAATTCGATTTCTCCGTGAGACCATGCCGGTGCTATTATCATTTGTACTAGTAGTATAGTGCTGCTTGTGTTGTTGTCCGCAAGCCTGTAGGATTCTCACACTGGCGATCGTCCGATGAATGACAGTGTGTCGAGCACTTCACGTCTTCATTTTACATCGACACTGAACACTTTAGTTTGCAATAACGAGTTATTACAAAGCGTGTACTTGGAGCTCATTTGAGAAATTCAATTTCTGCGGATTAACGCTGGTGGACGGTGGCAATTGGGGTATCGATTGAGCAGCCGGTATTCCAGGCTCACCATTTGGTGTCTCGGATCCCGCGAGTAGCTCGTCTGTCAGTCATTCGTAGGCATGTGTATCCTTAGAACTGTGGCTCTTAATCTCCGTATTTCCCTCTTGCTTCTGTACCTCAAAGAGATACAGTTCATCTCTGCAACCTTTCCTCCTACAACTGCCGAACGTTCTGTCTTTCACTGCATCAGTAGTGACTCGCGATTGGAGTAACCCCTCGCGCAAATAATCCTCAAAACTGCATGTTGGGGACATGCAGATTCTCCATACATGGGTGATTGCCGAGATCCTCTGCAACGCACGAAGAAAGACATCGTATGGCCGACAATCTCTAAACGGTCGCGTCGACGTCCAGAAGTTTTAGGTAAAACATTCCAATATGCGACATCTTCGACGGCGTATTTCAACAGCCTAGTACATATCTCTCATTCTCTTTTGATACGGCGTGGAGTTTTCAACAGATCCATCGCGAAATCGACACTTGACCGCAGACTTCGGTGCAGCGGTCTGGCACTCCCGGTACCGTTGGCAGTCACACGACCTCACTCGCCTGACACCAGTTATGCGAAAATTAATTATGGATTAATTGGAGTTTCGGTATATGTCATTCTCTCTTTGCTTCCTGACTTACTTGGCAATTCTTAGGTCCATAGATTGTCGTGGCTAGTAGCTAAAAAGTTTGGTTGGCATACCGTCGGATATAAACACAACCCCCGTGGCCCAGAAGCCCAGTCGAAAAGCGAGCTAAGGATAGAGCGACCGGATCTCTGCACAATCTTTGATTCTAGAGCGCCGCAATTGATTACACATCGTGGTTATTTATTCCGGGCGATGGGTGTTTTGTTGGCGGTTTGAGGCTAGGAGGAGCGGCACGTGTGGTTTTGAGAGATTGAGCAAGCAGGTTTCCATGAATGACACGGCGATACCTCCTGGAGGACATGCATAGATACACATTTTTTCAATTCAGTACGCATTCCTGGCAACCGGCATTGGCGTCATGTGAACCCGCATCTTTAGGCTGCGTTCGTGTACGGTCGGTCCGATTGTCGGTCAATTTTCAGGGTTCCGTTCGTGGCCTATTATCAAGGGTGGAAGGACGCACTAGCAAGTTCGCCTATGAAGAAAATTTGAACCCTTCCGAGTGTCCGATCTCGCAACTCAACTTCAACCAAGGCAGTTCATAAAAGCTTCCTTGCAAATCATCAACCCCGTAGTCTGTAATTTTTGCAAAAAAAAAAAAGAATTTTGAAGGATAGATATCGTGCAATTAAAGCAATAAATTACAATTGCAGCCTTAGTGGTGCGGTTGTGTGGTTATGTGAATTACGGTGTAGAGGCATGGCTGACTCGTTAACGTTGAGAATCGGACACGAACGGAGAAAATAGGTCCTTTTCAAAATGTCCGTTTGAGGAGTATTTTGGATGGTTGATCGGAACCTACTAGCCGAACGCAAGTTTTTGGTCCGACAGGGGTCCGAAGGGTCTTCCGATTGTTGTTCGGAAGAGCTGTTGATTTTTGGTGGGGCGAACGGAACGGAACCCCGTACACGAACGCAGCCTTAGTCATCTCGGACTCATCCCACAAGGCGCTTAGGGTCGCCTATAATCGGTCCGAAAATGAGCGGATTTTCGGACTTCCGAAGAGGACCTACTCTCGGAAGGTCGGCCTTCGGATTTCTCGGTTCGGAAATCTTCTCAATTTTTGGTGCGCGAATCGGATCGGAAGTCCTTAAATTTTTTGTCCAAGATGCAATGCAATAATGATTACCTCGACTTGCGGCTTGCAAACCGGGTAAGCTGTTCATTGCGGTAGTGATACAGCGGATGACAGAATCTCTGTGGTGAAGTGTCTGCAATTTGCAAGGCTGCGTCGAGTGATGGTTTTGGCTTGAAGTGGCCGACGCACAGAGTCGCTACCAATCTGCACAGAGACTAAGTCCTACTTGGGGACGTTTCAGCAGTAGATTCTCTGCAAACTATAGATGCGAGGCTGTACAGGGGTTTGGCGACCGAAATCAATAGGTTGGAAACTTGGAGTTCATACACGGAGAAATGTGATTTCGACCAAGTACCACGCGCAAAAAGTCTAACCTTTAGCGGACAAACTGCTTCCGACCTGATTTTGCATAGCGAGAATTGAAGGAGCACTGTCCTTTCTTTATTTTTTCGATGATGGAGAATCGGACATTGCGGATAGGCCGGGCGCCTCTCCGGATTATGTGAGTTCCCCGCCGCCCTGTCGGCCGCCAGGGTACAGACAACGAATACGGGTAAATCGAAAAGCTACATGTATTAGATGACGTATCTCGGTCAAGAACTCTGAGAATTAGAATCCATCATGTCATTGTCGTACACGGTTGGACTGAAATCTCCCGAGTCCCCTGAGATCCGTATCTGGTCGTTCGACACCATTATAATCCAAATCCCTCATCAAGTATAGGAACGAACTGCGTTTTGGAGAGCTGGCTTATGCATGAGATGTGTGGTTATCGAGACTTTCAACATTGCATAACCAATCACTCGATTTTGATCATGTGGGCTCGGGTCTCATAGTGTCTCATCGCCCGTATTCTGTTCTTCTCTTCCCTTAACGTGCACGCAATCTCACAACGATCACTACTTAAAATACGTTCAATTCATCTCTAACAGCGGTTTGCTGATTACTTCATCAACTATCCCCATTCGAACCCGACCCTATTCTACTCTATATTCAGATCGCACCAAGTCACCGACATCAACCACAACACCGGCCCCTGCCCCGCCTCAATATAAGCTCGTCCGTATTCGGTACCACTGGCAACCCCTCTTCCCCATATGCAGCTACTGAGAGCGCTCTTGAACGAAACCATTCTCTGACGCGCACCACTGCTTGCGCCCAGCGCATAGTACGGCGATATGCAGTACACCCCACCCCCTCTCCCAGCTTCTCTCTTCCACGATCTCCATCATCTTCAGCGCGCTCTGCGGCGTCTACACTCTCACCACCTTTGCCCCCTCCGCCATGGCGCCAGCGGACCGGCACACGCTCTACTCCCTCGTCGCGCTCGTCACTATCGCCTCCACCGCCGCCGTTGCGCGCGCCGCCCCCCTTTTCCTGCACCTCCATGCTCGCAATGTCTCCCGAAGCACTTAACCCGTCGCCGTGCTCTTGTCCGCCGAGCTCGGCCTGTTGTTTGCCGCCGTCAGCTGGCCCACGATGCAATTCTTACCACGTCCATGGAGTAGAGACAGTCACAGCTGAGTCGTTTGTGTAGCTTGCGGAAGCGTGATGCTACCAGCGTCGATGTCCGATAACCTTGTCCGCCGCTCCTCGGTTTTCCATTCAACACCGCACCGCACCGCACCGCACCGCCGCCACGGAACATTCCATCTGGACAGCCGAGACCGGCAACAGCAGTACCCACTGGATCACTGCCACTACTCCAACACGCCTAGCGGCGGTTGCGCAACTTCAACGACTTCGGCCGACACCCAACGCACGTCTGCGCACGAAACACAGTTCACGCCACCGACGTCGCCGCTTCAGACGCGCAGTGAAGCAACACAGCGCTGCAGGAGTGCCAGGCATGTTCAGTGACGTTGAGCGCTCTCGCATGACACGGTTTCGGACACTGGCACCGGCGGAGTATCTACACATGCAACGCTGGACACAGAACACCAGACACCGCCCATACGCTGCTGCTTCAACCGCCCCAATTCTGCGTCGCAACGCGCTCTCATACGGGCACGGGAGCATGCACTGCGAGGGCTCTGGAGCCAGACACACCCGTCGCAAGCCCATACATGGCGGCACTGGGCGTCGGCCGTCGCGCGGACGCATGTGCACGCCGTTCATAAATACATCTGCAATACAAAGCTAGAGGCATCATCACACGTCGTTGGGGAGAAATGGAAGCGAAAGTAGACGTGGGGGGGGCGCGGAGAACACGCGCGTCGAGTACCGCTGCGTGAATGGACAGTGCAGAACTGAGATTGCTGGCCGTTCTAGCAGCTGGATCAAATTCGGACCTCACTCAGTGCGCACAAATCACGAAGTAAGTAGTATGTATTCGCCCAAACCCAAAACTATACACAGAAACCGATGCAAAGAGAGTGACTACCGATCGCAACGCCGAACCCCGCACCAAAGCTGCGCCCAAACCAGCGCCTTCCCGGAAACCCTGCGACAAACGCAATATGTATAAACAACCGAAGGAAACGTCTCACCCCGCCGCACTCACACGGCCACAAACTTCGGCTCCTCCTGCGGGCCCAGCCTGATCCCCAGCTCCTTCAGGCGGTACCTGCTCGCCGTGCCGTGCCACATCAGGTACCCCTCCATAAACTCGACAAACGCCGCCTGCACGTCGCGGTTCCGCTCCAGCGTCGCGGTGCTGTCCGTCATCAGCAGCACCTGTCGTGCAATGCCCTCGCGCACCACCGCCGTCGGGCTGATCTCGCGGCTGCGCGCCTGCACCATGAAGTAGTTGCTCGTCTCGTCGCCGACCACGCTCTCCTTGTAGAAGCTCATGACGTCGTTGCACCCGTCCAGCAGCTCCATGAAGTCGGGGAACATCGGCAGGATGGCGTCCAGCAGCGCGTCCTCGTCCGCGAAGCGGTACGCGGGGAACAGCATCGCCGAGTACGCGGACCCGTTGCCGGTCTTGACGCGCAGGTACTTTGCGAAGCGCGGCGCGGAGCGCGGGACGGTCATGCGGCGCGCGACGGTGCTCTCGATCATCGCGCCGCCGAGGTACTCGAGCGTGCTGGTCACGATGAAGCTGGCGAGCGTCGGGCAGTACCAGGCGCGCGTCTCGGTCGCGATCAGGTGCAGCCACGCCTGCAGCAGCCCGTCGGCGAACGTGTGCCCGGGCTGCGCGTACTTCAGCGCGAAGAAGTCGAGGTCGCGGCCGATCACGTCGGGGTGCGCCTCGATCATGTCGTCGCAGTAGAAGAACAGGCACGTGTACGTCGTGATGAACACCTTCAGCTCGAAGCACAGCATGTGGTACGGCAGCTCGGTGCTGGACGCGCACACGGGGACGAGGCGCAGGATGTGCGTCATGTTGGCGTCGGGGATGGGGACGGCGGACGCGGCGGCGATGGCGTGCAGGCGCTCGGTGACCGCGGCTTCGAGTGCCGTGTTGCGCGGGATGATGGGCTTGGTCAGCGGGTAGTGCATGTCGCGCAGGAAGTCGCGGATCGGCGCGCCGTCGAAGCCGAATTCGCGGGCGCGCGGCGGGAGCCCGGCGAAGCGGTCGACGGAGGGGTCGTCGTCGGGCGTGGCGGGCTTGGCGGCGGTGGCCGAGTGGTGGCCGAGCGGGAGCAGGCGCGCTGCGAAGGAGGCGAGCGAGGAGAGGGTGGAGAAGAGGGGGGCGGTGGAGGGGAGCATGGTGGCGGTGGGTCGGGGTGGTAGAGGTGGAGGGCCGTCTGCTGGGTCTGGTGGTGGTGGTGGAGGTGGAGGGCCCGGAGGTGCGGAGTCTGCTGGGTCTGGTGGTGGTGGGCGTGGTGGTGGTGGGCGTGGTGGAGAGGTTATATATGGCTGTAGACGGGTTTTATATCGCCCCGCGCCAGTGACGGCGAGTGCGTATGCATCCCACGCTCGCCAGTCCCCCGTCCTCGCCATCCCCAGCACCAGCACCAGCGCCAGCAGCACGCCTACACGCTCACTGGCGGCTATCGCGCCCGGCTCTGCACCCCTCTGCACCCTCTGCACCTGTCTCTCAATCCGGCGCCCGGCCCCCAACCCGGTGAGCTGGCCGCACGTGTCGGTCCAGCGCGCGCCGCCCTAGCCATTGCCCGATACGGCGTGTCGGTGCGGAGTGTGCCACCGGCGGCAGCGGATTGGGTCGGGCCCTGCGTGGGCATGGGGGGAGTAGGTGCATTGATATGGGTGCAGGCTGTTTTGGGGCCAGGGTGCAAGAGAGGGAATTGATGCCGTTTCGAGACGCGTGGAAGATGATGGGAAGATGGGATCCCTGGCGCTGGGAACTCATGCCGAAAACACGTTTTTGCGCCGGTGCTATGGTTGGTTCCGCGCAGCGCTGGCATGTTCGCGGTCTATCCATCTACCTCTCCTTCCATCCACCCATCCACCCATCCATCCATCCATCCATCCATCACTCTAGAAGCCCCGGCGTGGCGGTTTGCGCACGTCGATGGCAGACTCCCGACCCGTCCTCTGTCGAGCAGAGCTCCCAAAACCCGCGGTAGCCCGTGCACCAAAACCAACGCTCGCAGTCGTACTACAGCAGCAGCAGCAATGACGTCCCCCCAGCCCTCCTCCCGGGTGGGTGGGTGCCAGTTCCCCCCCTTCTCGCCAGGGTCCCATTCCGCCAGTGTGCGTTCGCACGCTAGAGCCCTGCACGTCTGCCCCACCTGCACCTGCGCCGTCCGTCCAAATGCATGCCCGCCTGGCGCTGGCGCGGCGCGCTGGCACTGGCACTGGCACTGGGCGACGCGGCTGTTGGGGGCGGGAGTTCTGGCTCAATCGAGGGATGGAATGGAAGGGAGGTGGGGATGCGTGGGTGGTGGTACGGGCAGGCAGAAGGGATGCAGAGGGGGGGCAGGAGGGGAGCGCAGACGTGCGAGGGGCGAGGTGCGATTACAGTTACTGTGCCGTGACGTGCGGGACGTTCCACGGCAGCGCTGTGGCCGGCGTACAGTACCATGGTACAAACCGCAACTTCCCACCGTACTCCGTATTCCATGTCCAGTTCCACGCAGCGTGCCGATGCCAGTTCCAGCACGTGGGCCCGGCTGAGACCCGAGTGCCCACGATGCCACGATACCGTCTCCAGCGGCATTCCAGCATTCCGCAACGCAATTTTCCCCCGCCCCCCAGTCCGCCCCCCAGTCCGACCCATGCCCTGCCCATGGCCGTGGTAGCGGGCCCCCGGCGCGCTAGCGCGTGCCCTCCGTACAGTAGTCGCGACCCGCGACCGCCCAGCGTACATACATACATACATACATCCATGGCCCCGCAGCAGCAGTCGCAGCAGTCGATATGTAGAGTAGAGGACATGCTCCGGGGCCCAGCAGCACGGCAGCGCAGTAGCAGCATTCCTGTTTGCACCCGCTGCGGCGCCCGCCGAGCAAGCGCACGCGCCGGGGGGCGCCGGGGCCGGCGTCGGCCACGGAATCCGATGGTGTGCGTTGTCGCGTCTTGCTACGGACGTACTCGCACTGTACTGTACAGGGCAGCGATGTGGAAAGCACTGTGCTGCGATGTGATGTGATGTGATGTGATATGGAAAGCACTGTACTGTACACTGTGGTATCGCGGATTCGCGCACGGCCGCCTGGATGTCGCACGTCACACACGGCGCGCGCACTACACTGCGACTGCTATGCGACACTACACTGCGACTGCGTAGGTACGGCTTGCGTGCGTGCTGCGTGCTGCGTGCTGCTCGGGTCTTACGTGACGCGATACGCAATCCGTACTCACGCTTAGGCGCCGTGCGCGCCGCGGCCCCGCTCGACCCAAGTCTGTGCAAAGAAGTAGATATGTAAAGGACTCTCGTCGTGCATGAACCGTCCCACAAGGAAACCCCCGGCTGTCGTCGGGCGACCTTACGTCATCCACGCACGTCCCGCAAAAAAAAAAAAACGAGCACGAGAAAAAATACACGAAAAAAAAAACGCACGGCGGATGGGACTTGAGGAGTTGTTTTGCGCGCTAACGGTTGGCGATGGTGATGAGCTGGCTAGCACCATCGCTATCGGAGAGTATCGCAGTGGTGGGCACTGGGATGGATGTGGATGGGGATGTGCGACCGGGAACGCGATACGTAGCCGGTGCACGTTTCTTTTGGGGAAAAACAAAACACGGCGGCGGTGGTGGGCGGTGGTGGTGCCGGGGTGGTCGGAGAAATAGCTGGAGGATCCTTGTTGGTCACGGCTGGGCGGTGGGAGGGAAGGGAGGGGTTTGGACGGTGCGTTGGTAATGGATACGAGCCGATGGAAGGAACAAGGGAAGACAGGAGGTGCTGGGCCGATGGGGATAGAGGGATAGAGGGATGGGCGGGATGGGATGGGCGGGATGGGATGGAGACGACGGGATGGAAACGCTGGACGACAAGGCAGCCAGGCGTGGGCGTGGCCACAACTGTGGTTCGCGGGTGCGACCCGACCCGACCGACCATCCGTTTCGTTTCCCGCCGCCAGCCAACCAGATCGCATCGAGTGCATCTGCCATCGAACCAACCACCTCTCCCATCCCATCACATCACTGCCCAATGTGCTCTAACCCCATCCAGCGCCCAACCCAGCAATCATGAACGCTTTCGGTATCCATCCACCTGTCACATTCCCGATCCACGCAAACCGGCCCCAACGGCCTCCAAAGAGATGTCACCGTCGACTCCCCGCGGGGGCCGGACGTGAGACAGCAGCACGGACTCGCCCAATGGGGCCCGCCCGTCCCGGTACGGCGCGTAGCGAGCTGTCACGGCGCGGCGGCGGCCGGAAGGAGCGTAGCGCGGCGTGCCAAGGCGGGCTATATGTACTCCCACACGCGAGGACTCTGCAACGCAGTATGATATGATATGATATAAGCACGAAACTATACAAGCTACCGATACAAGCGAAATGCAATAAGGAGTGCGGTATGGAGGCTATTCCTGAAAAAGCGCATAACCGTGCGTTTTGGGGGGGGAACAACTGCAGCGGTGAGATCTCGAGCTTGTGCGGTATCTGTGGACATACATAACTATAGTCCTATAGTTGTAGGATATAATATGATATGATATGGCCACGGTCTATCGACGGACGGCGCTGCCGGAAGAAGGAATATATGTATGTATGTGTGTACTATACATTCGGTTCACGTTCGTTCTCGCGCGGATCCGGCGCGGGGGCGGGGCGGGGTGTATAGGTGCTGGATTATGTATCAAACGGGGAACGGCGCGACAGAATGAGCGTGCACGGTTGGCCGACTGGATCTGCGACGACAGAATGGGGATGGACGGTTGGCCGATGGGGTATAGTGCGCATGTGACACGCTGGATTCGTGCGCAGCAGAGAATTGTGTATACCACGGCCTGGTTTGGGAAGTGGGGTTGGGTGGGGGCGGCGGGGTGCGGGGATGGGTTGAAACTTGGGTTGGAAGTTGGAAGGTGCAACGACTATGGATCCGGGTTGCGATACGAAGCGGAGGAGCAGTGGGAGTTGCGAGAGAGAGGGTATATTTGGCAAGCCGCGATAGCGATGCTGGACCGCGGAGAGTACATTCTGGGACGAAAATCCCTGTACGTGCCGCAACCTGCGAAACCACATATCCCATGATGTAACCACACCAACCCAACTCCAAACGACTTGACATTTTCGTACGGATACGCACGTTTTATATACAGCATGAGTAATGCAGTCTGATAAACTTCCGCTGGCGGGACGGAAACACAGAGGATCCGGGCGGTTTGGGAACATGCAGTACTGCATGTCCGTGATACGTTTACAGCATCAGAGCCAGCAGCAGCACCAGCACCCGCCGGCCCCCGCCGCCGGGTTCGCCCGACGCCGTTCGATCCTACCAGCGTACTGTACCAGCCTACATTCCGTTCTACGGTCCAAACCGGGATCGCGTCCGCACGATCCAGGGCCGGCTAGCGTCGACGTACGCTGGCCCTACAGACCGCACTGTCGCTGCCAGCACCAGTCTGGCAGCCTAGTGTAGCGCCGTTGAGGGGCGTTCCGGATGTTCGTGCAGTGCTCGCAGTGCCGGCGCGGCCGCTGGGTATTGCCAATCCTCCGGCGATGGGATCCAGGCTTGCACTGCACAGTAGCGGAGATCCGCCCCGGGTCCAACGCAATACTCGAGTCGTCCGTCAAGGCATCCCAGGCCTCGAAGCGTATCTCATTCCCAGACGCAAACACACGGCTAGAAAGTAGGAGCGGAACAGCTCTAGCGGTGTTGGACAAAGCGGTAAGAGAAGATACTAAGTCCAGGCCACCCACCACCACCACCACCCCTCAGCGCCGTCCACGATCTCATTTGCTCGCCAGCCCTCTGCATCCCCATCCCTCCATCCCCGGTGCTGCTGCTGCCTGGGCCCTCCCGCCCCAAATGCCCAGTTCTGCCCTGGTGCCTGTCAATGCCGACGCACCAGCACTGGCCTGCACGCCGCGGGCGCTGATGTGGCGCGCGCCGACTGGACGTGCCAGGCGCGAGCTGGATTAGCGCAGCTCCGTGCGGGTCAAAAGCAACACTCTGTAGTTGTACCATCCAGTCTCGGCCTGGTTCCTGGTTCCTGAAATCGGCTTGCAGGATGCCGGCCTCGACTCGAGTGTAGAGTACTCGTACGTTACAACTTGAAAGCACTGCGTTCCACCCCGGGTGGAGCCCCTCTGCTTGCTATCTCAAGCAGCTATCGTCGGCCATCAAGGGATGTCTCTATCGTCTGGCTGGCATACCCGATACCGCACTCGCACTCGGGCTGCCCCACGGCCTGGCTCCCGCGCACCGCGCGACCATCGCCTACACTGGCCCATCCACTTTAGTCTTTCTCCCCCCCCGTCTCGCATCAAAAAGTTCCGCACCCAGCGCGCAGTCCGCCGATCCGCCCTAGCCCATTGCGCACCGCCCACCCGACCGTGGGCGGCCGCCGTCTGCGCTCTGCATCGTGGCGCGCCGGACCCGCGATCGGCGGCGCGTGTGCACGCCGCACGCGCTTCGGCTTTCCGGGTCCGGGCATGCGAGACGACGCTGCGATGCGGTGCGGTGCGGATCGGAGTAGAGGGCGAGGGCGATAGTGATGGCGATAGACGGGATGGGGTGTGATGTTGCGGCGGCGGCGCGTCGGCGGCTGCGTGTTACGTGATGGATCGATGCTGGCGGTATCGTCACGTCGGCAATGTCTCCACGCAGCACCAGAGTTGGAAGCTTGGACGGGGACATACAGAGCTTGGTCGGTGCTGCATGGCGTGAACTGCGTCGTCTCGTCACACCGCCAGCACTCGCCGGTTTGATGCATCGTTATCGGTGCACTGTCGCTATGCAGTAACCAGCGCAGATGTTGCGCTCTGTTCTACTCTGAATCGGTATCCGGTTCGTACTGTACGAGTACTGTAGGTCTGCATGGCGCTCCGGGCATGCAATCGCTCATCCATGTGAGTCCGAACCGCCAGCGCTCTCCCGCCACCACCGATTTATGGCGCCAATCTGGCCCACCAAGCCATGGCAGCATTTTCTCTACGCAGTAGCAGCTTCGGATGCCCGGAATATGTAGCGTCGAGTGTTCCCAATGTCTTGTTCGTGCTGTAATGTACGTGTGCATGGCCCCGCGCGGCACGCAATCAATCCGGTATCCCGTATCATTCCAAGCTCGCAACCGCCACCCCCGATCACTGTCGCCAATCCAGCCATGGCACGGTCTCCACACAGCACCATCTTCGGAAGCGCAGAAGTTGTCCCTCCTCCACTCCAACATCCGGTTTACGCTCCGCCGATGGTGGCATCCCACACCATTCCCAACCGCCGCTGTCGCACCCGGCGGATCTCCAGCGTACTCGTACAGTACATACATACACATGTCTCTGCACCGCTCCTCTCTATCTCTATCTCTACATCGCCTTAGTTACGGCCGTAGGCGCCCTCCCGGCGCACACTCCGAACGCCTTGCACCGACGGCCCGTTCCTCTCGCAAAAGTCTCCTTCCTGCACACGGCCAAGAACGCATGGCCGTGGAGGAGGCGGTGGCGGTGGTGCTGCCGCGAAACAACTGCCGCCCCGGCGTCGAAGTCAGGATAAAGTTTCCACGCACGCGGACGGCACAGCACATTGTACCACCTCACGCACACCACACGCACACCACACCGCTCGCTCGCTCGCTCGCGCACGCAACACCCGACGCGAGCCAACCGCCGCCGCGAACTGCCGCGAAAAGTCAAAGTCTTTTTTCTTTTTCCTGCTTGTTATATTTCTGAGTGCCGGTAGCGCATGCGCGCGGAATGTGAGCTGTCGGTTTTCGTGGGTGGGTTGGACGGAGCTATGGCGGCGCTAGGGCGGCGCTAGGGGGCGTGCACAAGCGCGGCAGGCACGGTGCATACACGCTGCGCACTGCCGGATGCACAGCGCTTGGCGGGCGCTCACAATCCGGATTCTGCGTGTAGCCCAGCCCGGCCCAGCCCGGCAGTGGGCAGCCAATGGGGGAATCGCAGTTTGTTTGGGTATTCCGTGTCGAAAGCACGTATCAACCATTATGGTGTACTGGTGGTGGCCAATCGATGTACGGAAATTTTTGTCTTAGGGCTGTATAGTACATAGAACAGGATGGGATGGACAGGATGGGATGGACAGGATGAGACAAGATGAGACAGAGACAAGACGAGAAGAGGATGGAGAGCAATGTAGAGCACTGTACACTGGCTCGTTTGGGCCGCACGGCCGATGGCGTGCATGCCCCGCTAGTCCGGCCATACACGCGCTATGTGTCGGCTGCTTGTCGACTTTGCACAAGACCCAGTGACAACCACGTTCCACGCCCCAAGACAGCAACTGTAAATCGTGGGAGCGATCATCTATATCAGTCCTGTGCGCAGCGGTGCACAAACTCAGAGCGTGTTGGGCCATACATAGTTGCCATGCACGCCACGCGAAGCGCACCAGTTTCCGCAGTGCGAGTACTGGTACGTCCTAGCACGCGCACTGCATGTACTACGAGTTATATACACATATGTAAGCACTTAGCCCGCAGCTCTTATCGCCCCCCCTCCTCCCTCGCTCATTGCTTCTTTCTTCTGGTTCTGTTCGTATGCGTAGGATATAGCAGCCCGGACAGTGATGGCCCAGCACCACGATCCTACCCCGCTAACCGCGGGTCTGGTGGGGCACGCAGGCTGCGCTAGCGTCACCGTTGGCACCGCAGCTGCCTGCATGCCTGCTGCACCCGGCTCGAGTCTGCACGCGAGCATCGCAGCGCAGCCCGGCGGCTGCGCATACGTGGCACGTTCCACTACACTCCCGGCACTCGCAGCACTCCCAGCATTCCGACTACCACGCCTACCACCACTGCCAATCCCACCACACGCCTACGACCCTACGCACCCCGTCCCCGATGCAGCCTCAGGAGTGCCCACAATGATATGAACTCCCCCTCGTCCTCTCCCCCTCTCCTCCCCTCTCCCCTCGTTCCTCCAGCCCTGCCATCTCCACCCCTCCACCCCTCCCCACCACCTCCCCTAACACAATGGACACGGACGCCTCCCAGCACGCCCTCGCCGACGCCCTCGCGGCGGCGCGCGCCCACCCCGTGCTGGCGCTGCTCTCGCTCGCGGCGCTGTACGCCGTGGCCAAGGTCGTGTACAACATGTACCTGCACCCGCTGGCGAAGATCCCCGGGCCGCGGCTGGCGGCGGCGACCGACGTAGGCCCCCTTCCCCTCCCCGCGCCACCTCCCGACTAACACCCCCCCCAGCTCTGGTTCGGCTGGGTCGGCGTCACCGGCCACCAGTACCTAATCGTCAAAGACCTGCACGCGCGCTACGGGCCGATCGTGCGCCTCGGCCCGTCGGAGCTCTCCTTCGCCTCCGCCTCCGCACTGCACACAATCTACAACCGCCCCAAGGCCGGCAAGAAGCTGTTCCGCAAGAGCAAGTTCTGGAAGGCCATCGCCATGGGCTTTCAGTCCGCCGGCATCGCGACCGAGCAGGACGTGGCCGAGCACAAGCGCAAGCGCGCGTACCTGCAGCCGCTGCTGAGCCTGAGCGCCACGCGCAAGTACCTGCCGACGATCAACGAGAACGTGGCGAAGTACCTGCAGCAGCTCGAGATCCGCGGCGCGCGCGCGGAGGGCGTGGACGTGGTCGACCTGCTGCACTATGTCACGGTGGGTGTGCCTGGAGCCGGCGTGTGGGGCGATCGCTGACGTGCCGCAGTTCGACATCACCGGCGACCTGCTGTTCGGCGAATCGTTCGGCGCCGTCGAGGCCGGCAAGCCGCACGAGTGGTTCGCGCTGATCCTCGACAACGTCGACATCGCGTCGTACACGCAGCTGCTGCAGCGCATTCCGGCGCTGAACGCGTTCGTGCTCGCGCTGCTGCCGAAGAAGCTGCGCGACGCGCGCACGTACCATGTGCGCGAGACGACGACGCGGGTTATGAAGTGAGTGGTCGCCCGCGCGAGTGAGAGAGTGTGGCGAGGCGCGGAAGACGAGTGCTGACGAGTGACCCGGGCGCAGACGCATCAACGCCCCCCACGACCCGGACCGCAAGCCCGACATCCTCACGCACCTGCTCGAGCTGAGCGCGAAGGACCCGCGCATCACCGTCGACGAGATCGCCAGCCAGGCGACGAACCTCATGTACGCCCCCAGTGCCCCCTTGCCCCACCTCCCCCAGTGCCCCTTCTCCATGCCCCCCCCGCTAACACCCCCCAGCATCGGCGGCTCCGAAACCGTCTCCACGGCCATAATCTTCACGCTCTACCACCTACTCTGCACACCCCACATCCTGGCGGCGATCCACGCCGAGCTGCGCTCCTCACAGTTCCCGACGCTGGACTCCGTCACCGGCGCGGCGACCGCGCACCTGCCCATGTTCAACGCCGCGATCAAGGAGGGCTTCCGGATGAACACGCCCGCGCCGACGGGATTGTGAGCCCCCCGCTGTCTCCCCCCCGCGTGAGAGCACGACCGCTGACATGTGTGCCCCGCAGCCCCCGCGTGTCCCCCGGCGAAACCGTCGACGGCATCTACATCCCCGAGGGCACCGGCGTGTTCGTGCACCCGTGGACCGTGCTGCGCACGCCGCTGCACTGGCGCGACGCGGACACGTTCCGCCCGGAGCGCTGGCTGGAGGCCGACAGCGACGATGTGCGTGAGGCGTATGCGCCGTTTGGGCTGGGGAGTCGGCAGTGTTTGGCGGCGGAGTGAGTTCCCTTCCCCCCCGTGTTCCCGCGCTTCCCGTCCGTTCTCCCGAGTGAGGCGCAGTGATGGCTGCGAGTGACACCTGCTGACCCCGTGCTGTGCAGGCTGGCCTGGGACGAGCTGCGCAAGATCCTCGGCAGCACGCTGTGGCTGTTCGACATCACCATGGTCGACGACGCCGACCGCACCTCGTGGATGGACCGCAACATGGCGTACCTGCTGTGGAAGAAGGCGCCGCTGCGGTTGCGGGCTGTGCGGCGGCCGGGCGTGTAGCGTCTCGTGCGGGTCGGGACGGGACGAGTCGAGGCGGGCGGGGGCGGCGGGCCCGGCGAGTGACGGCGTTGGCGGCGTAGGCAGGCGTTTTTCATATTTTGTTTCCGCATTGTTGTCCCCCCCCCCCACCACACCACACCTCCATAGCATAGCATAGCATAGTATCTCTCACCCTCCGCATTTCTATCTTCCAATCCAATTCCAAGTAATTCCTCTACATGTCGCACTTGCACTGCACTGCGCGACCGTGACCGTGACGGCGCTGCAGTAGTGCGGCGCGGTGTGGGCGGCCGGCCAATCAGCGCCGCGCTGCGACGGCGGGGGCTAGCCAGCGCAGCGCTGCGAGACCACTCTGCCACTGCCTGCCTGACGACCTCGATGTGGCCATGAAGCAATGCACACGGCGGCCTCCACCGTGTAGAAGAGAGGAAGGCCCACCCCGTCCACCCCATCCACCGCTCCACCGCTCCACCGCACCAGGTCCCAGCACGCCAGCCCAGCCAGCGCCTGCCGCATCCAGCTAGCGCGACGCAGCGAGCATATCCACTTGGCGCGGCGCTGACACGCGCTGGGTTAGCGCGCACGTGACGCGTTGCTGTGTCGCGTCGTGGCCGTCGTTACGGTGCGGTACGGAGTACGAGGCATGCAGCTACATACTCCGTACGGAGTACAACGCAGGGCCGGCGAAGAGACGCGGACTTGGGTACCTTGGGCACCTTGGGGCTGGGTTGGGGAGGGTGCAGGGGGTTTTTGGAGGACGGACGGGCTGGGTGGAGGGGGATGTGGAATGGGACGATGATGGGACGATGATGGGGTTGGGGATGATGGATGATGGATGATGGGGTACATACGAACGGTCTGTGGGTGCTGCGATGGAGGGGTGAAGATGGTACAATACGTTCCGTACGGATTGTGGGAGGAAACGTTTACATTGCCCTGTCGGCAGGGGGGTGTAAGTTTACAATGCCCTGTCACGCGGTCGTGACTATAGTTGGTACACCAAACAGGTCGTTGCAACCACACAAAATGCCACAAATGCGAATAAAAAATCGAAAATTGGGTTGAAAAAAAATCCAAGCCCACAGATGTGTAAAGAAACGTTTTCTCTATTTCGTGTATCAATTTCGGAAGCTATTGGTTGGGTCGAGTACTGGACTATGGCGGTGATTTTGGTGGGAAATTTCATGTGTACCAACTAAAGTCACGACCGCGTGCCTGTCTACCCTCCTCGAGGTCAGAGAGTGCAAACTTAGCGATTCTGGTTAGTCTGCGAGGCACTGTCTGTGCACTCCCACCTTCGCGCATGACTAACCAGAATATAAAGGAATAATTATTCTTCGCTGATAATTAACAAAATACCAGCACAACAACGATGCACTTAATAATTCTCGTTAAAATCTCTAAAAATATCTAGAAATTATAAGAAGCTTTATTCAATTTTCTAATAATTAATTAATTGTGTTGTTGTGTTGCGGTGTCGCTCGCTTAGGCGACCAGTTTCGCGACATGTTGCGACCATTAATCAACTCCACCAAGCATAGTCTAATTTAAGCCGCAAAAAAGACAGAATACTCAGAATAAATTAGGAATAAATGCTACAATTTTTAAAATTAATTTATTGTGGTAGTTGGTGATGCTTTCTTGTGGTATTAGAGAAATGTCGCTTAGTCAAGGTGACAGTGGGCATCTCCGGCCTGCGGCGGTGTTGAAAGACACTTACTAAGCCTCTTGTTGCCTGCTATCTAGAAAAGGTATGGGCGAGGGTATTGTAAACTGACCCCCCCTGCGGGCAGGGCAATGTAAACGTTTTCTCGGATTGTGGAGAAGAGGCACAGAGGCACCGTGCTGGCTCTCTCACAACCAGCACTCGCTCCTCCTCGCTCCTCGCTGCTCCTCGCTGCTCTCCGCGGGACTTTCCGTGTGGGGAACACCACTGTGCCACGCTGCCCACAGTGCCACACCCCCCCAACCGCAGTGGCTCCGCGCCCTTCCCACCGTGCCCCCCATCCCTCGCATCCTCCCATCCTCCCCAGCTGGCTCCCCCATCCCTCCACCGCTAGCTGCATCCGCCGTAGCGGGGCTTGTCGCTTATGTACGGCCCTGACACTTGACACCACCCAGCGCCCAGCACCACCACCAGCCAGCCGACACGACGGACGAACACTAGGCGCACTCGGACTAACCCCAAGCACCGCACCACGACCAGTGCAGCCTGGTGCCACTGGAACGGGCGAGGACAGGCAGACAGACAAGACATGGAGCCGTCGTCGTCGTGGTCGTCGTCGTCTGCTGCGAACACCACCACCACCAACTCCACTCCTCCACCACACCACCGGTATCCATCAACGAAAGCCACGACCCGACACGAGCGAGCAACGGTGCGTCCCGATCCCACAACACCAACAGCCGTCCCAGCTCCCGCCACCACCGGTGTCGGTACCGGTACCGGTCGAGCCCCCTGCCGCCCAGCTCCTGCAGAGGTCCCTGAAAAAAAATCTGGGTGCAACTCCACCTCCACCGCCAGCGTACTCCACCACCATCACCTGCATCACGACCACCCGTCGCCACCACCATCTCGACCTCCATCAACACCACCACCCGACGACACGACGCAACGGCAGACACGCGGGACGCAGCACTGGCCGGGCACAGAACGGACCATCGACGAGACGGCATTATCGGGGAGCGGGACGCTTGGAGCTGAGCTGGGGAAGACACGGCCGACACGGCCCACACCACCGGCGGGACGACTGCTGCAGCTGGCCCTCACCGCACTACCGCACTACCACCTGCTCCACCACCACCACCTCCTCCTCCTCCTCAACCACACCCCCGCCCATGATGACCTCGACCGCCTCCAACAGCATCATGTTCTCCAGCGACACGTCGTGGCACGACCTGGCGCTGATCCCGGTCGACTCGAACTATGTGTGTGCTGTGTTGGGTTCCGGAGAGAGAGAGAGCACGCTGACGATGGCAGGACAACGACTCGGATTTTTTTTCGGCTGAGTACTGCCCCCCTCCCGCTCATCCCCGCCCGTTACCACCCCCTCCCGCCCATCCCCCGTCCCGTCGCCCCCGCCCAGTCCCGCCATCACCCCCCCACCGTGCTTACTGATCCCAGCGACAGCTCCGACGGCACCGTCAGCATCGCCGAGAGCGTGCGCGACTACGTGTACGAAAACGGGCGCACGTACCACGCCTACCACCAGGGCAAGTACGCGCTGCCGAACGACGAGCAGGAGTGCTCGCGGCTCAACCTGTTCCACCACCTGTTCCGCATGCGGCTCGACGGCGAGCTGTTTATCGCGCCGGTCAAGGACCCGCAGCGCGTGCTCGACATCGGCACCGGCACCGGCGTGTGGGCCGTCGACATGGCCGAGGAGTATCCGAATGCCGAAGCATGTTCATCCCCTCCCCTCTGCCCCCCTGTCCCGTCCCCCGTCCCCGTCCCCCGTGCCCCGTGACGCCGCAGATGTGAAGACGCGCAGGGGCTGAGCTGCGCCGTGACAGATTACGGGGAACGACCTGTCCCCCATCCAGCCGACGTGGACGTGGCCCAACGTCAACTTCGAGATTGACGACGTGGAGCTGGACTGGACGCACCCCGACAACCACTTCGACTTTATCCACATCCGCAGCATGATGGGGTCCATCAACAACTGGGACCGGCTGTTTGAGCAGGCGTACCGGTGGGTCTCCTCTTCCCTCTTTCCCCCTTCCCCTCGTTCTCCCCCCCCAAACCCACTCCACTAACTTGCTCCCCAGCTGCATCGCCCCCGGCGGCTACATAGAATTCCAAGACCAAGCCGCGGACCCACACTGCGACGACGGCACGCTCCCCGCGCACTCCTCCTTCGCGCGGTGGATGTCTCTGCTCCGGCTCTCCTCCACCGTCACCGGGCGCGCCTTCGACATCGCGCCGCACATCCGCGGCAAGCTCGAGCGCGCCGGCTTCGTGGGCGTGCACCAGCGGGTGTACAAGTGGCCGATCGGCGGCTGGCCGAAGGACCAGAAGCTCAAAAACATCGGGCGCTGCAGCGCGCACGTGGCCGTCGACAGCCTGGGCGCGTTCGCGATGGGCGTGCTGACGCGGTGCTACGGGTGGGCGAAGGAGGACGTCGACCGGCTGGTGGGCGAGTGCGAGGAGGAGCTGCGCGGCGGCGCGGTGGTCGATCCGGAGATGGCGGGGCTGGGCAAGGTCAGCGGCACGAAGGCGGGCAGCGAGACGGTCCCGCTCGTGCCGCTGACCGGCGACGTCAATCGCCGCATGATGCATATCTATGACAATGGGTACTTTGTGTATGCGCGCAAGCCGTTTCCGGGGGAGATGGAGGCGGCCGCGAAGACGCCGCGGCGGCGGCGGGAGCGGTAGTAGCGGGGGTGTGCGGTGGGTGGGGCTGTGGACGGCGTGATGGGCGGCGTGGGGCGGAGCAGTCGGCGGGGTGCGGAAAGCCTGGGCGGGCGGGCGGGAGCGTGGTGGGTCGGGTAGCAATGGACATAGATGCGGGAAAGGCAGGCAGAGAAGCAGGCAGACAGTGCACACTCCACGACGGCGCAGGCCAGGCCGCTATTTCGTTTCCTTTGTTCTCGCATTCGCATATACTAATGTCACGGCCGGGATTGTTTGGGGCTGCGGTGGGACGGGCTGCGGTGGGACGGGCTGCGGTGGGACGGGCTGCGGTGGGACGGGATGGATGTATATATCATGAGATGACACGATGACGGGGGTATGGGGAGGGGGGCGGCGGGCAATTGATGGGCGTATCGTATGAATGCATAGATGGACACTGTGGACTGTGAACTGTGGACTGTGAACCCTGCATTGGCGAGCGCCGACCGCTGGCCGGCTGCTCGCTCTCCACCTGGCCGTGCTCGTCCCCACCTCCGGTGATTTCGAAAATCCACATGCTGCACATGGAGCACCCCATCTCCTGCTCCGTGGCCTACGGCTGTTCGTATATCCACCGGATACAGAGCACAAAAGCTACGTATGAAATGAACCCCGTCGGTGGGCGTTCCAAGGACACGCTGTTTCACCCAGCCGACTGCGGGAGCTTGTATGCTCGCGAAGTGGCAGGTCCGATCCAGGCCGGCCCGCGTGCGGCGTGCCACTTTGCCGGTACTGTACGCCGCCTGGAGGGGTGCGTCCACGCCTTCACGCATCCACGCGTTCAGTCTCCATGTCCACCGTGTAATCCTCCCTCTTCAACCTGGTCGTATTGTACTCGTTCCCATACCCAGCCTAGTGTTTTCGAAACTCCATGATATACATACGGTCGCGCACATGTGCCCTTTGTCAAAACTACCGTCAGTGGGGGGTTCAGAGATGCCGCTTTTGCTCACCCCAAAAGCTTGTGTGCTCCAGCGTTCACACCGCGAAGTGACAGGTCACCTCCACAGCGCCAACTCCCGCCCGGCGCCGGCCCGGCGCCGGCGCCCACGGCGCTGGTACGCTGCCCGCTGTGATGGAAGTACCGAAACAGCGGGACACTGGGACTGGGACAGTGGGACGCTGGGACGGGGATGTCCCACGCGCGCTGTCCCACGCGCGCTGGTTTCAGGACGCGGGTACGGCATACCAAGAAACTGACAATCCTGTGGCGATTAGCTCGGGATGGGAGGTTGGACAGGTATTGTATGTAGAGAGTGGCTCTTGAGGATTGTTTTTTTGGGGTGGAACGGTGTTGACATGCCGAACTCCCCAGGCCCTGGATGCAAAAACATGTTGGACGACTCTACGAGACGCACGACTTCTGATTACCACCTCGGCTCATGAATCGCGACATCGATTGTCCATCGCCCGCTCAATTTCCACATCTGTGAATATTCTTCACGCTCTCGTGGCGGTTTTTGGGAGGTGTCGTCCATCCCGGAAACCAGGTCACGCCCACCGCGTTCGCACACTCGACAGGGGTCCAGCCACCCACCTGCCACCTGCACACACCGGTCCACAAAATCTCCGCGTGTGTTGTGTTACATAAGACTCCGTTCATTGAGACATCGTGACCGTTCAGCCTCGGCTGTGTCAATGCAGCGAGCGTGCGGTGGTGCGCTAGCATCGATCGCCAGTCCCAGGCCCAATCCTCAGGCCGGCAGAAAAGCTTTTCACGCACGCCATATTCGTTTTTTACGCCGTGCCCCCCCTCCTCTTCGTGCTTCCTGCGACCTGGCCACCGCCCGCCCGTTCCAGCAGAGTGAGTAGAGTGCATACGAGGTCGGGGGCTTGAGGGGCGCACCCGACGCGGCGACCCCGGCGACCCCGGCGCTATGGATCCCCCAATCTCGCTACAGCCACGCCCCACCGCGTGCGCTCTAGCAGCTGCAGGTGCGCCACGCAGCCGGTGGGGTTGATTTCAAAGCACGGCTGTCCTGCGGGCGCCTGCGCGGTGCCATCGGAATTCCGCGTCGCGAGTGACTGTGCACAACAGCCGTCCGTTGGGCAGCGGACATTTTGCTGTAAATGTGCTGCACGGTGCCGATGTTGATGGTGGTGGTGGTGGTGATGGCTGGCGATACGGTGATGGAACGGCCGGCGGGTCGTATCCACCCCCTCGGAGCCCCCGAAACTCCGGCGTCTCCGCCAGCCGTACCTACATACTGCGAGTGAAGTCGAGGGCGAAGAAGTGTCCTGTGCGCGACCCGCTGTCCCGTGGGCCAGGTGGTGGGTGTTCCGTGTGCGACATGTGCCCGCCGTGATTGGCGGGAGGTCCTACGGCGATGGTAGTGCGGTGTAGTGCCGTGTGGTATGTGCTCATGGAGCGTGCGCTGCGTGAAAAAGTCGGCGGGGCGGACACCGGGGGAGGGGATAACGAGCACTGGCTCGGGCTTGTCGATGCGCCGATTGTATCGACAAAGCACTCGCACGTCGTCCAACTCGTCCAAAAACACGAATACACATTTTCAAAACCGTCCCAATGTCACGCCCACTGCTGACACAATCCTTCATAACAACCTTTCCATTCCAGCCCAGTCCATCCCATTCCAATTCCATTCCACGTCCCGTCCTGCACAGTGCGCGCATGCAAAACCCATCCACCCACCGCCCACCACATCGCGACCGGCATCCACGCACCACGTCCCAAAAAACCTTAATTACCAGCCGGTGCTGTGGGCCTGGCACGCGCATATGCGGGTGCCATCGCTAGCGCGGCATCTGCCGGGGTGGTGATGCAGTGTGGGGGTCTGTGCGCGCACTCGTACAAGGGCACGAGGGTTGGGGTCGCGTCATGGGGGTGCACTCGCTGCGGGAGGCAGAGGATGGATGAGGTGTGGTTGGTGACGTCGGCCTCGTATTACATGTACGTGCACGTCGGCCTCGTATTACATGTACGTGCATACATACATACACTCTGATCTTCACTACAGCCACCGGGTACCGGCTTCTCAGCTTCGACCTGCGACGTACACCGGGTCCTGCCATCGGTGCGAGCGAGACTAAGCCACACCTGTCGGCCCCCATGCATGTATAATACGCGTGCAGCCCCGTTCACTTGCCAGCCGTCCAGCAGTCCAGGCTGTTGAGCTGCGTCCCAACAGCCTGTCTCATCCAGAGCCGTACCGTTACTTCCATTTTGGCGGTATTGATCCCGAGCTGCAGCCCGTCTGGGGTTGACCTGGGTGCCAATGAATTTCACCGGGACCTCTCTGGCGCCCTGGAATGAGCGCAAGGCAAGCCACAGGTAAGTCCTCGGCCGTCGGCGGCGAGACAGTCCATGCGGCGTACAAAAGCTGGGGAATGTGCTAAGAGGGGTGGAGTTCGTATTGAAATGTACTCTACTCCACTCTACCGTGCTAGCATGCAAATCTGCGTGCACCTACAATGATATGTAGACTCCGGCATTTCCTCTCCACCGGGTACCGGCTTCTCAGCTATGCAGGACTAGACAAAGCCACACCTGTCAGCCCCCATGCATGCATGCATGCAAGCCCGTCCAGCTGCTCGGCCGTCCCAACAGCCTGTCACATCCCGAGCCTTGCCGTTGTCCATTTTGGCGGTATCGATCCCGAACGCCAATGAGAATATGACCCTCTGGCGATGACCCAGGGGACGTTGCATCCCATACCACCAGAGTTCCCCAGCTTTACAACGCCGCATGGGTACGTAAGACGGAGATTTTCTCGCCGCCGCCGCGAGGACTCGCCTTGCGCTCACGGCACAGCACCAGCGGGTCACCGTGGGAAGGACACAGCTCGCGTTGCAATGTACTCTACTACAGGGCTATATAGGATAGAGACTTACGTACTCCTAGAATAGCCCATAGACTCCAGCGCGCGGGTTCCCGGCTGCTCTGCTGCAACCTGCATCCTACCATCGGCGCGAGCTAGCCAAAGCTTCACCTGCCAGCTTCCCTGCATTGGCACCGTTCTTTCAGCGCGTTGGAACCTTGCCATTGCTTTTTGGCGGCATGCCCCGGCCGTCGTTGACCGGGCGGCGCTGGAGTCTTCGGCGGCTGGCGGCGGCGAGACACGTCGTACGTACGTAAGCATGGCGGCCTTTCTGGTGGTGGGAGGGATGGGGCTTGTGTTACTCAATAGCTTTTCCACAAGAAGCGGTGAACGTAGTCCGGTGTTGGGCCGATCTGGCATGCGTTGTTCCGGAGGCGCGCCGTTTCCGTTGGGCGACCGACATGCAGGCACTCGATGGAAAGAACGGCTGGCTGCAGGCTGTCCTGTCGTGCTTAGGTTAGGTCCTGGGTGGCAGGGTGAAGGTACGGTTGGGGCAGTACTCCTAGGGCGCAGGGTTGGATCTGGGACGGTGATGCTGCCGAAGCAGTGCGGAGTGGGAATGTCTCCGCTCCACCCCACCCCGCTCTCGCCGCAGATGCATTCAGTATTGCGGGTAATGATATAAAAAGGGATCGACCGGCATTGAGCTTCTTAACATCCATGTTCATATCTACATTCCATCAATGTACTGTTTCAATACCGACGAGGTGTGTTCGATGCCTTGAGCTCAATTCTCCCAAATCGAATCTACCTTGCAATTGAGTCCGCGAACGGGGTGTCTTGTCATTTATTGGGGTGTTTGTGGGTAATAATCTTGTTCGTCAATTGCTATTTCTGGTCGAACACATTCGTAGCGTTCTGCTAGCATGCTGATCGGCATGAAGCATGCGACCTCATTCTTGGACACATCTTCTGGGACAGCCGTACTCACGGGCGTGGGGTATGGGATGTGCGGTGAGTAATTGCCTATCACGGCTTACAGCCTGCGCACCTGTATACTGGGGTCTGGTGTTTTCTCGCACATGGTCGTTGTTGATGATCCGGTGAAGGAAGCTTTAAAATGTCATCTAGTATACGGAGCAAATGATTCCAAAGTACTCTTTACATGTGGTGGACAGGTCGGAACAGCGCCCGCTGCAGCTGAGCCGGAATCTTGTTAATACACACTCTAAATTCTCTGACCCAGTCCATTTGCGATGCCTCGTTCAAGGAAGGCAACGAGTGACGAGAACCAAGACCGGGATTGCCATGGCGCGTGCTGAAATATACCGAGAAGACCGTTCACATAGAAACCAATGAAAGAAATAAGAAATTTCTTCTAGCTGCGGAGAGAACCTGAAGATTCTAGAAGCCAAACCTTGATTGCGACATCGTCGATCACTCACTACTTAGCACTAGCAAGGAATGGTGGGTACAACCGAGGAGCGGCGGACAAGGTTATCGGACATCGACGCTGGTAGCATCACGCTTCCGCAAGCTACACAAACGACTCAGCTGTGACTGTCGAAGCTCTAAGTACTGGGTATGGAGGTGGCTGGCCGGGTGGGGTTCGGGTGGTCGACGGCTTTGGCATGGCTTAGGAGGGGTAGTTGGCAGGTTTCGCGGGTTTACAGCCGGCGGCGGATGAAACGGTGACGGCAGGCCACCGAGGTGTATGGTGCAGGCGGCCTTAAAAGGGGTGTGATACGGGGTCGCTCTCTGCTCAAAAACGAGATTACTCAACCTTGAAAATTGCTCTATATTGTGATAGAGATAGCCAAGATCTACAAGTTAATAGAGAGCTCTTTAAAGATTCTTTTAAACTGTAAGAGTAGAGAGGAATGGGGTAGATGGGGTTTTGGTGTGGAGGACTCGGGCTTTTGGGTTGAGTGATATCCGTGATCCGAAAACTTCGTTTGCCACCAGTGGCGAGTTGCGACCCGGACCCATTTAAGCGATTGACTCTTCAATTATTATGTTGGGTCTGAAGTTGCTATCTTGCCTTTAGCTCCATGCCTATTCCTACTAGACAACCCCATCATCTTCTCACTGTCCGTACAGTGAAAAAAAATCGAAGGCTATAGACAACATGTATATAGAAGTCATCCAAAAGGGAAAAGATCCAAATATCGAGCGTTTACCGTATCATTGTCCATCACTCGCCCTTGCTTGGCGCACCCCTTTTAAGGCCGCCTGCACCATACATGTTCCGGCAGATACTCAAGTGCGCAGCTCGCTTCATCAACTAGCTGTAGGCCTGGTTATCAAAAACACAGCTTGACGCTTCGGTCCACTCTGACTCGTGAGGAGTAGGTAAATTGTTACGACGTAAATGTCTCCCATGTCCTGTGACTTAAAACCAGACCTAGGCCCATGCCGAGGAAGGCTTTCCACCCGTGTCTTGAAGTGTTTTTGTTGAAGGTGCAATCCTGCATCATCGATGGTTCGGGTTTGGCTATTTGCGTTCGGGTCTCCTGGAGGCTATTTATTTCTAGTTTGCTGCTCTTTACTGCTTATCATGTACGAGTACACACATCTATGCCACTGAGCACATATTATACGTTCAACATTTTTCTGCCCACCCGGTCGGCGTGCTTCTTTTCAATCATGTTCTCGGTTCCAGGACAATTGGTTGTCTGATTTCTGTAAGTATAAAGGGCACTCACTCGTCTGTTGATTTCGCAAACATTGTCTGCGCTGGGGGAAGCCTTCAAGATCTTTGGTCAACTTTGTTCTCACAAGTAGTCTTGTTACTAGATACCTCTTGACAAACTAACTAACCATTCGGCCGAATCAACTGACTGATGAAGTTGACTAGGCGCATTGCTTGAGCAAGCCGTCGGAACATACACATATTTTCTACCCGAGCTGTCAAGTAGCCGACTTCATGTCATGATGTAGCCGGCGCAGTGGTCAAGCCAGTCACGTTTCCACTCTCTTGACTGGCCAGTCAAGAATAAAATTGACCGACGGAAACGTCAAGTTGCCTGGGCCTACAATTTACATCACCCAGCCGGTCCACTCGTGCCAAAGACAGTGGGCATCACACCGCCCACCCAGATCAATGTCCACCAAAATATCTTGAATTCCCGCAAGATCTCTCGTGTCTAGACGTGTGTGATTCAAAAAAAAGGATTGACGGCTCGCTCCCCAGAACTCAAATCCCACTACCGCTCTTGAGATATTTCAAAACTTCCTGCGGTCATGAGAGCTGTGCATGTTCCGCACACAGCCGGTATAGGTCGGAGGCTTGACCCTTGTGTGGGCATAGAACGACATGAATGTATTGAAGCTCCTTTAGTGATACTGCATGCGCTTGGGAAAGATGCTCAGGTAACAGAGGGCGAAACCGCAGGGTTAATCGCGATCCACGAACCATGCATGGGGCGAAGGGGCTGGAAAGCTTTAAAGACGGCGGTGTTGTGCAGTAATGGTGGAAGCTCCGGCTTACCGGCTCGGTGGACAAGATTTGGCATACTGGAAATCACAGTCGACCGAGTGGGCTCACCTAGTGACAGCTCGGCCAGAACGCATCTTTAACGCCTGCCGAACTTGCGAAGCCGCTGCAAGAAATGGTGGAAAGCTACGTGTATTGTTCAATTGTAGGGGAGCGTCTACCGTGTTTCTGAGAGCGGCGTTAAACTGGAACTTCGAAGAGTATCCTACATGAATTTTTCGTTTTCAAAGGCGCGTGGTTCGTTCAAAATTGACTCTAGGCCTGGCGTGATGGAGAAGTGCGGGTTTGATACCTGCCATCCCAGTCTCGTATTTTCGGTGTTAGGACATATAGAATGGAGTCCGACTCACGAGCAAGCCGATTACTTCTTTTGAGGACACGCCCTTATCTACCTTGACCTCGGTGAAACTTTGCCAGTGCACACCCACAATCTAGTGGATCTCAATCTTGCGTTCCTAGCGACTAGTGAACCGGATGAAATGCTGGATATCTGGTGGAATACAAGAGGTTGTGATTGCACTGGAGGCCCGGTTAAAGATCGAAGAGTAAGTATTGCGTCAATCGCGAGAATGAGACTCGATGGGTAGTGGCAAGCATGGATTCTGACTACAGCTGTGCAAACGCGAGTTGTAGATCGAGGTCGGCGTGCACGCCGAAATCACTTGGGCAAGTTCGTGGAGGCCAATGGCGGGCTTGTCAAGTTTCCAGCTGCAATCGTGATCGCGGTTCCAGCCAAGTTCTCGTGACAAGTTCGTTCAAAACCACCGCTGCGCTGGGAAAGATACACCGTAGAAATGGGGTTGATATGGCGACCCTGACGGTCATGCCTTAAAGCTAGCTTACCAGTGTTGTGCGGTAGAAATTGGATCTACCTGGCAACATGATGACAGTGCGAGTGCGAATGCTCAGCTGTGCTGTTGGAGATGAACGATAAAGGCTGTTGAGGAGATGGTGGAAATTACGTGATGAGAGCACGCAGAAGTATCGGTGTTCCAGGGCAGCTTTACAAATGATGCAAGTGTCGGCTCGTAAACACGATTGAATGACTACCAGTGGGGCAGAGGTGCGATCTTGGATGTCGAGTGAGCGTGGATGTCGGACTTCCGGGAAGTGTGAAGCTTGCGTGCCACGACGACCGTGGTTGGGGCATGGAGAAATGTGTTTTGAATTGCGGTGTGGGATTTAGCTTGGTAAGAATTAAGACGGAGATGGAGCTGAACGGAAAATTAGACGTGCACGGAAAAAATGTCACTTCGAGATGGGAACACATGTAGGATACATTAAGCACGCAAGATATCACTAAGGTAGTAATTGAAGCGTTACCAATAGTCCTCCGTTGCAGTTTTTCAGTCACTCTCGTGCCTACTTCTTCGGGTTGGTAACATTCTTTTTACCCTTCTTGGCCCTTCTCTTGAACGCTGACACTGCGCCGTGAGAGACTTTATCCGAAGTCTGAGCTCCAATGGGTCCAGACATTCCTCGACCGCCAACGGTGCCTGTGGAAAAGGATACCTTGTATGCTGGCTGGTGGTTTTCTATTCGGGTTAGTTAGAGCTAGCCTGAGTTGGGATTGGGTAAGTACGTTTCTTGGTTGCCACAACCATGGCAGGCTTCAAAACCTTTGCAGGGAGGTTTTTGGAAGGCAAATTTACGTGTTCGGACATTGCGGTTCAAGAAGTTATTGCTGGGTTTGTAGAACTGATTGCGAATAAGGATGTGGTATGGAGAATATCATGTGGTGATATATTCAGTTATATCATAGCCATGAGGGCTCGGCTTGAATCTGGCCGAGTCGTGCCCCAGCCTACAGCCCACAGCCAAACTTCACTATAGCTGATGGAAAACGTTTTATTCGCAATGACCCATACTTAAGTCACAGAGCTAGCTAGTTCTATGCAGCTTGCATTCTATTGCGATCTCGCCCGGCCAAACTCTAAATTTGGACACAAGGCTGAGGAGCCAAAACTCTTCGATTCGGGACCAGGCCATACTTCACCTTCAGATCGTCGCGTAATCACTCCGAAACACAACGAAGCCTGTTAAGATACAAAGATCTTTTTCAATCTCAGCCCCGAGGAACACGGCGAGACAGTCTAATATCTAGAAGATGCGCTGGCTGGTATATGCCAAACTGTGGTTCGAATTCTCGATTTTGGCGCTATGGGATTGATTTCCAAGAATGAGAGAGAATTTCATTCTATGAGACCGGCCGCTTAGCAGGCCAGCCAGTTCTAGGATGTTCTTAAAAATGTGTACTACTGTTTGACAACATAGGTGATCCTGAGTGTAATGTCATCAACAATAAACTAAACACCACAATTCGAAGAAATGTTTCCATGCAGAGCCAGAAAGTGAAAAATACAGTACTTATAGCGTCGGACTTGATCAATCGGACGTTATGAAGCGTTTCATACACGAGGATTAAACTCTTGTCTGACTTGATTCATTGAGAGTCGACATGTTGAGAACCGCCGTGATGTATGCCTAATTAAAACCCCCTATCGATGTGCCAGTTGTAGCTTCGGATATATTATAGATCTCGTACCACTGGACCGTCATTCTCAGACAAAGCCGCCCACGTTGGTGGCGGGGAATAGCCATACTATGCCGTATACATAATCGCTCACTCGTTTCTCGAGTTTGTCAGACACACCACTCCAAACCAAACCGAACGCACATTAGACATGCCGAGCAAAAGAACTTCTATTTCCTGCCGCCTATTATGATGATCATGAAACATTCATGATCATCGTATTGTGTGTCACGTGCACCCCAGCGTAAGTTATCAAGCCGTGCCTGATTCCTGAACGAGTGATCCTTTGTGGATACTCAAACTACAACTCTGCACCACGCGGTGTGAGCCAAGCAAAAGCCCAGGAGACCGCAAATTGGCCGAAGATTCTGAGTAGCTCAAGCTCTCACTCTTGAGTCTTTGGAATATGACCAACAAAGACTGCTCCGCTGACGACACAGTTTCCGGTCTATCAGTCTCTAGATCACTGCGATTAGCAATGCCGACCCACGCCGTACTGCAACGTATGGTAATATTAGCTTGAACTGTAGCATATCGTATCGATATGAACCCGTGACTGTGATATCCCGTCTAATAAGCGAAATACGGTGATTACAACTATGCAGTTCGCGCAACACCTCAGTAAACACTGTGTTGGACACAAATGGGTCTAGGTAAAGCACGGTAGTATATTGAACAATAGAGATGCCTAGTGGCATAGATGTGATTGTGTTATAGAAAAGGGAGCAAGCTCCGATTCGGAAGCATGTTTGAGCTCAGGCTGACTGACTAATGGTGCACGGTCACGTGCGCCAACACACTGCAAAGTCACGAGGAGGTACTGAACCCTATTTCTGACAATACCCATTCGTCTCGAACAGTTGACTCAGCGTCACAAACGCACCAATACGTATCGCTGGTCGTTGTTGGTTCGTCGGCTGGACCTTGGGAGTCTGGAGAAATTGGAAGAACGACAAATCAAACCGGATGGGCATGGGACTATATTTTGAACGGAGAATCCGGTGGGGTTGTCATTACACAAAAGGAATACGCTAGTTACAAAGAAGTCTGTTCCAGCCCAAAGATATCGTATGTCCAACTCCTTCACGCCCGCCGTTTTACATGGGAAGAATTTGTAGAGTCTTGCAGTAGACCGTCATCTATTTCCTTCCCACATTTCCGATTCCTTGGTAGACTTGTAGATATTCTCTAGAGGCTCGATCACCTTTTCGTAAAACTTTGTTTTGAATTCCTTGTCATTGAGACTGGGCGACCCAGTATTCTGGCCCCACAAGCAGTGATAAACAGCTGCTCCATACTCCGGTCCGACTTTGCAAGAAATCTCCGTCATTTGTTTCCCGGACACTTCCCCATCCGGACTCAGGTCTTCCAGATTACTCTCGAGAGCCAATTCGGCGAGCACAACTCCGAGAAAATAGATGGTTGTGTTGTAGTTTGCGAGTTGGAAGGTTGTAGCCCGCTTTGGCGTCTTGATCATGGCTTGAGGTACCCGCCGAAGCAAGGGTTTTGTCAAAACCGGCTCTTCGACGTTTTGATATTGACCTCCGGCAACCCGGCACTTTTTGCGTCGAGTTAGGAAAAATATATCATGCTTTCCCCAGACCTCGTCTAGCCACTCTGTTTGATACAGCTGTATGACTGACGACGCCAGTTGAACTCCCAAAGCAAGGCGATCGCATTTCGAAACATAGTTGGGAGTCAAGATGTCTTTGAGAGGGATCGTTTGCGGAAGATATGTCTCCGGTTGGGCAATCTCAATCATCCAGATCTTGTAGGAACCATCATCGGGATCGAGAAGAACTCCGGCACTGCTACCGCGCCCACCGGGGGTGCTTTGGTGGATGAGAGCGCAAAAATTGTCTATCCGTTTGATAGTGGCGGGCATTGTTGCGACTCGGGTGGGTTGCGGCATATTAAAAGCTACCTTCGGTTTATCTGGCGCTTTAGGTGCGTTAGGTACCTGTGTAGAAGGTGTCTGTATAGGTTTCCTCTCGGGTTCCTTAGATTTGCTTCTGCTAAGTCTATGTAGCTAGGACAACTGATTAGAGCTAAACATTGTATTATGATTCGTGTTAGGTGAAACTTGCGTACCGAGCTGGACTTCTAAGTCTTTTCATAAACCCGCGTCCTTTTCTGGCAAGTTCTTGGGTGTAGCTATAACCTGTTTGGGATTGGACAGGCGGTGGTGGGGTTTGCACTCGAACAGGCGGTGGTGGTGGTAGTACAGGTAATGGCGGTGATTTGATAGTTATTGAACTAATAGGGGAAACTGGAGAATCAGGAAGCGTCATGCGCGTCGGCTCAAATTCCATCGCCACCCACGATATCGGAGGTGCCGACTCTCGATAGAAAAGCACCGTGAATTTAGGATCTGGAGTGCCGTTGGGCCCCTTCGCTAACGAGATGTTGCTGCGCACTTCAAGCTGTAGACTTGCGTAATGAGGATTGCCGCATTTGCAGTTTGGCTCGGATAGTCTCTTGAAGAATATTCGGTGGAGATTCATGGCATGGTTTCGGACTGCTGCAAATTGCTTGACCGGGAAAGTCTTTGATGTGACTGCAGACGTAGTTGCTAGCTGGCGGGATCTAGCCAAGCTTTCAAGCTTCCGGTTGTGTCTATCGAGCTGCGCAATCGCGTCTTTGAGTTCGTCCATCGAGAGAATGGTTTTGATTTCACCCCAGCGGTTCAACGAAATCGGCCCCTGTGCACCCCCGAATTAACAATGGTCGATAGAGCGACATGCGCGGATAGATAAACTAACATGCGTACCGGTCTCACGGGTTCTCTCAATTTGTAGTTTCCTGAGTAGAAATTCCAAGTCTTCGTTCATCAAATGTAGAGTTTCGATAAAGGCGTTCACAAGATAAGGCTTTGCTAATCTGTCCAGCAGTTTCGCCTGAATGTCAGGGTCATCCCACCCTTCTCCCGACCGAAGTTTTTTCAACTCGGATTCATCGACGGAGTTTGCAAATAGATCTTCGATGGTGTTTTGGAGATTTGCGCTTTCTAGTCGAGCGTCGGTGCACAAGCGACGAAGAGCACGTTCTGGGCGCCATAGTGTTCGAACCAAACCGGCTTCCGCGACGTAGAATTTTAGACCTTCGAGTAGTATCGGGAAGGCACCGAGGACAACACCGGCGATTTCGAATCCTGACATTGCCTACGGATGACTTGGGGTTTTTGAAGAGGCGCGGTAAATTTGATCGCTTGCTCACGATGCGGGGCGAGCCTTCTCATATCTATTGCCACGAAGATATACCCTGCAGATTTATCGGTCTGCACAGCCAATGAACCACCGAGAAAACCTGTAGCTATTATCACAACTAAGGCGCCAAAATTGGATACCGGCTAACTGGAATTAGAAATTTGGGTAAATCGGTAGCGCTACCTTGTATCATCTCTAACCGCTTAAAACAAGCTCGGCTCTTCACATCGGCGCCCCCATCAAGAATAACGAAGCGGTTGTCCAGTTGAGCGGTAGTTCCAAGTGACTTTATTTGCTAGCCGCTACCCAATCATAAGTTACCGGGTATTCGTGTCAACCGTCACGCCCACTGCCAAGATGCGGAGATCGCCATGTCAGTATCTGGTCCTACAGTCTGGCCTCAGCTCAATTCAATACCGCGATGTCGGCTGACACCTCAATCAAAGACGTCTATGATCAATGCGAAGAGCTGTTCAGGGGGCTTCGCCACACAACGAAGTCGGTTTCAAAGGCGACATCTGGCAAACCGACAACGATTGCAATTGATGTCGAATCTCTCACACGCGAGAATGTCCGCTTTACAAACTGGGCGCGCAATGTTGGCGCTCATCGGTCAGACAGGGTTTCTCTAGAATATCGGCTTCGTGAGGCCTCAAGGTTGAAGGCGGAATTGATCAATATCATGATGGAATTGAAGGACACACTATCGGAAGGTACACAAATAATAATCTATATTTTAATTGAGGACTCGCTCTTAACTAAATGGACACAGTCTTGGACGTGGTCTCTGGAAATAGAATTCCATATGATGCTGACGAAGATTACACATCTCAGGACGACAGCTCCTCTATCCAGACCACCGAGATTGAGGAACGGTTTATTGACATAAACCATTACATAATTTGTCTGTACAAGTTTTCTATATCGATTCGAAACCCAGCACCGCGTGACAAGCGCGAAAAGTGGAGCGCTATCGACATGTCATTCTACGAATCTTTTGACATTGGACACATTCGCGACAAATTCCCAGAGACCGAAACCTTCCTGTACGAGCGATTGGGAAAAGCCAACTGCCGACGTCGCCAGCTCCTTGCATACAACGAAAAACACAATGCCAAAATCAGCCGGCGGTTTCCAGTTAAGACAGAGAGAGAAGTCGAAGCACAAGTCCTGCGACTTCATGAAGGTGTTGACACGGTCGATGACCGACATAATGCTCGAAATGATGCTCGAAATGATGCGCCTCAGGTCACCGATACACTGCCGTGGGAAACTACCTCGGTAGCTCAAACGCAAACCACGGTTTCTACTGTCCGATGGCAAGCAAACGCCCATCAGAATTACAGCCAAGATGCAGATAATCCTTCATCTGATGCCATTTCCGTGACATCTTATGCATCGTCGATCAATGAAAACAGCGGCAACTTATTGCACGTACCCCAGCCACCTGAACCCGACGCTTTTGACGGAGTACCGTTCATATGCCCTTTTTGCCACGCTCAGACATTGGTCGCCAACGATAGAGCTTGGAAGTATGTCTAACGTGAAAAGTCCGTCCTTATATACGAAAGCTAACTTTTAAAACACAGAAGTCACGTATTTCGCGACATCCGACCTTACGTCTGTACCTTCGAAAATTGCTCGACAGCGAGCCATCTTTTCGAGACCCGACACCAGTGGTTCAACCACGAATTGGACGAACACCGCAGGGAATGGTTTTGTAATTCTGGTATCTGTAAAAAGACGTTTAAGCAGCACAAGGATCTCGAAGACCATCTGAGAAGACGACACGACGCTGTAGGTAATGTTGATATAATTATCGACCGCTGTGAACGTACGGCGATATCACTACAAAAATGCCCTTTGTGCCCTCTTCGGATGTCGGTCGCTAGGATTCAGGGCCATCTTGGGCGCCATCTGCAACAAATCGCCCTGTTTGCTCTTCCAGGTGCCGAGGAAGATTCGGACTCGGGCGAGGAAAATGATACGGACCCAGAAGATCAAGAGGCCGAGGGAAGTGACAACGAGGTAGAAAAGGACGAAAAGGACGAAAAAGAGAAGCCGGCGGCGGTTGAGGACAGTGATAACGAGAGCGACTTCGAGATGGAACCTGGAGATGAGAACCTTACTCTTCCCAAAGCCGCGGAAGCTGGGAAACTGGACCTTGTCAAACACCTCTTGAAGACCGGAGTCGATGTGAATATGGGAGACGGCGGTACTGATGTGACAGCATTGCATTATTGTGCCATAGAAGGGCACACAGAGATAGCAAACCTTTTGTTGAATAATGGTGCAAACGTTAACTGCCACAACGGCGTTGGTAGCACTGCTTTGATGGAGCTGGCAAGAATGTTTGATGAGGATAAAACTGAGATAGCGAAGATGCTCATAAAACATGGGGCGGATGTAAACGCGAAAGACTTTTCCGGATCAAGTGCCCTATCGCTGGCAGCTTATCATGGTTATGCAACATTGATAAGCTTACTTCTGGATCATGGTGCAGACATTGAAACCCGGGAGGAACAGACTGGAAACACACCTTTAACCTATTGCCTAGCGAAACGGAGAACTAAACCCGCCAAATGCGAAGAAATCATGAGGATTCTAATTGATCGCGGCGCCAACGTGAATGCTACAAATGACCACGGGGAAACAGCTCTAATGCTAGCGGCTGAAAAGGGTTCACCACGAATGGTCACCTTACTTCTGGACCGAGGAGCAGACGTAAATGCCAAAGACAGCGAGGGCCAGACGGCATTATCCATAGCAGGCGATGGTGCGGTGGCGGATCTCCTGAAGTCGCGTGGAGCATTGTAGAGTTGAAGAGATTGGTGAGCATCGGCTGTGATTCATTACTTTGCGCGACGCTGATGAAATTGTTAGAATTGTCGCGACGATTATAAACGACTTTACGATACTAAAATTAAGCGTCAGATTTTGAAATGTTACATTGTCTTGTGCCTTGGTCGGTTCCGACCGCCGGACTCCGGAGTTTGTATTTATCTATATAATTATATGTTAATGAGAATTTATCAATGTTTGATAGAAATAAATAAGTATTCAGCCGGCCACAGTTACATGTATTCCTGTATTTTTGTAACCCGTAGTCATCCTTGGTCTTGGTGGCTGGGGCCGATCATTTCACTCTCGGTCGGTTACGTCATCACCCACCACGGGAGACAACCGCGCGTCATGTGCGTTTCGGATTGCTTGCTCAAGTAATCTAAAGACCACAAAGCGCAAATCTAAAAACCATAGTACATCTAATTGCGTCCCGCTTAATTCTTTAAATATCTTTATGTGGTCTTATCATAGCGCACTTCTTATGTCTGTTTAATAATCTCAAGGCATGGCTTATGTAATGTTCTGGTTGGCCGGCAGTTTATAGTACTGTGGCCCACGGAGTGACCAGTGAGCAATCACCCCGTGGAATAACGGGCACCTTGACTATGCGCCGGCCAGCCATTTATTTCACACTCCGTCGGCCAACTGTTTGTATTTATCAATTATATGGACGATGCTGATCTTGAGAGAATTGGTCTGTATACTGTCTATCTATGCTCTGTAAACACTCAAAACCAGGAGGTTCAAGTATTGGAGTTGTAGAATGATAGGAAATTACTCTGGCGTGCCGTAGAGAGTGGCTGCTCGATGCTTTGGTTCCCGACAGTACGAAGGATGATGTCCAGGAATTTTTGACGATGATGATAATGATTGATAACACATTGTCCATATTTGGCCATACAGCGACGACGAGTCCAGTATTATTGCTTTATGACGATTTCAAGTAGTGCACGAGATAGGTACCTCAGTCTGCGAGCGATTGATTCCCATCTGTCACGCACGATGCAAGACTGAATGTTCCACATGAAGCCTCGGAATGCGAAGCGCCACTCCAAATTTGAAATGCCGATCATGAAACTACAGCGTACATGGTCATTATGTTTGTTCCAGGAATAATCCATTCGGACAACTAAGTAACCCGTAGACTGGCCGGGTAGCTCGTGGAGTGAATAGGCGACCAGCGAAGAGGTCTGCTTCTGCTGGCCAACTGAGTGGCTGGCGAATGGAGTAGGTGGCCGGCGGAGAGGCGGAGTATGCCTCCGCTGGTAAACTATGTGACCCGCGTGGGTTACCCAACTACGGGGACTACCCAGTTGCCCCACGGGATACCCGTCTCCTTTGAACAACCGGTTGGCCCGCGGAAATTGGGGGTCCACTGCACAGTCTGCGGTCGATCATGATCAGCCAGCCAACAAGAACTTGCAATATTCCACATGTTGAGCTGTGCTCCGTAAGGGTAAGGCTTACTTTACATTTCGATTCAAAGTTGATTCATTTGACCGGAATTTATTATAGTATCACGCTGTCTTAACAGTAATTAACCCAGGATAGCACGCATGAAATCGTGTTACCCCGATGAATCAATTTATAAGTCAGCATTCTGCGTGCTTAGGTCCGATGCACGCAAAATTCCGTGATTCAAACGATGCCACTCCGAAGCGCACGTCCTGACACTGTCCCATCCAACCACCAAGACGAAGTGGGCGCGCCGGCGGGTATCTTGGCGGACCAAATCGACTTTGTACTAAGTATAGGTTTACTACAAGCGAGTGCATGAGCTTTGGGTAGGGGAATGGAAATTCTGTTTAGCCCGGCGCCAGGTCTACACAACTATTGAACGTTCGGAGCGAAGATGTGGACGAGGATATACGTTCTAACTAGTTGGCCGGCGGGTCATACTTGCCCGCAGATGGGTAGTTCATCGGGCAACTGGGTGGTTGGCGGAGTTGATTAGCCCAACCGGGTTATCTAGTTGTTCGGCAGAGGCACATCCCGTCTCTCCACCGACCACCCAGTCCGTTCGCTAGCCACCCGGTTGGCCGGCAGAGGCACACCTCTCCGCTGGTCAACTAGGCAGTCCGCCAGCCACGCGCTTACTCGGCCTGCTATCTAGTTGATCAACAGGAGAAACTGGATCTCACGTGGCACGCATAGCCCACAGCAGGCGTCGTGGACAACCACTTGCATGATTTCGGCAGTCTTTACGTTACAGTGTAGAAAGTGCTGTACAATAGAGCGAATACTGTCGGAGAATCCCTTGTGAACCCACGGTCCAGAAGTGAAGCCGCGATGGGAAGAACTAAAAGTCTGGAAGTGAATATTCTGGAGGAGATCGAAGAGCCCGAAAGCGGAGATTGTGAGGATGTTGGAAATCATCCTCATTCGTGCGCTCGTAGTAGGCAACTGCGCTCGACCGCCTGCAGGCTGCTAGCTGCTCGTGAAAATCGGCAATGTCATTTAGTAGCGGAATGCAGTGGACCTGCGCTGTTCATAGTGCGATGAAGCTGACGTATTAGCGATAGAGCATGCATGTAGTGTCCAGTTGGCCGACGGGGGTGTGAAATAACCCGTTGACTAGCAAAAGGTGGAGTGGCCAGTTGATCCATGGAGTAAATGGGTAGTCAGCGGGCAACTGTCAACTGCCGGCCAACTAGAACATCTACTGCTACCGTTGCTTTTTGCTTATGTTGCTGTTGTAGCAACTCGTACTCTTGTGCATTGAACATAATCCACTTCCAATGATGGCTTCTTACTACTCGTTCTGTCATCATTACATCCATTTATAACTGTGTTTCCGGATTGCTCCAAAAAGCAGGAGAAGGAGACCGTGCTATCTGAGCTCGCAACCACTGAGAAGATAGCTTTTTAAGACGTGGGCCAGGTGAAATCAAAACTTACAGGCGTCCGGGTGTTGAGGAGGAAGAAACTTCTTGTTCCATCGGCAGTGACGATATAAGACTCCTCAATAATAGGCCTATATCTTAGTTCGATGGATTTCAAGGCTTCCGCTTGCTAGTATACTCAAGTCATCAATAACATCAAGTTTTGCAATACCAGATACCTTCGAGTGATCGCACAGCCTTTTGTACGGCGGAGATGAGCCACTATCTGTGACCATGTACCCCCAACGTGCCTGACCTTCTCTACTAGGTATACCGGTGACGAGATCTAATAAGTGAAAAAACTGCATACAGTACACTGATGGGGCCTCGCCAGCGATGCGACAAACGTTGGGACAGTCAATGAACTATCTTCAACGATCGCATACGGACACGATCCTCCCACGATCCTCCAACGACCGTCTTACTGCTCTGATAATCTCCTCATCTCTAGGCTTAAGCGGCTAGCACCACCGTCCTCTAGGTGCATTCCGCCACGCCGGCGACCAGCTCTTGTGAATTATGAAAACCATCCGGTCGAGGCCCAACCCCGCAACGATCCACGCGTCCCCGGCTTGCGCAAGCGAAAAAATCATGGCAGAAACGTGCAAGTGATCAGGTCGCTGCATTATGATTACATGTAAGCGCCGGTGATCACGAAGGGCCGCGTTCAGGAGTACATTATTCAATCGTTCCTTTGTCCGGGCAAGACGTATTTTTGTGAGGATCTAAGCCATGGCGCTTTAGACTGAATTCCTGGCCGTCGGGAGTGCATTGGCGAGTGAGAAGTAAAACGAATTCAGCTTGACGGTTGAATAAGCTACACGAGGTTGAAAGAACAGCACGCCGCCCGGCGGGAAATCTCAGAATAGCAAGCCCGCGCCCTCAAACACCATTGCATCCAATATTTTCAAATAGCCATCTTAGTCCAACATCAAGTCCTCTTCATCAACCTCACACCACGCCGATTCTCTCCGTATCTGTCAAGAACTCGCTCCAACGCCAACAGCTCGCCGTCACCCCCAACAGCCCCCGAGCTCCCGCACAAAGCCTAAATCCACGTGCGAGCACAACACTGCCACAGAACCTGCCCTAGCCTCACACTCCTACATCGCGCATACTCCAAGTCGGCATACATAGTCCGCTGCCCACACCGCCGCTATTCACATACCGGGTCTGTCCGGCTCGAGCACGGCGCGCAGCGCGCCTGGTACCGCCCTGTATTAGACACGGTCGAGTGTCCCAATGTAGCGCCGCCGAGGTTAAAATCTGCCTGCGCGACGCCTGGCATGCGAGATGAGCGTGGTGCAGCTACGCAGCGTGAAGAGTGCGGCATTTACGGCTGGCCAGGTGGTTATTACGGAAAAGTCCCGGTCGGGTAACAGGTTGCGACCGCTGATGCCAGCGCGGCCTGGGGCGGCGCCGTGGAGCGCAAACCCCGGCTACAGGCAGCGGAAGAAAGATGTTCGCGCCTGGCCGTTGACGCGGTGGCCAGGTGGTGGCGATAGCGCAGAAGCGGAGCTGAAGATGCGGCGCATGCGTGGGGCCTTGCGCGATGCAGAGGTTACGACCGGTGGCCCGCAGGGGAAGACGAGGCAATACAGGCTGCGGTGCAGCGTCGGTAGACGGAAATGAATCATGAGGAGCGATTGGGGAATGGGCGGAAACCTGTACGAACCGACCCAGAATTGCATCCCACTAATGTGAATGGAACATTAATCGACACGTGTCGGCTATCCTGAACACTCGACGTTTCCACCTAGCTTGGAAACTTCCAACTCCCGAGCAGAGGCAATGAAGACAAGGGCGCGCTGGTATCAACATGTTACAGCCTTCACGGGTCATCGAAACGTACGCGGTCGCGCTCGTCCTACCGGAAAAACGTTAAACGGACTGATGTATCGGCAATGTAGCAACGTTTATCATGCGCTTTCACAAATGGAGGTGTAGTACGCGTCGTCGGGAGGTTCTTATACCAGTATGCGTACATGTCAAGAAAAGATGGGCCGTAAAAAAATCTCCTTAGATAAACTATTATACGATTGAATCGCGACACAATTATTCATGCTTTTGTACTGCTGGTGCCCAGGCGGGAACCTGCACTTCGTCTCACAACGCATCACTCGGGACACGATATGCACTATTCGACATCGTACGAGTATGTACAAGCAAGCTGGCATCGATCTTTTTTTCCAGGTTAATTCTCATGAGATCCGGCGAGCACTCGCTACTGCGGTCCGTATCTTCACTGCACCTGGCTGTTTATTGCTAATCAACTGAATCGCCGCTAGGTGTAACTGCGTAGTGCCCCGAGTGCCCGCAATAGCTAATACTATGTGCGGCCACACTTTGATCAAGCCGATCTGGAGCCACCATATCGCCCTCACCACTGTATCAGGTGTCCCTCGCTGGCACACGCTCGCAACTGTACTTTCATCCTTTGTATCTTCCGCCAGGGCGTCCTGTCGCGGCAAACCCAAACCCGCTTCTCGACAGGAATGTCTGAACCGCCACGCCCCCCCTCGCCGACGGCTGAAACGCAACATCTCGATGCGCTAGCACCTTGTGACCACTGCGGTTGTCACCCGGCGTGAGTCTGTACAGCACCATGCCTTGCGCTAACCCCGCTGGCCCCCATCGCAATCCACGCAGCCGCGTCGGTTCTCGTCGGTTCCAGTCGGCAGAGTGTGAGGACGGCGTCGTATTCCAGCGTCACGCGATGCCTGTAGGTGCCTCAATATCTATTGCATTTTATCGAAGAATATGTTCCCGAAAGCGCCGGCCTGCTCTACATGGACAAATCGCCGGAAGACGTCACGACTCGAAGACTGCGAGCTGCTGTACGTCAGTGATCCATCCGTCAAGTCCGCTTCCAAAACAACGCATCCTGCCGACACCGCGTCCACCACGAATCATCTACACTGGCGTGCAGAAGTCCTGTTGTTTTGCGCTCGTTTTGCGCGCCGCGACCGTCTATTGAAGTTTGCAATCCCGCATCATCGACCGTTCGGTCTTTTCGTCACGACTCATGTGTCTCGAATCCATCACGGTTATTACTACTGTTCTCTTCTCATCTTGTATACTTAACTCTCAACGAACACAGTTACACTTTCAACACCTTCTTCGTTATTGAACCTGAGCATCAAAACAAAACAAAACACCGTCCAGACCAATAAACACAGCGAGCAATGCCCCGCAATTACGCGTGCACCCTCTTTTAACATTACAAAAGTTGGCCGTCAACGGGATAGAGTTAGTAGTCAGCGGTGCAGCGTGTTCTGCAGACCGCTGCTGTGATGAATATTCACAGCTCGCGGACGTTCAGAAGAGTGTGGAAGCGACCAATTGTTGTGTTCCGGCCGAAGAGCAAAGTATGTCACTTGGGCAACTGGCTGGCGTAGAAGCAAAGTAGCCGGCCAGTTGGCCTATCGCAATTTTTGGGCTATCAGCCGGCCAGGATGCTTTCTTGCTCTGTCAGATGGTTGGTATGTCAACGAATTGTCTTTTTCCCAGAGTGTTCTTGAGACCCTGGCTAATCAGCCGACGAAAACCATTGCTTCATTGAAGCATTCTGGCAGTTTACCGGATAACGTCATCTACACCTTTTCTGAGATGTAGGAAAAATCAAGTTCAGTTTTCGGTACATGCGCTAGGGTACAAACGTTCCACCCATGTTGTGTAAACCATACAACCATGTAGTGTGGTGTTGGGTTGTTGTAGTGCGGGCTGCCAGTTTCACACACCAGTGTAGTGCAGCGGGTGATATATTGTCAATTTCCTCACAACTGTATTGTGAGTGCCGTGATACCGCACAACGCCATTGTGTACACAGTATTGCGGCACAAAAAGGCGTTGTGCAGCAGTAGGAAAATCATACTTACTTGCCGCACGACAGTTTAGTGCATCCTATGATGCTACACAAGTTCAATGTGAACATAGTACATCAGCAAAAAACCCGCTCGCACGCAGTGCGCTCACGGCCTGAGCGCACCAAGCGCAACCCATCACGCATCAAGCTCGCGCCGTAATTTGGATTCTCGGTCCGCTCAATGCGACCCCCGAGTCGCCTCTCGCACAACGGCATCCAGACTCGTCTCGCATTGGAGCGCAACCCAGCACGCATCGAGCTTGAGCGTTAATTTGAATAGTGCTTCTGTGAGCGCAACCCGTCACAGCCCTCGCTTATATCATTGGTTTCCGGCGTTAGGGTTAGAGATTTGCCTGCACCACTGCATGTGTGTAACCGGCCAGCCTTGGCGGCATACGGTTCACCCCACTACACCACATCAATGCCTCGTCTGAATGATTACTATAAGCGACGACAGACAGTATTTGGCATATTAACATAGGGTTGTAGCCCGGCTCGAGTAGTATCATACTCTCCAAGCTGGAAAAGTGAGGAAGTGGTTGAGCCTGGTGGTGTTGCCTGGAAGTCGTGCTCGCTTGTTTTTTCGGTGTGGTTGCCACCTGAGATGGGGCGTGACGGTTAACCTCCCCTGCCAAAGCTTAGTAAACCACCTTCATGACGATAAACCTCCCGGCCGACAATTCCTCATGACCAACCATGACGATACACCCCCTCATGTGCTGCCACTTATTAAACCACCTCCTTGACGGTAACCCCCCTGCCCACCATTACGCACGGCCGACCATGACGAGAAACCCCCTTCATGTGCTGCCGCTTGATAAACCACTTTCTTGACGAGAAACCCCACATCAGCAAAAAACCCGGTCGCGCTCAGTGCGCTCACAGTGCTGAGCGCACTGAGCGCAACCTATCACGCATCGAGCTTGAGCGGAAATTTTTAATCTTGCTATTGTGAGCGCAACCCATAACGGCCTCCGCTCGACGGCTTGCAGAGTCGGCCCTCGATGGATGCCTCCCAGAGTCGTCTCTCGCTCAACGCCATCCAGAGTCGTCTCTCGCTCGACGCCATCCAGATTCGTCTTCCCATGAACGGCATCGAGACTCGTCTTCCATTTGATTGTCACACGAATGGCATCGCGCTCGACGGCCTTCAGAGCCGCCTTTCAATGGACGTCTTCCAGAGTCGTCTTCCATTCGATTGTCACACGAATGGCATCTCGCTCGACCGCATTCAGAGTCACATCTCGCTCCACAGCAATCAGAGTCGTCTCACAATGGACTGCATCCAGACTCGTCTCGCGTTTTTTTCTTCACTTGGGATGTTTCTTGTTTGCTGAGGGCTGTAAAATTATCGCGAAACTACGGAAAAAACAAAACTACCTATACTCCTTCTGGATAACCCTCCGAGATGATGTCCCTAGACCCGGACTTATGTGCGTGCGCTAATTACAAAAACGTTCTACCTATATCTACCAGCCCCGAAGAAAAATTATCCACGCTAACACGATCACATGAATGCTCCTGGCGTCAGGCTAAGGAATGCCATCTACGTAACCAACCCACAGGCCTCAAAACCGACGCTTCTTAGCAGCACTGCCACGACCCCGCGCTGCTTGTCCGCGAATCGGCCTCTTGGACGGATTCTCCTGAGAACCGCCCTCAGTAGTGGTCTCCGCAGAGGCGGCTCCTGAAACGACATTGGATTGGAGAGTCTGTGTCGACGATCGTACGTTCTCAAGTCACTTGCGAGACGCCTCTTCGTCACTAAGCGGCTCATCGTTCTCTTCCGCATTGTCTATTGGTGGGAGGTCTCTCGAGTCAGCCATTTGAATCGGTTCACTGGGGATTGGCCTTCTTATAGGCCTAGGTATAAGGTGGCCATTCGGAGTGAAGCAATCAGACTCCATCGTTTCGTGATCAGGGCCATCCGATCCTTGTGTTGAGCGGTCCCGGTGTCCGTAATTGGGTGATTGACCCCCGTATGGCCTGAGCACATCCCTCTGCGACTGCGACTGCGACTCCATGAACGCTTTCGTTGCCGGATTCCAAGGGAATCCAGGTGGCCAATTAGGTGGTGCGGGCTCAAGGTATTCAGTGTTCCGAGAGCCAGCATTCTGGGATTCGGTAAGTGAGTTCCTAAGACCGGTCTGCTGGAACGTCCCACCACATCAGGAAAAAATATTACCTTATTTCAGATCGGCCTTCTTAGATACGGACCGCTCCACTTTTTTTGTCGCCTGAGTCGCCTGTGTCGCCAGGGTCTTCTGTACGGGTGCAACCGTTGCCAGGATCTAATATAAAGGTGCAACGGTTGCGACGCCTGAGCGGCGGTTGCCACACACCACATGTCGCAACGCAAGGTTGCCACACACCACGCGTCGCACTGTGAATACCACCACTATATGGCTGACGTTCGACTTAGGGTAAGGAATTATACACTGGCGGGAGCGTGTGTGTCGCCCGTTACTGAAAATGACTAATCCGTTACTCGATATATTGGGTTTAGTGCAAACTTGACATCAATATATGGCTGACGTTAGACTTGTAAATGAGTAGAGTTTGAGGCTAGCACGTGCAGTAAGGTTTTAGTGTGAGATGATGATGTATTAGTTAGGAGTCTAGAATAGTAAACACGTCTCCTGATCATCTACCCGAGCACAGCCCCACAATTATGACTAAGCAGTCTTGGCGAGTGCTGACTAAGCAGCAGGTGGCCCCTGCTGCGGACACCCCCCCACAGCACTGCGCCACAGACAATGATT